>JBBMOC010000013.1:2848442-3022182 GCA_037975185.1 Centropyge bicolor
AACTAATTATAGAGAAATTGGAGACATTGTGCCATTGATATGCTTCCAATTAATTGCTGGTATAAATTAGAGACTCTTTTTTTATGTCATCACAGCATATGATCTGAACATGGCGGAATGTGAAATTGTCTACAGGCAAGGCGAGGTTTCCAGTATTCAGTGAATATTCAGTTGTTATTTTGAAGTTTATTTTCAAGCCTAAATTCACCTTTCTCTATTTAACAATGTAACTTGTTACAGGAGGTAAAGCTGATGTTCCCTGGAGCCCAGCGCATGAACAGAGGAAACCATGAGATTGCTGCACTTGTGCGAGCCTGCAAAGGCAACAACGTTACAGACCTTGTCATCGTGCATGAAACAAGAGGACAGCCAGGTATGCCTTTTTACTTCAGGTAGTCAGCAAGTAGTCCCTCTAACTATGTTTGTACATGCTACAAGAACCACATGAAACAACCACGAACAAAGCTTAAGTTGTTTCTCAATTTTATACTAGAGAGTATAACCCCCTTCACACTGGACAAAAACCCCACTAATATCTGGCTTTTGTCTTCAGGGTACAATCAGCATTCATTCCTGGGTCAAATTACTCTGCAGTAGTAGTAGTAATGACCAGCTCCTGCTCCAATTCACAGTGATTGAAACATATTAATAATCATAAACAATACAAAATTAGCTATCTCTGGTTGTCAGGATCCCTCACACCAAGTTCAAACTGAGGCTGCCCAGCAGCTATTGATTTTGCTATGCTAGCTATAGGCTACCAAGCATACCCAAACCATCTGGACTCTTTTAACAATAAACCTGGCAACAGCCCTGTGACACTCTGACTCACTGTTTTTTCCTGTGTAATTTTCTACATTGTCTATGGAATTATTTGGGAACATAAATTAGAAATGCTTCTGATGCTAATAACTACAGGCTTATTTTTATAATAATAGAGAATGTTACCTTGACTTGACAAGGTCTGGACAGTCACATTTATTGTGTGGCAAATCCCATCACTATGGGAGCCAGGATGCTGTAATCAGCATGCAACGTTAGCTGCTACAGACACCTTACTAAAGAGCCCACACTTTTGAACATTTTGCCCTGTCAGTCATGACTGCAGAGCACAGAATGTTAGCACACAGTTAGGCAACATCAAACATAATCACCTGATGTAGGTAGCTCTGTCAGTGATGGTTAGGGATTTGAAAATGCCAGCTACAGTGTGTTAGAATAAATTAATCTTGCATAATTACAGATAGCAGCACTGTTTTGTCCAGGAGCTTGTCAATATTTCTTTACTGACCAATCAGGATCTGGTGCCAATTTAGTACTGGTCCTCATACCCATCCCTGTTAATATGTAGTATATAGTTGGGGAACTTTTGAAAGGGAATAAAGATAGCTAATCTCAGGTTATACACAGATCGTACACACTTTCTGTTCATGTTTAATTACGCTAGTGGTTTGTTCAAGACTGAAGTATCTCAACAAGTGTTGCATGGATTGCCATGAAATTATATGAAGACATTCATATTCCACAGTGCATTAATTATAATAATTTAATTCCCATTAGCCTCACTTTCTGTAACACACTGATTTAATATGGTGATCATAGTAAACACACTTGCCAAATGAATCAGAATGTTCATGGCATAGTGTGTTGTAAATTTAATGGCAATCAAGCCACCAGTTACCTGTCTTTTTCACAATACCACTGCCAGGGCTTAAAATATAACATTTTCCTTTTTTCTTTTTTTTTTAAACAGTGTGCACTCTGTAATCACAGTATTAATATGAAAGTAAATTACAGTCTGTACAGAGAAAGTGCTCTTTCACGCTCAATTGGTTTTTTTCCTATATATTTACAGATGGCCTGGTGGTCTGTCACTTGCCATTCGGGCCTACAGCTTACTTCACACTTTACAATGTGGTAATGAGGCATGATGTTCCAGACATAGGCACCATGTCTGAGGCCTACCCCCACCTAATTTTTCACAACTTCACCTCACGACTTGGCAAGAGGGTGAGTAAATGCTGGAACATGGTACACATGCCATTTTGTGTTTCACCACTTGTCTGTACGTACAATGAATTAATTCTGCTCACACAGGTATCGAATATCCTCAAGTATCTTTTTCCAGTGCCAAAGGAGGACAGTAGGCGTGTAATCACATTCGCAAACCAAGAGGACTTCATCACTTTCAGGTCAGTGTGTGAAAGAACACCCTCAGGGTAAATGCCATGCAGACTTATTTTTTTTATTTGATTTTTTGAGGTAAACTGTACTAAAGGTAATATGTTTTTTTGTTTTTGTTTTTTAAATCATAGACATCACACCTACAAGAAAACAGATCACAAGAACATTGAGTTGACAGAAGTAGGACCCAGGTTTGAAATGAAATGTAAGTATTGATAGGGGTTTTTTTCAACTTCTAGATTCATCAGGACCTCAAAAATCAGCCAGTCAAAGGAAGAAACGTAACCAGTGTGAAATTCATAGTCTGTTTTCTGTCTGTTTTTTTGTTTAGTGTACATGATCAAACTCGGCACCCTGGAGAATGAGAGTACAGCAGATGTGGAGTGGCGACACCATGCATATACACACACAGCTAAGAAACGGAGGTTTCTCAGTGTACAATAGGAACTGATAAAGGAACTAATAATGTATAACTAAACTGTTGTCAAAACTGCTTTTTAGACTGTTTTGTAAAACTCTTAAAATGTGGAGTTCAGAAAATGACAAGTGAAAGTGAGGTTTTGTGAAGAGTGGCCTACCAAATATGACTAGAAATGTAATAAATACAAGTCTGTGGTTTCCCATAGTCAACAATTATTATATTTATAGTGAAGAGGTAATCAAACAGCATCGTATTCATCATGAATGACAGTATAGTAAGTAAATTGAATCTTTTTTGACAAACCCATTTGTCATCACAGACCTAAGACACACATTGAGGGTATTATAACTGTGCTGTTTTGTAATAAAATGTATTTTTAAAGCCTTGAATTGGCTCAGTGTTGTTGGGGGGGTTTTTTTGCCCGTAATGAAAAAATAAGTTCATACATACATACATACATTCAAACATTAAAGATATGCAAACACATATTGTAAATGTATATATAGCAATGGCAGTCGGCTTTTGAATCGTTTACAATGTATTTACTTATTTGTACAAGCGGAAATGGTAGTATATCTTTGCTGCAAAATCTTAAGTGTAGTTAAGATTTACATGACAAAGCGGTATAGTCACAACTCCCACCTCTTACATATACATCCTGTGCTGCCCAATCAAATAAAGCAGATACAAGAATCAACCAATGAAGAGCGAGCATTTCCGATGTTTTCCGCTTTCCCCGAAGTTCTTGACAGATCCGACTTTAGCTTGAGAGAATTCAAGATGGCTGCTACAGGTAAGAGTTTCACTTGTATCCAAATTGTATTAAAATGCTTTGACGTTAGAATGTGTTGTTGTTATCCTGACAAATGTACGGAAAGAACTGTATCTTGTTTTACACATGTCAATTTAATAAGTCATTGTAGTGTATGTTGGGAAGACACCAGAAGTAGCTCACAAGCTGACGCGGTGGTAACCCCCCCCCCTCCCCAAGTTGGCTAACGTTAGCTGGCTAAGAGTAGCATAAAAGCTGTACACAGTAAAGCTAGCCGCTCGAGTTAGCCAGATAATCTCCTTTCCCACTCTAGTCAGCATTTATCCAGCTCGCTATCACAGTTTCAAGTCGAGTTGAGAGGGATTTACAAAAGCTTCGGTAACTTTGCATTGTTAGCATTGTATTGCTATGAAGTCATTTCTTCACTTTAGTTACTTACGATATTGTCTTGGAAAGTGGTTGGCTAGTTGACTAAAGACGCTTGTGTGGCGCCTCGAGAAAAACATGGCCTCTCGAAACTCTAAATGTCATATTGCATAGCAGGAAAATCCCATGCTAACGTCGGCTAACTGGCTAACGACAGATAGCCTTAGCATCATGCGAGTAGGTTGCAAGTTTGCTGGTCTGCAATATCGACTGTCAGCGCAGCCTAAATTTAAAGCTGGGCCTAGCACATCGTTGGTTACATTATTTAGGGTAAGTTAGTTTTTCGTTCTGTTAGGCATTTCTATCTGGGAATGCCCCATCGTCATTTATCTGTGCCTCAGAATTATGTGTGTAACGTAACATAGATGTAAAGTTAAGATCTAGTACGTGCCAGTCTCCCTTGTATCACCAGACATCATTTTAAACTCATAAAGTTGTTTTCCTCTTCCTCTACAGAGATTCATACCTTTGTGAGAATGAGAACTGAAAACCTTTCACCACTCGTTAGCGTTTATCTGGTGTATCAATGTGTCCTGTAAACCAACACCGTATTTAGTAACGTCTTCGAATGCCATTCGGGGATTTAAAAAAAGTTCTTTTTGAATTTAGTTATTGAGTAAATTCAAGATTTCAACAACTCAAGACTAGCGATCCTTGTAATGCGAGACATACAGCTATCTCAGCTCACCTTCTAGCCTCTGTACCTTTAAAGTATCTCTTGGCATCACCTTCTCGCTATACAAATATGGGCAGTGTTGAGAGATTAGAGCTGCATTACCCCCTTCCTCCACCCCATAACCTTACCCATCCAGTATATTTTTCAGTAGTCATAAACAACTAACATCTTGCAGTGATCACTGCACTCTACTTTTATGTAATGTGTTTATGTTTAATTTTGCATTTGCACATTTATATATTGCACAATGCCATTATTAATGGACACTGAAACTGTATATGGTTTAAAAGTTATATTTTATTTTTTATAGTTTTTAGTAGTTTTGTACAGTGTCAAGTGTGTTTTGAACAGGCTTTATACGTTATGTTGGATTCTAACTGATGATTTATAAGGAGTGGCATGTACCCTCTCATGGGATCATCATGATATTTAGGACAGAAAATGTACTTTTTCCCAACAATCAAATCCAGTTTATTTACACAAGAGGTTGTGACTAAACTGAAATATGTTTGTTTTGTTGCAGGTTCTAAGTAAAGGGCTAATTCTCCTGGATCCCACGGTGCATGAAGCTCTCCTGAAGTTGTGGTGTCTTAATTCCTGCGTCCCCAGCTCCTCCTGTCTCTCATCATGTCCTCCGCATCCTCCTCCTCCTTCTCCTCCTCGGGAGAGACTAGTCCAGAGGATGTACCCCGAGGTGGGGGTACCATCCGAGTCTACCTACCCAACAAACAGAGGACAGTGGTGAGAAGATTGGCTGTAATTGCTCTTAACAGCGACACAGCAGTTGTTGTCAGAAAAACACATTTTTATGTCCAGAAACTATAAATATGTGTATTCTGTAACTCGATCAACGAGTAATAGTTGACCATTACCACCTCTGAGAAAGAATTATGCCATTGCTGTTGGTTGTCAATGTAATTGCCCACACAAAATTTGACATCTTTCAGAATGTTAATAAGTAAACAAATAGACAGTTGTTGTTAGGTTTTGCAGATGGTGTGTTTGTATTGCTAAGAAATGCGCACACAATAGCTTGTGTGGTGATATAACCAGCAGCTGTGGTTGAATGACATCCCACAGTGTTGCTGTTAGATACGGTTTACACATGGCATTAACATCCATCTCAGGTGAACTCATCACAAGTGGACAGTTATATGTACAGGTGTGAATGCACCCAAGACGCATTGAGGACGGATGGAGAGCCGATTATTCAGACCACATTTGGAGGTGCATATGGCCACATTCTTTTAGCGCTGTGTATGCTAATGTGTCCTGGGCCACATTGCAGGACCGTTAACTTTCATGTGGAGACACATTTAATGCCAGGTGTGAACTGACATACTTAGAGTTGTACACTTGTGATTGGATCACCTGAGATACATCTTAATGTCAGGTGTGAACAGGGCTGAAGAGCTTTGATTCAGCCTGAACAGGATTGTGCCATTATTATTTGGGGCAAAAGTGATCTGTGCACTGGACTGAAGTTCTTCTCCACTGGAATTTTGGAAGTTTGTCACAACATTAATAATCAGTAGTGTCAGCGATATCTCAATGTGCGGTCATTTTGCCTATTAGTACTTGTGTGTCTCCTTGCTACCTGTGTATACCTGGCCATTGAATGTCAATTCAAAGGCACAGTTGCTCAGAAACAGTTTCCTGTTCTCAGGTGAATGTTCGCCAAGGGCAGACTGTACACGAGAGTCTAGATAAAGCACTCAAAGTGAGAGGCCTAAGTCAAGAGTGCTGTGCTGTATTTCGCCTTCTGGAAGGGTAAGAGTGCATTATTGTCTGCTGAATGTCCTCCCACACCATATAGAGATAACGGGTTGCATTGTTCATTGCCTACATAAAAGATCAAGACAGACAACAGCAAACAGCTTCAGTTTCAGATCAACATATTGTACAGTGTGGTTTGTGGATGCGTTTTTGAAATGGCACATAATTGTGGTGCAAACTCATTTTGTTTGTTTGTGTTATTTATAAATGTTCAAAAATAGAGTACTTACCTAATATACCTTACTTTTGTAGTGTGTGTGCATATATTTTAAAAAATGAAATGCTGAACTTTATTTTACACAGAATAATTTCTTGAAATTCATCTTTGTGGAGAAATTAGCATTAACCTTATCATAAAATATCCTAAGTAAAACAGCATTTTACTGTGAAAAACACGAATGTGTATAAAAGGCATCCTCAGATTTGGAAATATATGGGTTTTAAAATTTGCTTTCTTTTTCTTTTAAGTGATTTTTAATGTCTTTGCTTCTCCAGTCGCAAGAGACTGACAGATTGGGAGACAGACATCACTCCTCTGGTTGGAGAAGAGCTTTTAGTTGAGGTCCTGGATGATATTCCTCTCACCATGCACAACTTTGTAAGTAGCTCTCATGCCCTGTTGATATGTGTATGGATTCTCTGAAGTACCTTATATTTACGGAAGATCAACCTATCAGGAACTGCCATATGTTTGGATTCTTATTTATTTATTCTACCTAAATGTTCTTAAAGATTGCTACTATTGAAGTGAGCAAATTGTGACCTCTTACTCTCTGCAGGTACGGAAAACCTTTTTCAAGCTGGCTTACTGTGATTTTTGCCACAAGTTTCTTTTTAACGGGTTCAGATGTCAGACATGCGGATACAAATTTCACCAGCACTGCAGTAGCAAGGTCCCTACTGTGTGTGTGGACATGGATACAGTGAGCAAACGGTGAGTTTGAGAATAAAAAATGTTAAGTATCATCCAGTAATTCTGTTCAGTTTATTACTGAGTGTTCCTGGTCATATGATACCATTAACCGGAGTTATTTTCCAATTTGCCACTGTTTGTTTGTTAAAAACAAAACAAACAGTACCTGTTTAAATAGATGGCAAGAATCTTCACTGAGAGTCCACTTCCTAATTTTTTAAGGAGCTTTAAACCTCAATCTACTGTCTTCCCCAGTTTGGTCAGCTTTTTGTGGGTCTTTTTTTTTTTGTTATTTGTTTTAGCATTCACATTCAAACAGTACAGTAAGGTGCAAATGATATGTGCAATGGAACAGTGTAATGCAATGAGTATTGTGACCGATTTTAAACAGTAAACAAATACTGAATGAGGTAGTAAGGTGCAAATGATATGTGCATTGTTAAGAGTTCACCGCTTGGAAATGCTGGTAAGAAAGCATGTGAGTGGTCCTGAATAATCCAGCCTGCTAGTCTGCGTGTTTGCTGCTCGTAGTTGGTGGATAAAGTTCTAACAGACAGTCCAATAATCTTAGAGCAGACTAAGACAGTGCTCTGTAGGTGATTCCTGTTCTAGAGGCTGGTGGAGTGGAACTAGCGGGTAATAGAGAACGTGATGATGCTCTCTATGAAAGGATAGTAGAAAGTCAGCAGGATGCTCCTACTGACTCCCAAGGGATTTAGCTTCCTTAGTAGATATTGTCTCTGCTGACATTTCCTGAGAATCTCCTCTGTGTTGGAAGAGAAGTTCAGCAGGTTGTCAAAGATTGTGCCAAGGTACTCCTCAACTAGCTCCACAGACTTCCTGTGGATCGTAGTGGTGACTGCAGCAGCCAGTTCCCTCTGCTTGTTGGAGGAAGTCACTGCCATCTCTTTGGTCTTGCTGACGCTCTTTGATCTTGTCCAATCCCTTTTCCTCTATGATTTGTCCAGGTGTGATCCCAATACCTGCACAGATGAGTACCCGCAGATTCTATTGCCAGAAAATTCCCCATTGCAAAGCAACCTAGCCTTAACCCCAGAGCCTGCTGGGTAAGCTCCCATACTAAACAAAGCATATTCAACTTTAAACGGTGCGTTAGTCTTAGTCAGTGAAACTGCTATTAAAATATAAATTATGACTATTTTACTTGATCACTCAGGATGGACCTCCTGTCCCCAACCTCAGCCTTTCGCTTCCCAATGCCGAGTGGAGATGGCCAGTCTCTACAGAGGCATCGCTCCACCTCCACTCCGAATGTTCATATGGTCAGCACAGTAGGCCCTGCTGGTGCCAGCATTATAGAGGTCAGTGTTCTTGTTTAGTCCATGTTCTTATTGGTTGCTATTTTTACAAGGATCTTATTGTATGTCATCATATACTGTTCAATGTATAATCACACCTGGTGGGGAAAAAGAAATCCTCAATACTAACTGGCTGTGTGTTTAGCTTTACGGATTATTTTTGTATTGAGTCCAAACTTGTGTTGTTCTATTGACTATTTTGTTTCCAGTGCAAATAATAAAGATGTTCTCACAAACATCCAGTGGTTCAAAATTTTGGTCTATATAAAAGATAAAAGATTATAAATTCAAATGTGAATTTATAATGTTGTGTCTCTTCTTGTTTTTAGGAGGCACTAAAATTCAACAACACAATGGGTATGTTGATTGATGTAGATTTTCTTTTCATATTTCCTTCCTCTGCGGCAGAATTTGTGTTCATTGGTAAATGTTACATGTTATGTTATTCTCTATTTTAAGTACTCTCTTGTCCTACTTTCTCCTTCCTGCAGGTCCTGAACCCTCACCAAAGCCCTCTACCAGCCCACCATCTTCTCTCGGCTCCCCAGGGAGGAGAGCACCCAAGTCTCCTTCAGAACACAAGGAGCGCAAGCCCTCCTCATCTGATGACAAAAAGAAAGTGGTATGTGATCTTCATGACCTCATTTGTTTGTCCTTTGTCTTTCGACAGGTGTTTTGAGAGTTAATAATGACAGTAAAATAATTCAAAGTCCATTCACAAATATGTTGAGCAAAAATTTCATATAAGGGGATTTACTTAGGGTGTGAGTTAGTATTTCAAAACATTCAATTCATGTGTTGTTGTAGCACCGAGGGGGCTACAGAGACTCAAGTTACTACTGGGAAGTCCACTCTCGAGAGGTCAACATTCAGAAGAGAATAGGTGCTGGCTCCTTTGGAACAGTCTTTAAGGGCAAGTGGCACGGAGACGTGGCAATCAAGATCCTTAAAGTCACAGAGCCAACACCTGAGCAGCTACAGGCCTTCAAAAATGAAATGCAGGTCTTGCGGTGAGAAATGCTGTCTGTTTTACATCACTAGAGGTCTTTCTGTTTTGCTTACACTATTATACTAAATTAATAAAACAAATAAAATTCTGTTCTCTGCAGGAAGACCCGCCACGTCAACATCCTGCTGTTCATGGGTTACATGACTAAGCCCAACTTTGCAATCATCACACAGTGGTGTGAAGGCAGCAGCCTGTACCGCCATCTGCATGTCACGGAAACCAAGTTTGACACTATGCGTCGCATTGATGTGGCCAGACAGACAGCGCAGGGCATGGAGTAAGACATGCTTGCTTTCACAATTACAAGTAACCCTCTGCTGACACCCATTCTGAAATACTAGACATCAAGTGTCGCTTTGTGTTTTGGAAGTACACAAATTTCTGCACTTTGTAAGAATGGACTTGAGTTCAGATTTCATGAAAGTTTAAATCTCTTTCAATATTTTTTAGCTTGTCTCAGCTATAGATAAGAAGATAAGATAAGATAAGAAGGATTTGCTTTTGTCAGAGGTAATGCAGGAGGCACTCTTGTGTTAAAGGTAAAAGTAAAGGCTTAATGCTCTAAGGGAGCCTCTGAGAAAGTTGATAGCTTAAAACTGTGGCTTTCTAATATTGTGCAGGGTGCAAAAACTGAAGCCAAGTGTTTGTCAGTTTGTCAAAATTTGGTGTGCTCCCTCTCCTCTTGCACAGATGAAATAAACTGTTTCCTGTTTTTTTTCTCTCTCTTTCAGTTATCTTCATGCAAAGAACATAATTCATCGAGATCTGAAATCAAACAGTATCCTTATATGGTAGCTTTTAATTATGTAGGTACGTAGATTTTTGTACTTCGACTGCTGTCTACTAAACTGATGATCACAATGGCAATTTTGAACACCATGGTCTGCAGCTAGCAAATGTTTAACCACAAATAACCTTTTAATAACCAGACATGTATCAAACAGTCAAAGTATCAGGACTTTGAAATTAAACAATGACTTGAAGGTTTAAGTGTCAAAGTCATGTAGGATGAACCTTTTTAAGACATGTTGACCTGTTTTTATGTAGGCAAAGAATACAATGAATATTCACACTCAAAGTGTACATAGTGAGGATGGGTGCCTTAGATGGTAGCGTAAGTTGTCCACTAATCAGATGGTCAGTGCTGTACCACTCCTGATGAGTAGGTTGGATGGTGGCATGTGTTGTAAAGCGCTTTTACAGTGGTTGGTCGACTAGAAAAGCAGTATTTAATTGCAGTTCATTTATCATGTATACCAGTAGTCTGTTGTAACATTTCCTGAGCTTCACTGCCAGATATTTTTCTTCACGAGGGCTGGACTGTTAAGATCGGTGACTTTGGCTTGGCCACAGTCAAGTCTCGGTGGAGTGGCTCTCAACAGGTAGAACAGCCCAGTGGATCTATTCTCTGGATGGTAAGATTCAAGAGATTTAAGATTAAGATTTAAGTATCACTGAAAGCTTTTTCCAAGATAGCATGATTCATTCCATTCATATTCTGAAGACAGTGTTGTTATTTGCCTGTTGTTTTAGTTCTCTTAGATACCCTCAACAGCCAGCCATACGTGACCACTTAAGTTTTAATAAAAATTCCTCTCTTTCATAAGCATAACTTCAGCATTAGTAGAGTTGCTTTTTGGAGTATTCTATGATGGTGACATCACTTCACTTGACTTTTCAGTTCGCCCTCAATTTGACCTATATGTTGTATACGTTTTCAATGTGTTATAGGTGTTATGTGGAGGCAAGTACTGTATGTTGGCATAAATATATTTGTTATATTTGAGACCTAAGAGCCAGATTAACAGCTAAATTAAGAAAACCAATAATGTTTAATTTATTATGAGATTTTGAACGGCCATTACACAAATTAAGTGCCTTCTTTTGTCTTTGTATTCTTTTTTCCTAAGGCTCCTGAGGTGATCCGAATGCAGGACAGCAACCCATATACATTCCAGTCTGATGTGTATGGCTATGGAGTAGTGCTGTTTGAGTTGATGTCAGGGACTCTGCCTTACTCCAATATCAACAACAGAGATCAGGTTACACGACACTAATCTCTTTGTATTTACACAACATTTACACAGTCTAAAGCAGAGTATCTGATTAATTCAATATGTCTTTCTAAAAAAATTAAGAAATTTCCAATAAGTGTCTTCCTTTTACCTTTTCTGGTGTTAATACCAGTATACTTTCCAGTCATAAGGAACAGATTCCTATGAAATATCAGCAACATGTAATACCATATACTGTGTTATGGTTATTAGCAGCAGTGTATTTGTGTTACATGCTTACTTTTAACAAACTGCACCACATACTACATGCCTATTGCCATAAAGTGCTATTGATGTTTATTAAATGGTGTAGTTTGCCACAATTGATTTGAAGAATGAAAAAAGGAGAGTTGGGTACACAGGTGGTACAAGAGCTAAAGTCTTTCATACCACTGCAGTGACCTGTGTTTACTGGCTAATAGGGCAGCTGTACCTCCAGCTTGGTTGTGTGTTCCATTTAACACAGACGGCAGCAGGCAGGTGGCAACCATGCACCATGCATTTCATTTCATTTCATTTGAAATACATTGTGTACAGTTGAACATTTTAGCTTAACTGCTGCACAAGAGGAAAGATTAATGTTAGATGTCATTTTTATTATTTATTAATATGCAGCTCATATTCTTAATCAAAGGAATACTTGTTTATGCACAAAATCTCAAAAACTGTGGAAAAAAACATCCAAATTATTGTCTTCAAATTGCTTGTTTTGTCTGACCAGCACAGATGAGGATATACAGTGATTATTATGTGGGATTTTTTTTTTTTTTTTTTTTTGGCATTTTCACAAAAACACACAACGCAGAATCAATTATCAAAAACAGATGCACTGTCATTTTATGTTGACCTATTATTGTTAATTCTCTCAGTTCTAATTTCATCTTCTACACGTCCAAGCAAATGAGAATTTGGTCACAGGTTGTTTTTGAGATATTGTGTCAAGCCAATGGAAGTGTTGACCTGCTGGTGGCGAGGTGTAGAAGTAATTCACTCTGGACCAAAGCACTTCACTTCGCTAACTGGCCAAGAGATGGTTACATCACCATATACATGTCTCATTCTCCAGTTGTATCAAATAGAAATCTTTAAAACCTGGTTGCAAACATAGCAATCCCTTATCAACTTGTTTTTTTTAATTCAGACAGACAGAGTACTTTATTAATCCCTTTGGGAGGTTGCCTCCGGGAAATTGGCAAATTCAGTGTAGGTTAGTTACTGGAACTGTTCCCCTACGTGAATAGCCCTGCTAGATTTCACTAACTGTCTCCTCTTTGTTTTCTTTCTCAGATCATCTTTATGGTTGGACGTGGTTACTTGTCTCCAGATCTCAGTAAGCTGTATAGTACCTCACCCAAATCAATGAAAAGGCTTATCGTTGACTGCCTGAAGTTCAAACGTGATGAGAGGCCCCTGTTTCCACAGGTGAGGAGTATATAGGTTACACATGGACCAAAAGGTATCCCACAAAATGGGGGAGCGTTCCATATAAATGTACGGTAAAAAGAAATGCGATTGTTGTTTGGCAGGTTATTATTTCTAAATTCTAATATATGTCCATATATAAGCTATGAGTATATTGAAATAGACCAGGTGGCTTGAGGGTGACCACCATTTATAAATACACATGTTCTTCAATCTCCTATTTATTATTGCTTTTGCATTTGATTTTCTTTCATCAGATCCTGGTAGCCATTGAGCAGGTTCAAGACCTGCTGCCAAAAATTGAGCGCAGTCGCTCAGAGCCATCACTTCATCGGGCTGTACATGCAGAAGACCTGAACCCCCTCCTGTTCCACACCACCAGGCTGATGCCCCTCTAAGTTCCCCACATCACTGGGCAGAGAAGTCGTCATCCTGTCCAAAACCACAGCATTCTCCTGCCTCAGAGAGGCCATAGGCTAATTGTCCTGACAGACCGTGATCCCCAACTCACTTCCCACCCCTGCAGAGCCCTGGAGCTGCAGCAAAATCTGAATCTGCACAAATAACTTTAACACATTGTTTAGTCTGATAGTGAATCTTCTTTTCCGTTAACAAGGTGACAAAGATCTGCTCATTAGGTAAAATAATTGTCTACTGTATCTAGAAGTATGTTAGTATGCCTCTGGTCAGTCCACTTGAGAAAGGCCATCAAACTGGTTGACTCGCATTAGATACTCTGACCTACTAGAGTTATTTTGAGTTGCTTTGAGAAAAAGAAAAAATAGATATGTTTTGCACAGACAAAATTATGTTGGCCATTTTCAGTGGTAAAATAGTCTTACTCCGACCTTTTGAGGAGTACTGTGATCCTAGCCAAACATTTAAATCAGTTCATCGGCCATAATGCTGGAGCTGCTGGTTCAGGTCGCTTGATCAGTGTACATACTTGCTCAGTTGTCATGTGCCCCTTTCAGTCTAATGCATTGTAAGGGGTTGGAGATCTGAGATGTGAAGTCAGTGATTGGAAAGCAAACTGAGTGCGTGTTCTGTAGAACATTTTGTCTCAATGGAAACTCAGCAGTACTTAATATTTTACTGTTAGAACTTATGTTCAAGATGCAAGTGAGTGCATGTGCAACATAATTAAGTATGACAGTAACCCAAAATGAGAGAGAAAGTTCAAACTATTAGAAGCCCAGAATAGATGGGCAACTTGAGATATTGAACTATGCAAAATGTTTGGTGAAAATTAGTAAATTGGTGACTTGACCTGTGCACATAAAAAAATCATATTTTCTTCCACAAAATGGTTAACACTGTTATTCTAAGTTATTAGAATAACTTTCTAATTTGGATGGACCTCAAGGAGGCTTTCAGCTGTCTTTTAAATCACCAAGTTTATCTTGGACCTGAGTTTCCATTGTTACAAAGGACAAAAAAAAAGTTCAACAAACAAAAGACCATTGGACATGTGGACATCTAACCCAGCAGGGCTTGGCAAAATTGGCTGTAGATCCAAATAAAAATATATTTTTATAACCACACTTTTGTCTGTGGGCTAGAGATATTTTAACTCAATTATTCCTCTGTTGAGTCTTAAAAACCTTATTGTTGTTGTTCTTGTTTGTGAGCAGTACAACAGCAGGCCAAGTTCACCTCGTTTTACTAATTTTCTTTAAAATCACTAAAAGCTTAAAAAAAAAGGTCATACCCCATCTTAAGACAGTGTCACAAATTCATTTTATGTTACTTGTAATGTTATATACCTTACTCCACTGGGATCTCTTTCAGCTTGTTGTAATAAGTTCAGACTGAGTCCAGGATTAAATTGTTAGGACCAATATTTTTGTAGTGCAAGGAAGTGTTTGTGTGATAATTTATTTCCTCATAGATATGTAACATTTCCAAGCTAAATATGACAAGTTTTCCCAAGTATTTACATTTAAAACATCTTAAAACATCAATTAATCATCAAAGGGCACAAACACCTGGCAGAATATTTCAATGCAGATAAATATTGTATTGCGATAGTTCAGGTTAAGAGCTCTCAACTACAACTACATTAACTGCAACAAATCAATATTGTGTAAAATTTGCTCAGTTTATTGGTCTGCTCCACTTGTGACAAACACATTTACACACCATCAAAATCTCAAAGACTATGAAACTCCCAGGGCTTTTTCCCTTACTCCTTTCACCAGTTTTATCAGAATGTTATCACGTACCAGATTGCAGATAAGATGGCTTTTACATATGTTTTTTTTTTTATTAAATTGAGCAATATTTTATCCTAATGAGGAATTGGCAGAACTTAGGAAGTTGAAGTCTTTTTTTTTTTCTACACTTCAGAGAAAAGACAAATTGTGACTGAAATGCACTGACATGGCGGACAGCTTCACGTCCTTTGCAATCTAGTCTTACAAATTTATTCTTAACGCTCTTAAATACAGCACCATGGATTAGCCACTCGTCAATATTTTAGATACATTCCCACACACAAGCACTTCAGCTATTACTGTAGTTGTTGACAATGCAACACTGTGAGTAACTTTAATTAATTACTTTCATTTGGACAAACTTGGGAAGATGTGAGAAGTGTAATTAATGTTCTGCAAATACTTAAGGGTTCTGTATGCTTCAAATGAAACAGATACCACATCTAAGGGCAAAAGTGTTTACCTTTTCCAAATGCCCACACGCAAAGGCAGGATGTAAAACCTGTTAGAGCTGCCAATCTCTCTCCAAGAATTGTCTGTCTGGAATATTGTTGCCCCAGTATGTATAAATAGGATGGTGGCACGCTTATTTCTCCTCAGAGGCATTTACACTGTTGCTATCCGTTACACACAGTGATGGTAATAGTGTGAAGAATGAAATGGAGGGCTTGAAAGAGAATTTCAAATACTGCTTATATTGCTGTCCAAAAACTGTAAATTGGGCATGATTGTCAGTTTTCTGTTTTAGAAAATAAAACAAAAAAAAATATTCTGACCTACCTTCCCCCAATCCCACTGTCAAAACTGGAGTTTCAGGTGCTATCAATGATTGGTTAAGCATTTCAGTTGAAGCATAATAAGGCCTTACAATTTGGACAAGCAAATTATGTGTTTGGTCTTGCCAGTCATCCCATTGCTCCTCTTCACGGAGCTAGCTGGTAAATTGAGTAGCATTAATAAATCTGAAGAGCATGTCATTGTAGCTAAATTAGATTTGTAAAGGTGGAAACACAGGAACCTGTTGATAGCCAGGATGGCATAGTGATCGAGTGTGGTATATTGCTTAAGTGAGATTTACAAAACATTTCTGTGTGGCCCTTGCACATTCACCTCATACTTACACATTTTTTGGACACTTATGTACCTTAAGTATATGTGGATAGGCTGTTTGCAAACCTGTTGTATCAATGTAACAGAGTGGCATCCTAGACAGCTTCCCTGCCTTCTCCACAATGTACATAGAAATAGAAAGTGATCAAAGAAACTGAACAATGAAAATCTCATTTGTGGTCAGTCTTGCTTGACCAAGTGAGTATATTAGTACACTACCTGTCTTTACCTGCTCTCTCCTCTGGGGAAGAATGAAAGAACTGAACAGTGACTTCTTGATCATGTTGCTCACAGTGTGAACTCTGGGTTAGGCCTGTTGTTGTCTCATGACTAACATGGTAAACGGACTCAGTGTGACACTTACATTCATTGTTTGGGATTATGTCTAACACGCCAAGGCAATGTCCATTTCTCAGGCATGCATCATGATGCAATAGGTTTCCAGTGGATATGGATATATACTAACTTTATTTTGACAACATCTAGAGGACATCTAAAGGCTACAGCTGCACAAAGACCTTCCTAAGTACTGATGGTGGATTTGCAATGGTTTGATGCTCTCTGGCATGGTTGTATTTTAGAGGTCAGTCTCTCAGCTGCATTACAAGCATATGTTGACATTGAGAAGCCCTTAGGAGTCTGCATCTTTCATGAGTTAGAAATCTAATCCCACGAAACTATCAAAAGTGTACACAGTGGAGGGACTTTGTGTTGGTTGTCTCTTTTACTTGAACTATGCCCATCCTCTCTGTGTCCTTTGTGAACTGTGGTAGCTACAATAGTGGAAAGTACCGTATTTCTTGAAATCTTTTCTGTCATTTGCGCCTCTACTAGCAATGTAAGGATTTGGGTTGGGTTCAAGCCCATTGTTTGTCACGTGAGCAGATGCCTGCTCTGTGTTGTTAGATTTGTTTTCTTTTGAAATTGACATGTCTGAAGTTGTCAAGATTTTTAGCAACCTGTACCATGTACAGGGTATCAGTACTATCAACAAGGTAGTGCTTTCAGGTTAAGTAAATGTTCTTGTCATATTCATGCCTGATAGCCAGTCAGTGCATTCAGTCTCCTGAATGAAAATAGTTAATTCTGAGAAAACAAAAAATATTGCCATAAAACATTTGCGATGTTAAATAGATAATGATTTAGTTTCGATTGACAGTGATTGGAAAGTTCCAGAGGAGAATCTCAGCTTCTAGTTTCATATCAATGAAAATATAGGTTTGGATTTTTTCCACATCTATCCTAATGCATTAGTTTTCATTCCATGTACAATATACCTTGAGTTATTGATCACTGTAATAATTCCTACTCGTCTCACCATGAAATGATCTCCTGCTAGTAAGACTAGCCTGTAGATGATGGGGGACAAAATCCAACCCTCATTTTGTTTAGTCAAAACTAAAAGGAGGCTTTATCGTGCGTTTCACTGTCACTGCCTTTAATATCACATTCCCTCCCTGTCTTTTCATATTTCCTTCTGAGTCCTACAACTGGCAATAGGCCTACATGTGATTGCCAGAATGAAAATAATTGAACTGGTGAAGCCTCCTATTAGCTTTGGTTTATATGTAGGATGTATTCTGCACAGACAGGGGACTGTGGATTTTGTCTCACTTTTTACTGTTTAGTTGCTCTAAGAAGATATCATGTCACCGCTAGTTTGGAGAGGAGGAATGACTATAGCAATCTCAAAGTCCGTCGTATACATTTGAGGATTGTAGTAGGAGACTTGAAATACTCTAAACCTATCCTTAAAGTCACTTGTATCCATCATAACTCTATCAGTCCCATTCAGTGAAGAGTTTGTGTACCATTGCACAGCAAAAAAGTGCCCATAACAAAGCTTGATTGTTGGGTGGAAGCCTCCCTTCTGATTGTCCCAACTCTTTTCAGGTTTTTAACCAGAGCCCCGACACAGATATCTTTTTCTTGATTTTTAACATTTCCACAGCTCTCCTGAGGCAACTATTCTATTTCGTTCTTATTTAGTTTCGTTCTTATTTAATTTATCAATACAGACTCCATTGCTCTCTGGCATAATTGGTCATCTTGGAAGTATTAGCTGTATGATACTAATAAGTCAAATGGATTTTAGTGTCCACACTCAAGTGTAAATTAATCATTCGAGGTGATGTTTGCTGTTCTGTGAACTGGCCTTGCTTCCCTGTGTATTGTATGATGTGACAGAACAGTTCTAAACGTCTGTGTTTGTCATTAATGATTGCCAGCAGATCAGACCTTTAAACCTTGATTTTTTAATGTTGTGAGAATAGGGGCTGGGTACCCTAACCGTTCTATCTTATTCCAGTTCTATCAATGACACAGGGACATTGGCTTTACCAGCATGGGTAGGGGTGGGGATATGTGAACCAGGGTTAAGAAAGACGTTGCTGTCTTTCATTTATTTATTGATGTATTTGCAGATGTTCTTATCTGCGACCATAGCTGTTTAAGGTAGATTAAATGTTTACAGAAGAGATCACTCTTTGCAACATTCAAGTTATCATGGGCACTCTCTAACAAGAATGTTCTTTAGGAACGGTACTGTCGGCTTCTTCAAATGACTGTTATTCTGATACTGTCTCCTGCAGGGGCATTTTCTAATGGCTTTTCTTACAAATATCTTGAGCACAAACTAGATATCAAACTTTTGGGCAATGTTTTGTTCTTAGGTTTTCATTACGATAGCATTTGTTAATGGAAACACAAATACTGTAAAAGTAAGTTGTTTCATGGGGGGTGGCGTGTTACAATTTTCCTGTTTCCTGTGAGTATTTGAATGGCCTGAAAGAAACAAACCCTTTTTTTCCTAGTAGAAATGCTTTTTATTACCTTTCAGAAAAAGCAAGTACAAAATGTCAATTAAATTTTCATAATTCAAAATCAGGAGTGCTTTACAGTAATAAATGATTGCACCAGGTTTCCTGTCAGTTTCATAAGTGCATCTCTACTCAGAGGGACTGGCTGTAATGGAGGACTCTCCCTGTTTAGAAAAGATTTTGAATCATTTTGGCTCAGATTTGAGTGAGCTTGGTGTCTCCCAAAGAGGATTATCTTCCTCTGGTGTCTAAAGGAGTAGGGAACAAGTGCCACAGTTACTGGAAATCCCTGTTAAAATGGATCTGAATGGCTTCATGACACAAACAAGATACTGTGCTGCCTGCACAGGGGGAAAACCAGACTTGAACACAGCTGTTGGTTCACACAAGAAGAGGAGTATGGCTTTTATGATTATTTTTTTTATTATTTAATTTTATGTTTTGTCTTTTCGTATCTCTAGGTGAATTGTAATACTTGTGTTTATAGTTTCTGAGGTGTCAGGGGGGTTCAGTTTGCAATAAAATGGTATATTCTGCTGTGTACAGTTACATTTTTTTTATCACAAAAATTGTACTTGTTTCTATTTTTGTGTGATGGTTTCAAAAAGAACAAAATTATTTTAAAGTATAAAGGAAATCTTAGTATTTTTTTAGTTTTTTGTCTTAAAGTATTGATGCAGGATTTATTCTTTAATAAATAAATTTCATGTGTATTACTTGTGCTTGTTTTTCAACTTTTTTTTCAAAACTTCTGTCTCACTTCAATTTTGAGTTTCTGTAAGACAAGAAATGTTTATATTTGTGTCTATTTCTAGAATTAAAAATGCCCCTTAAATTCAAAGTCTTAAACATTTACATTGAAGGGTAACTGAACTTTCACTTCACTAAATAATTTTAGATTTAGAGAAACATAAGTGTCAGACCGACCCAACTGATAGTTAAACAGGGTCAAAAGAGGAAGTGGTTACATTTATAGCTCCACCACAGATAGTGAACTGCAAGCTCGCTACAGGAAATGCTGATCATCTGACACATCTGACACATGACAAAAGTCAAAATGGAGGTTACAGTCTTAATAATGTAAACAATACTTTATTGATTTATTATAGGATTTCCAAAAAAGTTGTCAAGTTTGAAAAGTCTGTGGAAGACAGTTAACATGGATGTCTTATATTTTATTAGAACAACTGCTTTTCATGTAAGACGTATAATATCAACAAGTTGAGAGAAACTTGGCAACAAGCAAGTCCTGTACAAAATGGCTTTCATTTCACACAGCTAAGGCTGAAATAGCATTTTACATTCCTTGAGCATTCACATATATGGAAGGCCAGAGATGCCTTGTCTGAAACATTTTTGATGATGTTCTAGTAAATGAAAAAGTTTGTTCTGTGTCAACTTCAAAGATATTTTGTTATAATGGTAAAAGAAAGTTTATTAAAATCACAATTTGTGTTTGTCTTTTTAAGCCTACTGCAAAAAGATGACTGTACAATATTAACTCTAAAATGCGTAGATAAAAGACACATTGTCAGGAGAGAATGCTGTCTATAACTTGTAGCCCAGTCCAGATCTACTGATGTGGCAGAAGAGCGTCATGGCGAAGCACATTCCCAAGACCTATTAACAAACAGCATAAAAACACTGAATTGATAAAGGGAACAGATAAACTTGTTACCTGATATTTGTCACAGAAAAGAGAATGGATATAGGCTCATATCTAGTATCATATTTAAAAACCTTAAAATCTATATTTGCAGTAATTTAATTCCAATTTGCAACAACCTTTTGTTTTTGTAGAACTGTAGAACTTTTTAGAAGCATAAACATCAGAATTCCATATGTGCAATTATTTCTCAGCATCTCTTGATATTTTGAGGTCATGAAAGAGAGAAAAACATTTTGGTTTAAAGCTAAGAGGTTTAGTCAGAATTCTTTTGAAAATGAACAGATTAGTTTAATTTATCAAAGCTGCATTACATTATTTTACGGCCACTTGAGCACTCAGTAAGGTGGAAACACAACATTAATATATAAGCTTATCTTTTTGCTATAAAGGGCACTTTACATATGTTTAATTTATGGTGACAAGATTCATCCGCATTTGTTCCATTTTCAAGCTGGGTTTCTCTGTCAATCCCTGTAAAACACTAATATATCCTGGTTTTGAACATTCATTACTAAAGCGTCCCAGCTTTCGCCACAATTATAATAATTATTATTGTGATTGTTTTTGTTGCCTACAGATGATTTTAAATTTGTAACACTGAAATCAACAGTGATGAAATCACTGAAATCATGCTTTATGTTAGGAAACCTATTAAGTTAAGCATAGGGTGTGACAAGCACAATGTTGATGTTAAACATTAAAAAAAAGGGAAAAAAGAAAATGTCTTTGATCCCAGGTCTGTTGATCATCACAAACCAGTTATAGTCAGTATGGAGAGAGTTGAGAAGGTTACAATGGGCTCATTAAGTGAAGTATGCGTGTTCACAAATTGGTCAGCATATCCATTTTCTACAAAAGACTCAGAGTCCATGCAGTGATTAAAAGCAGGATGTTATTGTTCTAACTACTGAATCTATTATGCATTATGGCATAACAACATGGTTTGGCAACCTGTCTGTTAAACTCATCACATCTCCAAAATCTGATCAGAACAGTGAGTTGTGTTCACAAGTAAGTAGTCCTAACACAAGTGTGAGTAACCATTACTGCACTGGTCTTCAGTATTGGTGTATTGTTGTGACTGACATGTATAGCAAGTGAATCATTCATTTTCTTGAATTAACAGCCACTCTTTCCTTAGGTTCACTTTGCAATACCCCTACAGCACAATTCATGTACTTAGGTTTGTATGGAGGAGTTAACAAAGACTGTTTTACATATAGCGTGGTGGCAATAAGTATGTTATTATGGTAAGTGTAAATACTATTTACCTCAATGATGCAGAGGACAATGACCGAAATCCCAGTGGTTAGGAAATTTTCCTCAAACAAGTTTTTCAATGTTACCAAACAACCCTGCAAACAAAGAGCATAAAGTTGAAATCAATTACAACCATCAACCAGACGCAATAATAAGGCACTTATTTGGCATTTCAAAAATATGTGACCCTCATCTCAACAATATGTCAACACAAGCCTTAAATCCAGCTGTTCACAGGGGCTATAATGTGCCTACCCGATCCCTGTTTGTTGAGCAAGATGGAGGTACTGAGTCCCCCCAGTCGGTTCCATTCTTGACTCCACAGCAATGAAGCTGAAACAAATCATTCAGAGAAAACAGACTGAGATCACTTAGCCTACAGTATTTTTCAGAACGCCATCCACATAGACACTAAATTACATGAGCTGTCAGTATGTGTCTGTTCTGATACACTTACCTTCTCCTGAACCAGATCCCATTCACTCATCACATAAGTTGAATTTGTAGTCTTATCTTTTATCGCTTGCAAACCCTTAATGAGATCATCTTCCACCAATTTTGCAATCTAAAGAGTGAGGTAAAAATTGGAGAGTTAAGCACACTGTATGTATTTCCTTTATTACTACAACACAGTATACTAGTGATTGGTGTAACCATACCTGTCTCTCATTGACGAGTAGGAGGCATGCTACAGTCAGCTCCACCAGCATCAGAATGAAGAGCAGCAGGAAGAACTGTCAACAGAATATACTATTATTACTGAAGTCCACATTGACTTTTTAAAATGCATTCAAACATATGACAGCACCACATAATAGGTACATAAATGACAGGGAAAATCCAGTTTATTTTAACTTATTCTTAATCCATCTTTCTTCTCAGTAATAATAACATTTCATTCATTAAACTAATTTCTGAGACCTACAGACGCAGAAACATGGCTCAAAATATTGTATGGGTCAAGAAACACGAGCAATCAAATGATCACATAAGTTTTAGGAAAAACGGAGTAATGGAATTATTATTGATACTTGCTTTCTGTTTTGTGCCTCCAAATAAAGTGGTTTAGATGTTCCAGCTAAACTGTTGCTGCTTGTTTACAACCTGTTGATCCTCTGTTTGTCTGTTTCCCTGTTATTTATTGTTTCTTGTAGTGATGTTGCCATGTTACTAGAGTACAATGTGATCATAACTGAAAGATAACACAGTGAAGAGCTTTGAAAATTAGACCCAAGTTGTAATAAATCTAATTGTCTGAGTGTTTAATTAACTATTATATAAGTGATAGAAAATATGTCAAACAGATAAAAACAGAAGCATGTTACAGTGTGTTTCAAATGTTCCTTTCACTTTGAATAAATGTGGGGAATTTTGAATTTTGCTGGAGGTTTTTTTAAGATGCCATGACGTAGTGGTGGAAAAAAATATTTGTGACAACAACCAATGAGAGACATCCATCATGTCTATGAGCTTTATGAGCATTAAAGGGTCAGTTCACCTAAATAACAAAGTAAAATTTTTTTACTAGTGGCATTTAGCCCCACAGAGATGAATTGCTCTCAATAGTCCAGATTTTGAGATATCTGTCTCCCAGTACAACTGAGATGGATGGAATGTCATTTGTGGAGTTCACTGCATTAAAAATTACATTTTAAAAAATCCAAGCACAATATGTCTCTCCAGAAACAGTGTTTCAATTTCTCTGAATTATCCACAGAACACAATGTGAATAGTTAGAAATGGAACTACTTTTGACAGAAAAAGAGTCCCTATGTGTCATGGTCCTTGTCTGGGTTCCCCGTGTTTCTCCTGTTTTCCCTTCCCTTGTGTCTCCTGTGTATTGAGCTCTCGCCTGTGTGTTGTGTCCAACCATATGTTGTTTGTCTCTGGGTATGGTGTTCCACTCTGATCCTCATCTGATCCACTCAAACCTGCCAGGACACGCCCCTAATCAAGCCATTTACCTGCAGTATTTAAACTCTGGTTTAAATGGTCGCTTGCCAGATCATTCAGTCTACCAGTGTGGTACAGATGTGGGGCAGCTATAGCTCAGGGGGTAGAGCAGTTGTCCACCGGTTGGTGGTTCGATCCCTGGCTCCTGCAGTCTATGTGTCAAAGTGTCCTTGGCAAGATACTGAACCCCAAAATTTGCCCCCGATGGCTATTCCATTGGTATGTGAATGTACATCGCTTTGGATAAAAGCATCTGCTTAATGAAATTGTAGAATTGTAGATGCTATGGCAATTAAACCTACCTATTTACCATGGTGTGTAGTAAACAGTGCTTGTAAAATTATTAAAAGAGATTTTAAAAAATAGGATCAGATGAATAACTAACTTAGGGGAGACTGATTCATCATCTCATGACAACCCCCAGGTTGTGTTAAGGTGACTGTGTACATCAACGAAAAGTTGCCTAAAACAGAGAGTGTTGAAGAGCTGACCATAAGAAATTAGCAGATGGACTTGAATAACAACATAACCAGTTGTAGGACCCAAGGGTGTTGTGTGCAGTGTACCGTCAGGAGGAGACAGCGGTTCTCCTTCAGAGCACCCAGGAAGCCCAGGAAGGACACACAAGTGATGACAATGCCACTGATGAGCAGTATGTTGGCCAAATTGAATCTGTCCAAGGTTGGAGTGAGTGCAGCCATCTTGAAGTTCACCATCATGTAAACACCAATTACCAGCACGGCCACACCACACATCTGACAGGACAAAACATACACTGCCATCAGGTCCTTCTACATACCCCACACACAAAAATTACAAAAACAATCATATAACAATTTATTCACTGACCAACACCACCAGAGCAAGCAGAGTAATATATGTCCTGTGGTGTAATGTATTACATTTACTCAAGTACTTCTACTTCACTATATTTCAGACAGAAATATTGCACTTTTTACTTTATTACATTTATACAGCTTTAGTTATTATGTATTTCATTTACAGATGAAGTTATAGAAAACCTATAATGCGCTTATAAAATATAATGCATTGTTTTAAGTTAATGTACCCGGCAGTTCAGTATAGAAGATAAAATGAACTCCAACCCAAACAGCTGCTCCTTACACATGGCTACATCATAATAATAATAATCAAATTAAATCATATGTATAGAATAATCCAACATGGATAGGATCTTTTTTTTCTTCATAATGAGTACTTTTACATTTGGTATGTTAGGTATAGTGACTGATAATGCTCCTTCCAATAATGATTTTTCTTTTTTTGAGTTGTGTCAGGTTTGAATTTCTACCACCTCCACTTTAAGTGGCAGAATCTGGACATTTCAACCATTTGTCCAGCATTCTTATTTACATTTATTTAGACATGTTTTGACAGCTTACTGTCTAATTTTTACACACTCTCAACAAAAGCAGGTAGTGTTCAAGTGTTCCAGAAATTGGATATTTTTTAAAGTAAAATGTTATTAGGTGAGCTACATGTTCAATTATATGCCCTGGCAACTTTAGAAGGACGCCCTGGTTGATTAAAAATAACACACATCATAATGACATATGAATGTGACGCTGGATGATTAATACATACGTACAAAACAAAGGAAGTTGGCAGCACACATGGTGAACTTCAAACACTTGAGACAGCCTTGAGCCATTCTGCAGCGCATCCAATCAGACCTGCTACAAGACAGACACAAACAATACAGCATATATTTCATTTGATATGTTTTATACAGTCTATGGAACGGAGGATGTCGAAGTACATCTGATCTGTGATCAAATCCAGCACATTATTTAGGCCTTTTGTTTCTGTGTTCGTGTGGGTGAGAGTGTATGTGTGTGTGTGCGTGTGTCTTAACGATGACAAAACATCATGGCCACAAGTTCCCCAAAATCTAAAATTAATACTTCTGTTTAAAAATCCCCTCATAAGTATCACCAGAATATGTTAAAGACATTACTTTAAACAAAAACATCAAATCAACATTACATTAAATAAAGGTATATTTTATGTTATCAAATTGTTGGTTGACTTGTAACTGATCGTTGCTGTAAGAACGATTAATTTAATTCTGCTACTATCTGGTCTCTTTCTGGTGTTCAACATGACTAAAGTACACCTGCCATACTTTCTTTAACATGACTGTCCGTGTCCGGTTAAATGTAAAGGATTCTTTCTTGTTTGTTTCTCAACTTCTTTATTCTTTATTGAAACCATTCTCAGGAAGTATAACATCAACGCATTTCTATAAGATGAAGATGAAAGCTAATGAGAATCGTGTAATTCTAAAAGAACTGAAAAGATTTACAATCTCATTCAGACACAGAAGAGGCTAATTAAAATGAGAAATTGAGTTTAGGTCTTACCTTTTGTGGAGAATAATGTGCTCGCCTCTGTTTTCCGACTTACACTTCCCCTTCTCACAGAGCTCTGTAGCATGCAGGGCTTCATGGGGTTTCAACACCTCCTTCTCATTTCCTCTTTCTCGACATTAGCATCACAGAAAATCTATGACTGAGAAAGTGCTGCAGGGAACAAACTGAAATAACAGCAGCAAAGACAGAAACTGCATGTCTGTGTCACACCTATATTTAGACAAGATTCAGAAATAAAACCCACTCTAAAACAGCCAAGGCTGAACATATGCTGAATACATGAGCTACCAATGAATATATCAGAGGAGAACCCGATCAATATCAAATTTGATTGATTTAAAGGCAAAATGATGAGCTTTTATTTCACTACTACTACAATTCAACAGACAGAGTAGAGATTAAAGTCAGAACACAGATCTCCAAGCGTCACCAGAATGTAGTCAAGTAAAAAACAATGCAGACTGAACATGAAGTTTTATTTCACAGAGGCAGGGAAGTGGGAAGTAATGACTTACATGTACTCTGTTACATGTACTTGAGCCACTTTTTTGAGTAAAATGTACTTGTCTGAGGAGTTTTGATGTAGCATACTTTTTACTCTTACTTGAGTAAATCTGACTACTTTTTCATTTAGATTCAATCATTGTGTTCCTTTGAAAATATCTATATTATTTTATACGTTCATGCACACAGCTGGTTGAGGTCTGTTGGCACTGTTATCGATCGCAGCCACGCCTCCACATGATGCGAGGATGATGTCATAGACCTGAGCTGACCGAGAACAGGAAGCATGTCTGTTGTGTTACTGCTAAGAAGTGGAATCATATACACACACACATAATATGATGCTTCAAAAGTACTACCCCTGCTCTCTGGGCTAATGTGAATACTCAAGCTAACAGAGTGCGCCATAATGCAATTCATGATGAAACCCATGAAACCCAATGCATTATTTTAGACACTCAGAAATTAGGATTTATGAATCTCATTTACACATAGCAGACAGGTCTGGGCCACATGTGGCCCGATTGTGGTTTGGATTATGTGGCCCAGATCTGTCCAAGGCACATGATTGTGGCTGACGTTATGTAGCCCATATCTGTCTCATACACACGCATGTCTTCTCCTAAGTGTGAACCAAAAGTCTTACATTTAAAATGTTTTTTTTTTAACTTTCATTGGTGTCTCAAACACCACTCACACACCATCAACCACTCCTGATTTAGTTAAGTCTTTCCGAGTGTATAGTGAATTCAAACTCAAACACATCTACATCATGTGCTCCAACAGATAACCATAATTTCTCAGAACTGAATGAGTATTAATCACCAATCGCATCCTTCACTCTCATTGGCCATCCATCAACATGCGACCCCGTTTCCTGTGCTCTCATTGGCTCAGTTGAGAAGTGCACGAACAGAACCAGATACGCCATTTTGACAGAGAGAAGAACAGAGAAGTTTAGGTTAGTTTACATTTTTATTTATTTAATGTATACACAATATTTTGATTTAGAAATAATTTGGTGGTTTAAGATGCATTCCATTTGAACGGGGAAGGTGGAATTTTCGAGTTTCCTATGTCTGTTGTGTTTGCTAGAATCGTCACTCACTCATTGCAATGTAATATAATGTTGATGGCAAATCATTAAAAATGGTACAGGGTATTCTGTGCCAAATAACCAGATTTTAGAGAAGGCTCCTGACTGACCATCTCAGATTTTGTTCATATTTTTTATTTAATGCCCTTGTTTTTGAGCATGAACAGCCTTTTTAAGATCATGCCACAGCATTTCAATCAGATTCAAGTCTTTGACTAGGCCACCCCAAAAGTTTCATCTTGTTTTTTTAAGCCATTCAGAAGTTGACTTGCCTTGTTTTGGATGGCTGTCCTGCTGCAGAACACAAGTGAGCTTCAGCTTGAGGTCACGAACTGGTGGCCAAACATTCTCCTTCAGGATTTTCTGGTATAGAGCAGAATTCATGGTTCCATCAATCACAGCAAGTCATCCAGGTCCTGAAGCAGGAAAGCAGCCCCAGACCATCACACTGCCACCACCATGTTTGACTGCTGGTATGATGTTCTTCTGAAAAGCTCTGTTACTTTAACGGCACATGTAATAAGACACACACCTTCCAAAAAGTTCAACTTTCGTCTCGCCAGTCCATAGAATATTCTCCCAAAAGTTGCAAAAAAGTAAGACGAGCCTTTATGTTCTTTTTGGTCAGCAGTGGTTTTTGCATTGGATGCCATTTTTGTCCAGGCTCTTCCTTATTGTTGAGTCATGGACACTGACCTTAACTGAGGCAAGGGAGGCCTGCAGCTTTTTAAGATAATTCTTTATTGATCCCCCATAGGGGAAATTCGGGATGTTGTCCTGGGTTCCTTTGTGACTTCCTGGATGAGTCGTCGTTGTGCTCTTGATTTCTATTTATCAAGTCTTTTTTTTAATTATTTACATTATGTTGCAGTCATGTTTCAATTCACAGTTCAATATTTTTTGAATCTGAATATTATTTGTGATCACTGTTGAGGCGTTTTTAATCCGAGCCAAATCTGGCACATGTCGTTATTATGGCTTAATTAAGATATAGATTAGGCTGACATCTGGTGCCAGTGCTGAAACGGTTCTGGGCCGGCATAGGGCTGGACTTAGACTCAGCCCACATACCACAAAGAATGACGGCCCTTTGGTGGCTCAGATCTGGTTTGCCAGGGGTGGCCCACGCATGGGCTAGCACAGGACACCACCAGTGTGTCTGCAGCTATTCTTCGACACCATAACTGACTAATTTTGTTTAATGGCATGACAAAGAGTTTCAACTTAATATCAGATTCCACAGAAAGAATAATCTGTAATTTTCCATTCAGTTTTCCAACAACCTAGCTTTCACAACAGCACAGCTTAAAGAAAAACATTCCTATCAAGTTGTGCACATTATCATTACCCACCAGTTTGTCCAAATATTTGTAATTATTTTTTCCCCCTTCCGATTACAAGTCAATATCAAGAGCTGCGTAACACTGATTAAAAAGGACAAATGAAGGCATAATGTGTTAATTGGACGGTACTAGTTTATTTGCTGAACCAATGCTAGTTCTGGATCTAAATCATGATCAGACACATAAGAGCGATCACATGATCACATTGTACAGCTTGACATTCAAAACTCCAGCTACAAAGGTGTATTACTACCATCAATAATAAGTCCTCAGTCCTGTCCACATGAGAATGCATAAAGAACTGATTGGTGGGTTTTTAATATCAGATGAATTCCAGTATTTTATCCCCAGGTAATGAAAACAAGAAAGCTGCCAAGTAACCTACTAGCTAACGTTTAACCAAATACAATAACCATAGCTGGTATAAAAAGAGAAAATCTAAAAAGTTAACTTTGAGACTCTATTTTAATGGCACCTATCGTGTGCAAGGTCTGCGAGGGTGTATTTTTTGTTACATACAGGCACAGAGTGTTATGCTCAAGACGGCTGGGTGATGTAGAATATAAAATTGAAATTTGTGGGGATACTCATGCTCTCTGTCAATGACATAATCACAACCAAAAGGACTCACAAATGGGAGACCTGCAATGCAAAAATACTGCAAGTATGATGTGGCTTGTTTTACGAAGACATTGAAAGTGAAGTTTAGCACAACAGTTACAGTTGCAGTAATTGTTATGTGCAGTCAGTGACTCTGCTCAAGGCAACAATAAAATTAGTAATTAAAAATGTAGAAAGAAAAAAACAGCAGACATGTTCTGTGAAAAGCACAGGTGTGTAATGAATAGCATGAATAATGCCTCCATCCCAGTTAGTTATGCTAGTTCCATGGCTCTGGACTCCCTGGACTATGCGTACAGTAGGCATCATATACTGTCATAGTAAACTCTTTTTTGTCAGTATACAACAAAATCAACATACAGTATTGGGCTGAAATGTTGAAGAGAAGTTTTCTGCTGACACACATCAATTAAACTGTGACTTTAGAATACCACTATCAACTTCACAGAGCAAATTTCCCAGGGATGAGGTCTAGATCTAGAGCTGATCCAACACCATCCACAATCATTTTCTTCCAGCTGTGAGCAGCTCCTCCATTTGTGCATGACATTTTGGGAAAATAGCGTACATCCAAAGCACACTGAAAAATAAAGCATTTTTACTATGTATACTCATGAACATCGGGTTAGTACATAGTGTAAAATCTAATGGTGGTACAATTCCATAAATTCTCTTTTTCCACTACTAAGACAGAACGAGAGACTCATACATCTGAAAAAAAAAAAGCAATCACAAAAACACTATATTCCCATAAATAGAGAAAACAAACAAAATTCAGACATTTCGCCTGGAATACACATCTCCCAGATCTATGATGTTTTAGGAAACTTCAAACTGAACTTCTCAAAGGTTACCAGAAATACTACATTGAAATGTGTGTGTTGTGGACCATGGTCAGCACACTGCCAAGTAGTGGGTTTGATAGATGCTATGGCCTAGGATTTTGTCTGGCAGTCTTCAATTGGTGTCGAACTCGGATTTGGATTTCCTCATCCTGTGGAAAAGTAGAAAGAGAAAAGTTGAAAGTCCTCACTGTCAATAAATTTCTTTTAGGACAATCACATCTGTGGTGATGAGAAAAAAGAAAGCACTGATTTGAAATGAGTAAATTATGGTTTTTACATACCGTTTCAGCAGTATCTGCCGTCTCCTCTCCCTCAGTGTATTCACTGCCAGGAGTGAATGCCTCAAAGTCAGATAGGGCGCTTTCCACCACCTCCTCATCATAGTCTGTCTGATATTCATCAGACAGTTCCTCTGAAGGTAGACAAAAGAGAACACAACACAAGCACTCATTTTTTTACATGAATATTTGAAAAATATTATCCTATTTGAAATCATAAAGCTATAACTATTTGGCTTTCCACAAGGAAAATAGATAATTGAAGCCTTTTTTGACAAAAACCCTTTCAAACTTTATTCTTAACCCTTTATTGGACAACTGGCCGTTTTTTGTCATTTCTGCACAATTTACAAAAGTGAAAATTGTGAAAAAATTTACAACAGAAATAAAGTTTTTTCTGTCCTCCAATAACATTCTAAAGTTGAATTTTTGAATTTCAAAGTATTTCAATGAGTGCCCTATAAAGGGTTAAACTTCTGACAGCACTTCAGGATAAACACAAGTTCATTTGTTGATGGATCAAACAATTGGAATTTCAAAGAAGCTCTACAGATTCATGGCTCCTGCATTTTATTAGGGATTTCATGGTATTCAATTCAAGATGCTATAAGATTATTTATGTAATATGAAGATATTCTACATACAGATTTTGGATGCACCGGCTTGTGATTTTAATTTTTTAATGATAACAAACCATTGATTAAGGCATTCTTGACAGGTTCGATTCTGGACACTATCTCTGCCAGGTCAGTGAAGGAGGCATTTGGACACGTGACCACCTGAAAGACACAAACAGCATCATTCTGATAAAAACTTCATCAATCATCTTCAGTTTCAGTTAACCCTCACTCTTTTCAATTATACATTTAGAACAGAGTTGACATCAAAAACACAATATGTAGAATTGATCTAATAAGAGCCCTATTTTTGTATCTGTGCAGTGCCTTTGTGCTGACAAAGCCTTCAACAATCTGAAAATTTTTATGTTAGTATTAATGTTAATGACATGATACTCATTTATGCCCACTGCAGAGAATTGTCTTGCATATCACTAGTTGGTGGCAGTAAAGCATAGAAAGTAGTGGCGCACCATTAAAAGTGGCAAAAACACTAAACATGTAAACAATTCAGGTTTCTAAACATTTGTTGCAAGGTGCAATGAGGAAGGAATTCGATTCAGCTTGTTTGTTAGGCCCTCAAGCTGCATGAACTGAAACTGGCCACTAGTGCTTAGAAAAAAACATTAAAACTGATACACTGCAGTTACCAGCGTTTACAACTGTAAAATGTATTACACATCCTGCAAACACAGAGCAACACTAGCATTCATTTGGAGCGGAGTTTCTGCTCAGCTGGTGAATAAGGTCAGCTTTCAGTTTTTTATTTTATCTCTAGTTTGATCTCAACCAACTGCTGTGAAAAAGTGTTTTTAGAGGCTAGGTGCTACAATTTCATTTTTTTTAGCAGACGCTTTTATCCACATACATTCACATACCGATGGAACAGCCATCGGGGGCAATTTTGGGGTTCAGTATCTTGCCCAAGGACACTTCGACACAGACTGCAGGAACCAGGGATCGAACCACCAACCTTCCAACTGGTGGACAACCGCTCTACCTCCTGAGCTATAGCAGGTGCTTGACTATGTTCACTCAGTATATTATTCTGTCTAGGTCTCAGGTAGCACAGGTAGTTTATCAGAGCTTGTTTATTGCAAACTGATGACAGTAGCTTATGAAAATGCAGGTAGACAGTAAAACAAAAAAAGCAATAAGGAAGAAGACGAGAAGACAAGAAGAGGGCTTTCAGGTCTGGAGACAGGGAGGAGTACAGTGTGATCTGAGGGTAAGCTGAGGGAGTGCAAGGACGCCTACAGGTGGAAGTTGGAGGCCAAACTCCAGCAGGTTGGTTTCATTTTCAGCACCAGAGGTTGCCGCTTGGTTTCAGTGCATAATACTTGATGATAAAAAACAGAGCTTGTCACTCTGCCTTCTCCAGTCTTTAAGCAGGTTAGAGTATCAGTCCATCCAGCCTTCTAATCATCTGGCTAACTATTCTGACACACACACTTTAACATTAAATTAGAACTGGTCTGAAAGAGAAAAAAACAACATGATCATGACTTTACACTCTACCCATAGGTCAGAGGTCATTTCTGTAGTTTGCACTCACATGTCCAGTTTTGGTATTGTGGAACTCCTCCTGATGTCTGTCCTTAAGCATGCTGTCCACTACACCACTGCGCTGCCACACATCGAACAATGTTTTTCCATGCTGGTATCCCACCTCCTACAGCCACAGTGAAGGAGGGCGAGAGTGACATTAAAAGCCAGCAGATGTGAAAGACATAGGGAAGAGCGGTGAGGAACAGAGCGGAAACTCACAGCGATCTCGTCGAACTTGCCAAACTCTAGTGTGCCGTAGTGGTCGATGGGTGGTCGGATGTACTCACAGTATTCACTATCTTTGACCAGTTCCAGCTGTCGCACACAGCAGACGTAAGCAAGCCTGGTTTGGATCTCTGCCATGTTCAGGACCTGGAAGGTGAAATTAGTTGAGAACAGGGATGTGCAGGCCTAGATTTTACAATTCTAATAAAGATTCTCTCCTCTCTTTTCTAAAATAAGTTCAGTAGCTGACATGTCATGATATATCAGATGACATCTGACACAAAATTTTACCTTGACTTTCTCAGCCAGAGGGTTGAAGCGTTTCCACAGCAGCCACCAACCGTTCAGTGAGTCACCATAGTTGGTTAGGTTGGTCTCATCCCGACTTCCAACATCAATTGCAATCACCACCTTGGCCCCCATGGAGCGAGCCACATCAGCTGGATACCCAAATGAAAAAAGCACATTTAATCTAGGTCTCAAAGGTCCTGATAACCTATTTTCTCAATCAGCTTCTTATTTTGAGTGATGAGGTCTGACATTGATCATTTCAGTTTTGTAACATTACATGAGAGATTTATGTATTTTGGGTTTTTCTGCTATGTTGCTTGTCAGTCAAATCAATCACACAACACCAACATGTAATGATGCTGATTAGCTGAGATTCTTTACCTGATAAATATTAACTAGAGATGTTATTGTTGTAAACTTTAAGTTTGATTGTTGCTCATTTAGTCATGAATCTTTAATGAGAAAGTAGTATACTTCAGATTTTAAATCAAGTTTTCAGGGTGCTTTTAAGGGATCTTTTAAGGGGATGTGGAGTTTAAAATTTTATGTGACTTACTGCAATCTGAGGAGACTGAACTTTAGCCCCATCTTCTGGTTAACTGTTACAATGCATTGTAGCAGACACTTCCACTGTGTCATCACACAACATAAATACAGAACAAGGGAACTAGAAATGTCTGTCCAAAGCTGTGTTCAACTTGTTTGACAACAGGATAAATACATTAACAATGCATTATTTTCTTTTTCCATTTTTCATGTGAATTTTTTCACGTGCTATTATCACTTTCATCACTTAATCCATCAGCATCACTCTTCACATTGAACCAACCAACCATCCATCCATCCCTCTAACAAAAATGGGAACAGCACATGGATTCTGTTTTTTTTTTTGATTCTCATGAAAAAGGAAAAACAAAATAATGCATTATATGTTTGTTTACACAGCTTTGGACAGAGGGTACACAGACGGGAATGAGTGCCATTCATCTCATGGTTATGTTTGTTTACTGTAATCATTGGTAAATTAGTTGCCTTCCTGGTAATGACCTAAATGCAACAGTTATCACTTTTAACTGTATACATTTATGTTTCTATCTATAACAGATCTTGACGATCTAGTCAAAATGTGTTCTTATATCTTGTTATTAAATATATACACACCTGGACAAAATTGTTGGTACCCTTCGGTTAATGAAAGAAAAACTCGCAAAGGTCACAGAAATAACTTGAATCTGACAAAAGTAATAATAAATAAAAATTCTATGAAATTTAACCAGTGAAAGTCAGACATTGCTTTTCAACCATGCTTCAACAGAATTATTTAAAAAAATAAATTCATGAAACAGGCCTGGACAAAAATGATGGTGCCCCTAGAAAAGACTGAAAATAATGTGACCAGAGGGACATGTTAATCCAAGGTTTGTCCACTAATTACCATCACAGGACTCTAGAGAGATTAGAAAGAAAATTATAGAGAAGCATGTTAAAGGTAAAGGCTATAAGACCATCTCCAAGCAGCTTTATGTTCCTGTGACTACACTTGCACATATTATTCAGAAATTTAAGATCCATGGGAGTGTAACCAACTTCCCTGGACGTGGCTGCAGGAGGAAAATTTATGACAAATCAAAGAGACGGATAATATGAATGGTAACAAAAGAGCCCAGAAAAACTTCTAAAGAGATTACAGGTGAACTTCAAGCTCAAGGAACATCAGTGTCAGATCGCACCATCCGTCGTTGTTTGAGCCAAAGTGGACTTAATGGGAGGACATGGAGGACACCATTGTTGAAAACAAATCATAAAAAAGCCTGACTGGAATTTGCCAAACTGTATGTTGACAAGCCACAACGCTTCTGGGAGAATGTCCTATGGACAGATGAGACAAAAATGGAACTTTTTGCCAAGGCACATCAGTTCTATGCTCACAAATGGAAAAATGAAGCATATCAAGAAAAGAACACTGTCCCTGCTGTGAAACATGGAGGAGGTTCTGTTATGTTCTGGGGCTGCTTTGCTGCATCTGGCACAGGGTGTCTTGACTCTGTGCAGGGTACAATGAAATCTCAAGACTATCAAGGGATTCTAGAGAGAAATATGCTGGCCGGTGTCAGAAAGCTTGGTCTCAGTCGCAGGTCATGGGTCTTGCAACAGGACAATGACCCAAAACACAGCTAAAAACACCCAAGAATAGCTAAGAGGAAAACATTGGACTATTCTAAAGTGGCCCTCTATGAGTCCTGACCAAAATCCTATTGAGCATCTTTGGAAGGAGCTGAAACATCTGGAAAAGTTACCATTCAAACCTGAGACAACTGGAGCAGTTTGCTCATGAGGAGTGGGCCAAAATACCTGCTGAGAGGTGCAGAAGTCTCATTGACAGTTACAGAAATCATTTGATTGCAGTGATTGCCTCAAAAGGTTGTGCAACAATAATACTACAACAATATTAAGTTAAGGGTACCATCATTTTTGTCCAGGTCTGTTTCATGAGTTTATTTTTTAAAATAATTCTGTTAAAGCATGTTTGAAAAGCAATGTCTGACTTTCATTGGTTAAATTTCATGGAATTTTTATGTATTACTACTTTTGTCAGATTCAAGTTATTTCTGTGACCTTTGTGAGTTTTTCTTTCATTAACCGAAGGGTACCAACAATTTTGTCCAGGTGTGTAATTCCCAGGCATAAGAAGCACAGGCAGTAAAGTCCACTACCACAGTTACTAACAGTATTTCTCACCAGGCAGGTTGTTGATGTACCCTCCGTCCATGAGTAAATGTCCATCTTTGGGATCACACAGAGGTGGCAGGTAACCAGACAGTGACATACTGGCCCGGACATACCGCCACAACGAACCTGAAAACACAGACGTGAGGGGCTAATAGGTTGGCAAATAGAAAGAAAAAACACAGTAGTAGAAAGACATAGCTGACTTTAAACAGTATTAGAACGTGCTTACATTACATAACAAAAGATAACAAGGGACAAAGAAGTGTTAATATTTTGGCTAATTAACATTATAATTCACAAATACACTTGCTTTGCTGCTCATGTTTTTCCACCCTCCAAGCAACCGTTTGTTTCATTCATTCAGCAAATAGGAACAAAGTCTTTTTTTTCTTCTAAACATACGTTTTCAGAGGGGATTCCAGCAGTCTGTTTTTTTCATATTTTGAAAAGTTCCAGAAAAGTGTATTTTTTCAAATGAAAAGAAGATGAAAGAGTTGAAAGTAGCACAGACCGTCAGTGTGAACTCTCATGGAGGAAGCTGTGATGTCTGTTGTAATGTTGAAGTATGGCAGCCATAGGTCCTAGCAAAGAAAAGATATACAAGCAGAGAAAATTAACATTTGTATTTAAGTCTCAAATCATAATTATTGAAAGATACAATTTCACAAGTGTTCAAGGAAATTGAACTCTTGAACAAGGCTTGTTTAAGAATGAATAATGAAATATTCCCACAGAACACTTAATACGTACAGAGTATGTTACATGAAATAAAATCTGATACACTTTCAGTCACACTTTCCTTGTTAAGTGATTTGGAATGATACCAATCTTCTAAGTCTAATAACTCCTTCTGACTCTCTGCTTAGCTCTTATTTGTCTTTTTGTCAATTTCCTGGAGGGTACCTCCCAAAGGGATTAATAAAGTACTCTGTCTGTTTGTAAAACTTGTTTGGCAGACACCCCTAACCTTACCTCTATCTGTTTGCCCTTGAAGACGGAGCTAATGCTGGAGTTAAAGGAAGCTCCAGAAAACATGGAGGTAACAGGATAGGTCAGATCCAAGATTTTCTTATAGTAAGATGTCATATCCTGAGAAAAGAAGGACAAAGGGAAGTGAAAAAAATGTATATTTATAGGTAAGTCACTCACTTAGCTCTCCCAAAAAATCCTCTCTTGAAACTAGAAATGAAGAAAAGAAAACTACTATCATCAAGAGGAAACATTGAACAAGTTGATAAATATGAGAGCAGATGGTATAAAAACGAGACCAAACATTTTTGTTCATAAGTGTTTTCCTATATTCAGTATAATATGAACATACCATGGCCCACTCACGAGCCCGGACCCTCATGTGACTATTGCTCTTCTCCTCAGCATACAGCGCTCCCATGAAGGAGCCGATGGATGTGCCACCCACCATGTCGATAGGGATCCCTGCCTCATTCAGTGCCCGCAAGATGCCGACCTGAGAGCAACCCCTGAAAAGAGACAGTCCTCCATCAAATAACAGCACACATGATATGTTACATTTTGCTGAAAACAGATTGCTGTAGTCTTATGTCTAGCAGGTGGCTCAGGGCATACCTGAGAAGAACACAGTCCCTACCTTATGAGAACTCCAGGACAAGTCAGAGAAGTAAGAAAAAGAAACAGATCAATCAGAATACAAGAATAACAATACACCTGTTTATTGGAATATACATACTTTGAAAATTGATTGTTTGCCGTTTTGTATGGATACTTCTGTACGGCTACAAACTGCAATTAAAAATTGTATTAATGTTCTAATGCTAAACAGTAATGCTAAACAGACTGATGGGGCCTACAAAAAAAAAAAAAAATCAAATTGTCCTGCACTGCCACCTTGTCCTGAGTTGCTAAGTGTGTTAAGTTTGTGCAATTTTTCCTTTGTCATATTTTTTGTTACGAAATAAATCACTCAGTTGATAGTAGCAATTATAATGATGGAGCCGTGTTTGTTTGTAAGCAATACAACCTCACAAAAATGACGATATTATGTTTTTATCTTGTATACTAAATCTGAACATTGACTACAGGCATAAAATTAAATTATTATTAAGATGCCATAGAATTGTTCTTTTATTCCAGGAAGGAATGAATTAGAATGAAAAAGTGAAGCAATCTGCAGGTAGAATCACCAACATTAGATCTTGTTACGCTCTCCATACTTTGATTTCATATGCTATAAATAATTACACATGCCAGGCAGGAAAACGGTTTACTTTCTGTGTGCATGATGTCACATTAGAAGAATTCAGTGACCTCAGGTAATTGGACAAACTATAGCTGATATGTCAAATGTAATTGCTCCCTGAGCCAAAGTCCTACAATACTGGTGTATTGAATGTGTTTTTAGATAAAGCAACAGTACCTGGCGCCCCCTCCACCCAGCACAAGGGCGATGCCATTTCCTGTCAGGATTCTGGCCAGACGGGAAAAGTCGGAATGACGATCTGGACACTTTTCAAACACCCGCTGGTACAGTTCTCTCTGAAAACCAAACACATACATGTTTGTATCACTTATCCTTGTGGGGACCACTGGCATAAAGCATTCCTAGCCCCTTACCCTAACCTTAGCCATCAATAGTGAATCCTAATCTGAACACTTGCCATAACCGTAAACTAATTATACCTCCAAGTCTAAAACCATGACTTTGGGGACCTTAATTTTGGCCCTATGGGTTGGTGTGCAGTCAGGTAGAAGTCCCCCACCAGGATATAAAAACCATCACACACACACACAGAAATGATACATTTGCTAACTGGGCCAGCGTTGTTCATAAAACTCAGTGGGTTGGTGGTTAGTACCAGCTTAGGTAAACTCCTCTTGGAGAACACTCTGCGGGGGCAGGACAGGTGATGGTGTCTGGAGATCCAGCTCCGCATGTTCAACCACTCGGCCGTACCTTTGGGCGATGGGCCGTCATCCCTGTGCAGCAACACCAGCTGCTTCTGAGCACGAACTGCACTGCTCTCCAACATCCGCTCCAACTACAGGTGGAGAAGAGGAAGAAGAAGCAGGTACCTTCCAGTCATTGAAGAAATGAAGTTAATTTATACTGTGATGGTGTTGCTGAATTCAAAGTAATTGAGTTGGCCTTCTTACATACCAACAATATCTAATGGTTTGTATAACTAAGTGCATTTAGACACTTCTGACAAAACTGCTTGGACCTTGCAGCCTTTCTTCATGGTGCTTCAATAGTAATTTTAAGGAAGGGGAATGTGTCTTATTCACTCGTATTTTAATTTTGCTAATTTTTCCTCCAAGCATGTGCATGTGATTTTTGCCTATAATACAGAACAGTGCTACAACCTGAAAAGATACTAAACACTAGGAATCCCTCTCCTCATCTTAATACAGCATACAGTAGTGTCTCAGACATTTTGTCCAATATTCACAGCTTACTTAAGCCTTGTTTTCATATACACCTTATTACATTATTAAGCACTACCTTATACACTCATTATATTAGATACCATTAAGTAAGACTACTGTCAGCTAAAAGCATGCCTGATGCTTTTAATAAACTTAATTTTGGATAAATGTGTTTCATCAGTTCTTGCATTGGCTGCTTCTTTTTATGTAATCTCTCTCTTTGTGTTATACATTCTGGAATTTCTCTTATTTGTTCACTTTTCAAACATTCAAAGAACCTTTAGGATTTAAACCAAGTACTGATTTGAGCGAATGGTTTGAATGTATGGCATTACGGGGGTGTGTGATACTCGTCCCTGCTCTAGTCCTACTATGGGATTCAGGCTGATTTGTGTTAGTGCCATGTTAAGTCATATCCTTCACTGAACTGAATTTGTTGAAACTGACCGAAATGACAGCTGATATAATTTAACTCTCATGACTTGTCCTCCTAAATGAAAACATCCAGTGTGCTTTCTGCTAAAAAAAAAAAAAAAAAGCTACAGCAGCTGAACAGGTATTAGTAAGTTCACACTGACCTCACCCACTGTCGGCTCTTGCTCACCAAGTCCCACAATGATGATGCAGTCAGCCTGGCGAATGCAGCGCTGGGTCCAAGGTGTAAGACCGGAGTCAGACTGGTAGAGCACGATGCGATGGATGTCTTCCTGCTGCCCGAGCCAGCTAGACAGACGGTACTCATGGACACTATAAAAATGAGGTATAAATATGTCAGTTTGCAACATATCACCTATCACAACACTAAAATATCAAATCCTAGATCTCAATGAATGAAATATCCAGGAGAAAATCTTTATTCATTACGTAGTGGAATACATTGAGAACAAAATAACCTAAAAAAAAATAATAAAAAAAAGTAACCCATGGAGGTCTGAATTTGGAGTCATACTCAAAATAACGTGGAAAATCCCATCACAGGCTGATGTAACATCAGTGGAAATTCCTCAAGACAAGTGGAAATGACGCTCACTTCTGATGAGGCAGCAGATCTTCTCCTGAGGGATCTCCTCCCAGACCTGGATTAAAGCATCATTTAACTCCTGGAGAGTCTGTGGTGCAACGTGGTGTTGGCGTATGGAACAAGACATGATGTCCCCGATGTGCTGGATTGGATTCAGGTCTGGGGAACGGGCAGGCCAGTCCATAGCATCAATGCCTTCATCATGCAGGAACTGCTGACACACTCCAACCACATGAGGCCTAGCATTGTCCTGCATCAGAAGGAACCCAGAGCCCACTGCACCAGCATATGGCCTCACAGTGGGACTGAGGATCTCATCCCTGTGCCTAATGGCAGTCAGGGTACCTCTGGCTAGCACATGGAGGGCTGTGCTCCAAAGAAATGCCCTCACACCATTACTGACCCACCAAACCGGTCATGCCGGAGGATGTTGCAGGCAGCAGAACGTTCTCCACGGCATCTCCAGACTCTGTCACATCTGTCACATGTGCTCAGTGTCAACCTGCTCTCATCCATGAAGAGCACAGGGCGCCAATGACGGATCTGCCAATTTTGGTGTTCTCTGGCAAATGCCAATCGCTCTGCACGGTGTTGGGCTGTAAGCACAGGCCCCACTTGTGGACGTCGGGCCCTCATACCACCCTCATGGAGTCTGTTTCTAACAGTTGGAGCAGAAACATTAGTGGTCTGCTGGAGGTCATGCTGCAGGGCTCTGGCAGTGCTCCTCCTGTTCCTCCTTGCACAAAGGAGCAAGTAGCTGTCCTGCTGCTGGGTTGTTTCCCTCCTATGCCCCCCCCCCCCCATCTCTTGGTGTACTGGCCTGTCTCCTGGTATCTCCTCCATGCTCTGGACACTGTGCTGACAGACACAGCACACCTTCATGCCACAGTTGCATTGATGTGCCATCCTGGATGAGCTGCACTCCCTGAGCAACTTCTGTGGGTTGGAGACAACACCTCATGCTACCTCTAGGGGTGAGAGCACTGACAAAATGCAAAAGTGAGCAAAAATTCTGCCAGAAAGGATGAGAACAGAGAAGTGGTCTGTGGTCACCACCTGCAGAACCACACCTTTGTAGGGCTTGTCTTGCTAATTGCCTCTCATATCCACCTGTTGTCTGTTCCATTTGCACAACAGCAGGTGAAATTCACTCCCAATCAGTGTTGCTTGACTTGGAGTTACATTGTGTTGTTTAAGTGTTCCTTTTATTTTTTTGAGCAGTGTATATACTTTAACTGTTAACTCTAATCAATTGAACAAATCATGTCTGTTTCTGTTTGAAGTGGTTAGTAAGATAGTAGCTGACACGTCTCCAAATATCATAATCAGGAAAGATCATAAGACTTCAAAAAATCTGAACGCATGATTTATATATTTACACTTTAATCACTTAAACAAATGTCTACCTGTCCAGAGCAGCAGAGCCTAGTCGCTGTTTGATGATGTCACTGGTCAGGAGTAGAGTGGGCCCTTCAGAAAACAGAAACACATCAACAAGTTTTCAAAAAAGATCTATGACATTGTTGTTAATCAAAGTGCAGTAGTATGCATCATGGTGCAGACCCCTAAAAGTGGATTGGTATGTGTTTGCTCAGGAAATTTTCTTTTGATATGCAGTTAGACTTTCTTTATTTAATAGATTTTGAGTAAAGGCCCCTTCAAACGCTCACAGAATAGAAGTCGCAATATCAAAGTAATTTTACATGTTTGGCCTATAGCTACAGCAGTGTGACATGGTGAGGACACACATTAAACATGCAATGTGCAGGATAGGAATATTTGCAGACCTGTATGAGTTTCAGTAGTAAGTCGTAAGTCCATTAACACATCCACAATTCCTGTCCAATATACCATGCTTAATTCCCCCCCCCTCCAACCTTTTCAGCTATCTTGACAAAAGATATTACAAAAAAATATGAAAAATCTAGAATAAGATGGAAATGGAAAACAGCAATTCTCCAGTCTCATCTTGAACAACCAACATGCAAAAGCAAGCTAATTGTATTTCAACGTTACATTTCTGATGAAAGATGGAGTAATACGAAACATCTTAATACATACAATATCATACAGACTTTTTGTCTGCCTGTCACTGATAAGCTAATTTGATTCAGGCATGCTAATTAGATGTTAATGAGCTATCAAGTTCACATGAATTAAGGTTAGTTTTAATGTTCTATACAGCCATGGTGTACCCACAACAACATCCCTAATCCTGAGCGGCACAGTGCTACTGTATGCCATTTGGAACACAAAAAGATGCTTGCCAATAAATCAGAAGCTCTATGCAGCAATTCAAAAATATATCACACATACCAGATTTATTCTATACAATTCACATGGCTTATTGTGGCTGAATCCAAATGTGCAAAGGATGATGCACTGTCTTTTTTAACACTATGTGTGAAAAGATTCAAGTTCACCATATCACACATACTCTTGTGTGTGGGTCAGCTATGGGCTTTATATACTCAATGTGATTCATTCTGCTCACTGAGGTTAGTAGAAGGAAACATTTAGCTCTGTGAAAATATTAAAACCAGCAATCGTGGAACATTATTGATCCCTTATATTGTTCTAAATATGCTCAGCCAAATACAAAATGTATAATTTCATGACTCTTCAAGTGAGCTGTAAAAGTGGATAAAGCACTGTACGTGCATGTGTACCAATGCCACTGAGTGCATGCTGCAGCTCCAGAGTGAAGGCCGTGAGGGGGACGTCCTCAGACACAGGCAGGATGGCCACAGTGGACAGGTTGGAGGCTGGATTCCCAGCATCCCACTTACTGGTGGGGGTGTGGAGAGCCAGGCTACGAGCTGCAGGAGAGAGTATTTTTCTCATTCAACATTTTTTAAAATTTTGTTTTTAATTTTATATAGATAGATATAGGGGGACTATGTGTAAATACTGTTCATTGTAAGCATATGCTGTTTTTATGCACTATCTTGCATATATCCTTAATTGTATCTCATGTCATATTGTAATCCAACACATTAGGGTGTTGTGTTTTGTTGCCACAGTGGTTGGTAAATGTCATTACTCAGCTAGGTAATATTTCAAAAGCCATGATGATCTTCAGATGATAACTGGTAATGCTCCTATTACTGGTAGAGCATATAAACTCCTGACATACACTAACAAACTAACACAAGTGTATGTGATTACCAGCAAGAGGTCCATTGACCTGCTGCATGCTGCCCAGGATCTTCTGTCCGAGCAGATGAATCAGCCTGGTGACAACCTGAGGATACCTCCTCTTGATAGAATTCAGAGCTCCTTCAGGTAGCTTGGCCAGCTCTGAGTCCCTGACAGCATGGACTGTGGTGGCTCGGTTCATGTGGGTTAGGGCCTCAACCTGGACAATCCACAAAACAGGAGTAGGAATAGGATTGCAGGAGTGCTGCAATTTATAGTGCATAAAAGTCTTTTCCTGATGGGTCTGTCTTTAGATCGTGTCCTTCAGATTCTTTTTTATTTTCTTTCTGACCACTCACCACACCAATTAGATCCCCACGGCCATACTCTCCAGCCAGCTCCTTCTTCCCGTCATCTTTTGCAATGACAGAGCGCAATCGGCCACTGAGAACGATGAAGGTGCTATCTGACCTGTCTCCCTGTCTAAAAACATCAGAAAATAACAAAATAATCATTGCACATCATTGCAACTTGCACACACTAGTATAACATAACTTAATATATAATATATAATTCTAACAGTATACCTTTTCCTTGTACAAACTGTGTCTCCAAAACACAACAATAAACACAACATAAATTATAAGAGGTAGCTAAACAAATGACTGTATATTAGGGAGGCATTAATTGTTTCCATGAGAAGCCCATCACTGGCTCCGTAGAGTAGATACCTGTAGACAGCACGGCCCGCCTCCACAGCCATCCAGTCCAGGGCAAAGTCAATCTGTCTGACAAATGGTGACACCCTCTTCACCACAGTGTGAGCTACGTTCAAGACCACCCTGGGCTCTTCGCGCATTATCCTGCACAGTTGAAAGCATAGGTTTGTTTGTATCCTGGTGGTGTGATGGGAAGAACACACTTTGGAACCCCAAACAAATGACTTGAGCTTGAACCTACTCATAGAAGTGGGCCTTGGATATGGAGAGGAAGGTGCAGTCTCTGTGAGCTCGGACAGTGAAGATAAGGGGCTCTCCCGTGAGAACAGCCAGATGACCCACCATCTCTCCTGGGTGGGTGGCAAATAATAGGGTATCCTCCTCACGGTCTATCATACGCTGATAGACATGGAGCAATCCCGAGATGACAAATGCCACGCTCACATCCTGTAATTGATGTGAGAGGTAAATAGGAGGTGCAGACCCGTTAGGGCTGGTCGACACTTTGCTGCGGCCCAGCCAAAAATATGACTTAGCGGTAAAAGATTAAATACTAGTAATTCATTGGAAATGGGAATTGTTGTTGTTTGTTGAAAGATACACATGCTTTCTGGACTTTAGGATTTAAGCTGTTTGTCCCACAAAGAGAAACACACTGAGAGGTGAGTTTCTGTCAGTGTTGGCCCTACAGACTGACCTGGTCTCCCTGGTGGGCAACAACAGAGCCGGCTTTGACCTGGCGAAGATTCACCCTCCCCTCCAGCAGACTGGCATCCTGATACCATGAAATAACATTTCAAAGACACAGCAGTACTGAGTTATAACTGCCTCAACAATAATACATTCATAGTTACAAATCTATTCCTGTGTCACTATTTTACAGACTTTTATAACAATGTTGCTGTTCCATTTAGATTTCCTTTTGTGGTCAATAAAGTTTGTCTTTCAATTGCAGTAACTCCTTAAAATAAGTTGTTGCCATTTTGTTAAAAATCTAGAACAATACTGCATTTTTTTCCCACAGAATAAAACATTTTAAACTATGTAATTTTGTGTGCTGAACAATCGTACAGACAAATGAAAAGAAACTATGAAGCAGTAGATGTACTTTGAACTCTACCTGTATTTGGATGACCTGTAGCAGATCCTTTTTAGCAGCTTGGAAAATGGCATTAACCTTATTATGGTGTACATTTCCTCCTCCAGCATCACTATAGTGGTAAACAGCAGATGGAGTGTGCTGCATTGTCACACTCTTCTTAAGAATAGACTGGGGAGACAAAGAAACAGAAAAAGTGTCAGGGAGGCTTATACCCTTTAAAAAGACTTAATAAAGCTCATTCTAAGTAGAAATACCGTGTCTCTGCCTATATAGTGCGCTGAAATGATCAATTAAATCTATTGTGGAACACTGTAGTATAATTTGCTGCTGAAGTTATTATTTTAATTACGCTAAGTCTATGTCAAAATGGCATGTTAATTAGCTTAATCATATGAATGTACATGAATACAACAAATACCTGCCGGTTCTAATCCTAAAACCAACTAAATCAATGGCAGGAAATCACAGATACTGCTGCATTTCCCTTGAGCAACAAACAACTAAAAAAAAGGAAGAAACATGGCTGAATTACAGCTCCATTCACTCCAGCAGTAAATGTTTTTCCATCTGAAAGAATTCAACATTTACAAGGACATTTATCTTGAAAATTCAGAAGAGTGTGACGATATAGAACAATTCCAGAGGCACAAAATCTGCAATACAGTGCACACCAAAAATATAGGCTTCTTAATGTGTACTTCTTAATGTGTACTTAATGCACTACTTAATGTGTCCCTCTAACAGTCACTGACTGTTACCATGGAAACATGACTTAGTTCAGAGAGAGCCTGGGCATAGAGTGGCTAACTTTGGGGAATAAAATCTTTATTTCTGTGAAACTGTAAATTATCTGAAAATTAAGGCTGGCCTGGCACTCCGGACTAATCTGAGTATCATTGTGAAACTGGCCCCAGATGTTCAAAAGCAAGAGCAAGAAAGAAAATTCTTGTCCAGAGACCTTCACAGGACTGTGAGGCACCATCTCCTTGGCAACTCTCGCCCGTTCATATACTCTGTTGAGGTCAACTGACATTTCACCTGCAAGATGTAAAAAGTTGACAACATTATTGTCATTATGGCTCAGTGTCAACAAGGCTGCTCAGACTGACATTATAGCAAAGATGATAGAAGGATAATCAAGCATCTCTTGCGTTCATTGCAGCAGCATTTAACAATTGATCAATGTAATATCTTATAAAACCATGTTTTCAGACTTTCCCATTTGCAAGTTAAAAAAATCAGATTGCTTGATTCAGGTTTGGCAACTTGCTTATCAGGTTTTGTAATTGTAAGTGGTACATGTATAAAAATACATGTATAAAAATCATACTATGTTTATGTATACTATACCTGTCACAGCCATTGGGGTCGAATGAGAACGTGATTTCTTGTATTTAAATGTGGACATGTCAGACAGGCCAGATTTTTCTGAAAATCTGCAATCTGAAAACAGACAACTTCAGAAAAATTATCCCACATGCATTGCTGTATCTTGAAATGCTGAGAAAACACTATCGTGCCTGACCTGTGTCCGATTTTTCAGGGCCCAGATCATCAGAGTGGGAAGGCTGCCTGCGCAGGCCTTTGTGCGGATGAGCCTCACCCAGAACATGGGCCACCGAAACCAAGGAGATGGCTTGGCTCTCCTATAACATGTACATAAATCAATATTTAATAAAAAACATCTCGTCATTTGTAAACCTTGTTGAACTAAATATGTGCTAATGTTAAATTAAGAAAGTGGAATTCTTATTCTAATTCTATTGAGTGTGGTCCATCTGTGACATGACAGATATGAGGTGTGAAGTTTTTATCACATATACTCCACATATTCTAAGATGTATGCCACATTTAGATCAAATTTTATAAAGGTATGTATATAAGTTCTTAAGTGCAGAGGGACTGGGAAAATGAAGATACTCTTGTCACCAGACATTCGCTTGATTGGCTCAAATGGTCCCAAAGTTTAATAGTACCACATTTCTTTACTCGCATTGATTGGAGAGGGAATAAGAACACCTCGCTCAAGTGAGTGTAAGAAAGCACATGAGAAAAATCCTTTGTTGCTAAGAGGAAGGAAATGAAAGTAAAATTGGGAACACCGCAGTCAGTGTAGGACAGTACTAATTGCAAACCATCTGGTTACATCTTCCCTGATGACTGGCTTACATCTTTGGACGATAGCCTGCAAGTGTGTGAATATACTAAAACATAAAATTTCGAGAGGTGTATACATGTACTAAATTTCCTCTATCTTTTGTTCTGTGTATTATTATACAGTTTTAAAACACAAGCATCTTTGTCTTTTATGGGTCAGTGTATGGGAATATAAGCTACAAGCTGTATGTTTTATTTCAAATGAATGTCTGAGGTTCTTTTCACAGAAAAAATATTACTCTACTAAAATTTAAAAAAAAAAAACTTTAAAAGAACAAGATTACTGGACTACATAATGGCACTACTTAGAGACCAAAATGAAATATGCTACTCCAAAATGATAAAAAAATGAAAGAGGCAAGACATTGTGGTCACCATGGACCTTCATGATAGATTCAGTTTTAAATCATTCTTATCACTTTGACTCAACTTTGATAAATCACATTACTTATTACACAATTACTACAAATGCAATGCATTTACTCCTCTGTCTCTTTACTTGTCTAGCAACTATAAAAACTAAAATACAAAAGTGTGAGGTTAAAAATGGCAGTAAGAAGTGAGAAGTGAGGTAATTCAACCTTTTTTTTTTTTTTTCAAAATTCATATCTGTCAAACCACAGCCTGGAGTACAGACTGACCACGAAAAAATACAACAAGACAAAAAAACCAACCGCACCGGGTTGAAAAGCTCAGTGGTCAGGCCGAGGTAGTTGTGTAAGGCGAGGAAGGTGACTCTCTGGAGACGCACCATAATTATCTACAGAGGATAAAAGGGAAACAGATACAGACTGCACTGTTAATAACAAAGAAGGGCATGCTGCCGGTTGTATGTTGTTGTATGTTACTGGCTAAGATGCTCCTTGCAATGCCTGTAGCTCACTTGTTAAATCAAATGCTTCTCTTTCTCAGTGCACATACCTGGATGACACGGACCAGAGTTTCAGGATATTTCTCAAAGACGGACTGGAAAGCTGCAGCTGGAAGACGAAGGACAGTGGAGGGAACTGCAGCTCTTGCAGACACTGTTTTGTAAGGTGCTGGATAGCCCTGAAATACAGATATCACCAGATGTGTGTCATGTGAGAGAAGGATTATGAAGAGCATAAACTAACGCTTAACCACACTACATTAAATTATTAAGACATGCAAAATGTGGACACAAAGTGGAAACAGATGGGCTGATGTACTGAATAATTAAAATACAATATAATAAAATACAGTACTTATACAGAATATGTCATTGTTCCAGTAAACACATCTAAAGAAGTGTTCCCGTCGTACCAGAAAATTACACCTTCATCAGTCAAAGCACTCAGCTCAGACTAAACAACGATCAAAATTAGAGTTGACCCAATTGCGCGTTATGTGCGATGTGATGGCTAAAATTTTAAGTTCTAAACTTCTAAATGAAAAAAATTAAATAAAAAAACTCAAAAAAATGCAGGTGTGTCACATGAGGGTGAAAACGTACAGTGATGATGTCTAGGATACTGAGCAAACTGTGAACACTGTCTCCTGGTAAAACTTCTTTCACCACAGCATCTGTACCATCCTGCAGTAAGAAAAGACATTCAAATTTCAACATGATGGCAGATCACCAATCACAACACAGGTAAGGGTTACAGCTCTTTGGTGTTACATTTTCGTGGATGCACAACTCCAGGCGGCCATCTTGAACCACATAAATACTGTCGTCAGTGTCACCCGGTCGGAAGAGTCCCTCTCCCTGGTGCAGCTGGATCAGCACCATGTGACGGCACAGCTCCAGGAAAAGTGGCTTCTCGAAGTGGCCGAGCACTCTGGTTACAAAATAATTGTACATATGGCGTTGTTATATTACTAAGGATGATAACCATGTGCCCATTAATAGCAACAAAATGTAATGAAAACTTCAGAACAAGATATTCCCATAAAAAAATGTAATCAGTTAAACTGTATGATATCCAAGACAGAATAAATCAATTTCTGATTCATAGATATACAACAGATTCATTATAATGTCTCTTCCATTTTTCATTTTGAAGATAATAAAAGGAAAAGCTTGAAGTTATAGCATATACCATGGGTGTTTTATTAATACAGATTACAGAGTTCAAAATCAGTGTATCAAGCACTGGTGCCAGGAAACACATCTTGAGTAGCTACTCCCTTGGAAATGCAAGAAAGGAAAAAGAACACCTGGTGTATGTGTTTTCAGCGCAGCCAAACAAACTGTGGGCTGAGAGGCTTCATTATGTCACATTGTTTTAATGAATGACAAAAGACTTAGATCAACTATGTCATCCATAACAGTAATACCAAACTCATAACTGAATTCTGACTTATGCATTTTGTGAAATGTGCACATGATCTACTTTTGTCTTCCACATCACATCCAGTATGTGCATGCATAGTTTCCTGTCTATTATGTGTATGTATGCAATTTGAATCCCAAGCAGGAAAGGTGGACTCCACTATTAACAATGAAAGAGAGCTAAAACAATTAGCTGCTTATTAATTAGTTGACCCAGTGTGCTAAAAATCAATATTTTGTGAGGTGACAAATCAGCTAATCTTTTCAGCACTGGAAGTCCCATTTTAATATACTGCATAATCACTGTTCCTCCTATGTGTCCTATGTTAGTACTACTACTACAGAACTGCATGGACACTGTGTTTCCGTCAAAGTGGAGGATGAAAATAAAGCATGTGGTTTTACCGACCTGACATTTTTCAGCATGTACAACACCTCAGAGGGCAGATGGGAGTTCTTCACATCAAACTCAGTGAGGTCAGCCTCCAGCAGACAAGGAGGAGGCTCCTTGTGCTGCAAGGTGGGGGGCTCCCTCTGGATGCGCAGGATCCTAACAGAAACATATATAAAGCAAATCTGTCTTATTAAATCTGGAACATACCTCCTCTTTCTCCTTAAAACACATTAATTTTAAATTCTCCATGATACACTTGTTTCATGTATTTATAGTACAAGTATTCCTTTACAATATATGCCTATTTATTTCAGTTTTTAAAAGAAATTCTGCGTGACTGCTCAGGTTAATTTTGAAGGGTTTAAATATTGTGCTTTACTGAAAATATATTCAGAATTACTGTTTTTTTTTTCAAATTCATCACATACAGTAGATCCAATATTTAGTTGTGGCTGTTTCAGAACATTTTTCTTGTTCCCTGGTATCTTAAAATACCATCTTATCTTCTTTGACAAAATAATCTTAACTCAAGGTCCACTTTGAGTTAAGATTATTTTGTCAAACAACTGTTCTCAAGGTGAAGAATTACCTTTTATTGGCCAATGTTTGTCTTCTGCCTACAGCAAATGCTTAAAAGGGGGACTCACTTGCGAGCTAAAGACAGGACTTTGGTCCTCTTCCTCACTCTCTGCCGGGAAGCTGAGTTTGAATTAGAGGCAGGGGCTGAGGACAATGTCTGAACCTGCAACGGGAAAGGTGTGGTGATATGACGTGTTTGCATTCAAGTGATGATTTACAAAGGGAAAACAAATAAGTTATGATAATTAAAATGCCAATTCTGCTAATATCAGAAATTTAAAGTTATTAAATGTATTTCTGCTACACTAGCAGCAGGGTTGAATGATGGTGATGTCATCAGTGGCAGTGGCCTCTGTCTCCTTGTCCATCAACAGAGAAAGATACAATGACTGACCAGGTTTACTTTGTGAGGCAATGAAATTTGAGTTGAATACTACTGGTTCCAATGACTACTGCAGTTTGGAAAACTAGTAGCTGCATTTCCATGAGATTATCTATGGATGTTCACAATCCACAGGGGAGGAACTGTAATGTTTTTGTGATCTTATTTCTGACACTAATGTCTAATTTCCCCTTCCACATGTGAAACATCAATACTGTACATCTCTTGGCAGATTATACTATATATCATTATATTCTGGGTATAGCCCCAGCTTGCACCTTGTGTGTGTTATCATTACCTTTGAGTCACAGACCTGAGCATTAATTTCTCTGAAAAACAAATACCTGGTGACCTTAGACAAACCCAGGTCATTTAACAACATTTATTGGTGCTGTGAAGGTATTTCCTGAAGATTCTTCCAGCAATCTGAACAAAAAATGCTTTGTCTGCTGCCCAATAAAAAAAGATTTTCACCCATAAGCAACCTTATGGATTTTCAAAGGTTGCTTGGTATTCATTTTTCAGAAAACCTGATGATTATCTCTGACTCAAAAGTGACGCATGGTACGTCGACCACCCAGGTAGCCACACCCTTGATAGAGAGCCAAAGCAGACTTACAATCAGCAGACAGTCAGCCTCTTCAAAGTTTGAGGAGAAAAAGAAAGGATCATGCACTGAATACTACATAGATAAAACACAGTGTATTATTAAGTGTTAAAAAATACTTAGTGGTATGTGTAAGAAGGGACTGACCTTTCTCATGATCTTTCTGCCATAGAACATCACCTTGTCCCTCTTCCTGAAGCGATAGTGAGGAATGTTGTTCTTCTCTGAAACACCAAACATTCTCTGTAAGATCATTTGCAATCTACAGTGTGAATCAGTCTGTTCTCCTCATACTAGCAGTGAAGTGATGTGCTAGGCTGATGCTATAAATCCTGTCTGATTAAATCATCCTGCAGTTTCAGTAGCTTTTAATCACTGAGAATAACAAAATTCATGCACTGACTACTTGATTTCTTTTCCTTTTGCATGAACATGGTCACTTAAAAAAGTACATACAGTATTTAAAAACATGATCAACTACCTGTAATACAACTTCAGATTTATTGATACTGGCAAGTTTTCAAAAATCGAAAATCAGTTTAAACATAACTCATAAAATGCATTCTGTTATGAATTATGAAACTGTTTATGTTGTCTCTGAAAGGCTGACATACAACAAAAACATCTAAAAACACTGAATACTGTAACATTACTTAGACCAAACACTTGCATAAAAAGTGTATTAGGGTGCATTTTGGACATCTTTAGATGGTGAACATCTGTAATTACAATACACATGTATTCTGAAACAGAACAGGATGTACAGTGTGCACTGACTCGACAGTTTGTATCCTCTGTAAAGAAGAAACACAACAACTCCAATCACAGAAACAACTGAAATGGCTCCAATCAACACAGCTGTCCACTGGAAGAAAAACAGACAAAACATTTATATTAGCTCTACTCAAAGGTGATTCTTCTTTAATAAAAAAAAATGGCTTATTTCAAATCAGAAACCTGTCATTTATTCTTCCCTTTCACATGTTTATGCCATATGTTTATGGTACATAAATATATGACATAAGAACATAAACCCCAATGTCATTGTGTGTATCCCCAGTACATCGTTTGCTTCAGTCTACTTCAACACATTTAGTTATTACATTCATTGAATTCAAAAAAGCCATTTGCACACAATTTCCTTGTCAAACCAATGGAGTCAGAGGTTACCATATTGGCCTCCGTCCTTTCCTCCACAAACTGCTGCATTCTGGCCTTGATCTCACTTCCAAGTGGGACCAGGCTCTGAAACATCAAGCACAGAAACAACAAGGAAATTAAAGCAACTAGACTTGGGCTGTGTTAAGGAGTGTAACCGCTATCAGAGCAAAACAAGGATTGTGATGGCAAAATTCACCTGATATGATTAAACAACCACAAATTCTCGCAGTTTCTTTCGCATTTCAAGAGGGCAGAATTACCATCTATATTACTGACCTAATGCAGGCTTAAACAGTCAGCATTGCATAATGTTTCTAATGCATTTGTCATGTATTTCACCGATCTGAGTTATCATCATAATCAGTGGTGTAAGTATTCAGATCCTTAAATTAACTACTAATACCAGATTTTGAAAATACTTCACCACTAGCAAAAGTCCTGCATTGACAGTAAAAGTTTGTTTGGAAGCATTATCAACATATATATATATATACACACACACACACACACACACACACACATATATATATGCAGTAACAGAACAGTACAACATAACAGTCACTGTCAATGTTTCACTGTTACATATGATGTTTTTGGATTCATATTATGGTATGAAAAATTGTAATCTGAAAAGTAACTGATAACTAAAGCTGTCTGACAAACGTAGTAGAGTGAAAGGTACAATATTTGCTTCTGAGATGTAGTGGTGGAGAAGAAGTAAAGTGTTCCATAAAATGAAAATAATGCAATAATCTTGATTAAAATGTTCAAAAGAATGTTACATTGTTAACTTTATGTTTTTTGGAGATCAGTTCTACTTTTACCCACTTAACTATTCACACAAACACAACAGTTCTGCTGACCAAGAGTAGCCAAACGTTTACATGCCACTGCTGAAATAAGAAATCAATGAAGCTGATGAAGTAAAACATTAAATATAACATCTTTGTACTGTTTTTACTGTTGGAGTGTTGGACACTGATCACAAACATGTCGCTAAATGCCTTGCAAGCACAAGGACATGGAACATTGTTATCAGATAATGAAGTGCAATGAATAAAGATGAGGGAGAGCATACCGGGTATATACTGCAGCTTTCCTCTTCATCATTGTCTTCCATGCCTGTTAAAAAAAATGCAACACTGAAACACTGCAAACTAGTGAAACACAAGACTGTAAACCATGTCATAGTTAAACCATGACAACATTTCATTGGGGGAAAAATGTGAACAAAACTCGAGAGGATGATTCCTTTATAACATAGAACTATATTTTGATGAATCTTTTGTGATCATATACCAAAAACTCAGGACTTGACGCCTTGACCAGAGCAACATTAGTGACCAGCACAGGGTCACAGAGCAAAAGGTCTCAGATATCTGGGTTAAAGATCATCTACTAGGCTCAAGACAAAGTGGTCACAAGCTCAGTGGTTGTAACCAGACACTCTTCCTTCACACTGCTATACTCCAGTGGGCTGTGTTAAGAGACATATCTCCGGAAAGTGGTACAAGGCTCGTCTCAGGGAAAAGTTCAGAAATCTAGGTTATTCACTTTGTTTATCATGTCCTTATACGAAGGTCACTGTGCTCACTTATTTACTTTCCATGTTGATCTAACCCGTGGGTCTTTTTGTACCGTGCAAAAATAGAAAATGTTTTTGTTCGTGCTCTGTGACTTATATGTGTATCAAATTTGAAAAACCATTCTGACTATGATTCCATTGTATCGTGACATAGCCAGACATTTCAAAAGAGTTTCACAGATTTTAATGTAATACATTATTTTGTCCATGAAGTTAACTAACGTAGACGCCTACAGTTTAATACAGGTATAATTGCGGCCGGAAACAGTAGTAGAGAGCCAGAAATAAAAGTCAAAACAAACAAACTTTCTCAAGAACTTTGTTACAACGTTAGCTCATTCTCACAGACTTTCTGTGGAATCCGCTTCTGTGGCTGCAGTCCGCTACTTAAACACAGGACCATCCGAAGCAAGCGAACACTGAATGAAACAAGTCTGCACTGACAGTCTATAACAAAAACACACGCAAAAATAGCTAACACTTTTCGACTGAAACGACCAAATAAATTTTCCCACGCAACTTACCCGTCTTTGTGTCAAATGTTTTGTGTACAGCTACATGTCTTGCGTAAAGACTGTTGGGTAAAAATAATCTGAACAACCTGTCGCTCCTATCAAAATAAAACCCCTATTGACCAAAGTGTACGGAGATTCAGCTGTGATGAAAACACAGTGTATTCAAAGATGATCTAGAGCGCAGTTCAATAACCGGGTTTTACTTTTTAGTAGCAGTCTATCCAGAGTTCAGCTGAACATTAACAGATATATGAGGACAGCCTATTGTGACTTTTATTTTAAAGGGTAGGGTGTATGCGCTCTAAGTAACTCTAGCGTACTTGACGCACCACAATCACTGACAGAAGAGTACTAGTACCTCGGATTTCAATTGGTTGATGGTGTTGCCTTTCAGCCAATCAATGACGATTTCATTGGAGGCAGGAACCTCGTTTGCATTGGACCGACAGTGTGCTCAAGGTGAGAGGAGTCGAATTTTGTACCGATTTATGAACTTATCAACTTAGAACAGTAACATTTAAGTGGTATCTACTGTTTTAGTGTAAATCAGTATTGGCAGCAGACGATGCAGCATCATCTGGCTGGTCAGTTATCGTTAGCTTGCTAATGAGTTTGCCGTATACACGAGGCAAAACGACACCTTCATGTGTTGACTAACATAAGTAATGTAACGATATTCAGTACATATGGATCAATGTCTTAACAAGTAACGAGGGCGCCCTTAAACGATTCAGTAACGGTAGGTTATCATATAAACTGAGGTAACGCGAGCGTGTCCCAAAAATGTGCTTTGAACTTCCTGGAGACCCCCGGTGTCAGACTTTACGCACTCGTATTTACAAGGATATAAATCAATGGCCAGTTTATAGAAATATTACGGCAGCTAACGTGTTGGTGTTGTACTTGTGCAGCATCAGAATATATGTGTAAAACAATGGCGTCTTTCCCGCAGGTCTTCTCTCTCTGTCCTGGCAGGAGAAAACGCTGTGGCACCATGGGAGTGTTATCCACGCTGATGAGGGGTCTGGTTAGAGGAGCGGACAGGATGGCTGAGTTCACCAGCAAGCGTGGATCAAGGACTCATAATAAAGGTAGGGGCGCAAGGCCCACCGGTCTGAGGCTGTCCAGCAGAAAGTTTCTCTCCATACGTGCCATGATTCCTGAGTTTGTGGTGCCTAACTTGGAGGGATTTAAACTCAAACCTTACGTATCATATCGCTGCCCCAGAGGAACCGAGCCTCCACTCACAGCGCAAAGTGTGTTTGCTGAGGTTGTGGCCCCACAGATCAAGAAAGACTTTGAAGAAGGAACTTTCAACAAAGACCAGCTGGAGAAATATGGATTTGAGCCTACACAGGAGGGGAAGCTCTTCAAGCTGTATCCTAAGAACTACGTGCGTTAAAGATGCCCTCATTGCAATGGATTTACACCTTATTACAAAGAAAGGCATGGTGCTCAGTTGGAGACAGAAAAACTCATGTGACTCTTTCAGGAAAACCTTCACCAATGGGACTGTATGCTGAGAAAGATCCAAGTGTACAAGTGGTTGACTTTTCTTTGATTTAATTGGGCAAAATGACACTTAAGGGGCTACACTGCAGACTTGGTCATCTTAAAGATCTGTTGAACAGTTTGAACAATCATTCACACACAAGGACTCAAACCAATGTTTCTTTTATGTTAGTCACACGAAATATCTGTAGGCTAGCAATTGAAATTTTAAAGCGTCAACATATATGGAGATGACTGTCCTGAGGCTGCTGATTACTACTGTCTACTGTTATTCTTCACATTCTCTCATGCAGACAATTGAGTTAATTGCCATACAGTTCTTCATTTCGGTCAAAACACCTTGCTTTCAAAGAAAATGTCACTACTGTTTTGCAAGTTATGCACAGTGAATTTAGGGCTTGTCAATGTAACTTTATTGGTCGGAAAGTGTAATGAATGTGACCAGCAATAAATGTGGCCCCTACAAGTTCATATAGTACTGTGATTAACTTTCCAAAATTATCATAGCATAACGATCACCACCTCAGAATTCCAAGGAACAGGACAAAGTGTGTTCATTACAAAGGAGCCTTAATAGCAATTACAAGTCATGAAGCATCAACATTGCCAAAAGATGATTCATACTCAACTCAATCCAGGAACACTAGGGGTAGAGGGGAGCAAATGGAGAGAATTACGCTTTGAGGATCAACAAAAGTCAGACACATTTCATTCATACTGCATAGGGACCCACAGTAAATCATGTGTTAAAACTGGGGCTTGTCTTTAAACAAGGTGATTTTTTGAACACAAAGTGCTTAAAAACTATAATGAAGGGAAGGTATGAATGTATGTTTAAATACAAGTTTATAAAAATGTCATTATGAAAATAGTGGTTGCCCAGTTGCATATTCTGTGAGAACATATCCTAAAGTGTGGGGACTTCATAGTAATGAATGGAATAAGAATATATCATGCCCATGTTAGAGTTTGAAAGAAGATATTTCAATGTTAGCGCCACTGGTGCAGCCTGGTCAAGATTGCTCTGATTCCTTTTGAGCCTCATCTGGAGCCCAGTCCCACCGCCACACATGGAGCATATGGTCATAGAATGAGCAGCTCGCTAAAAGACCAGACAGTGAAGGGGAATCCTCATTAGAGATGAGAGCAGGGCCTGCAGTAGGGGTGGTAGAGGGCACTGAAATGCCCTCTGGGATGTATTGTCCCGCATCATCCTCCAAGGAAGTGTCAAAGCTGGCAGTGGGAGATTCATATTGAATCCTCAAGTGTCCTACACTCTCTGTGAGGCTTTCCTTTGGTTCCACAGCAGGAGGGGAGCAGGGAACAGGTTCCTCCAAGGACAGCCAGGACCAGTCAGCTCCGTATGCCAGGGAGTTGTGGAGGATGTAGGAGGCTATGACAGGACACGCTTCTCTACCGCCCTCTGGACAGTGACAAAACAATGATGACTTCAGATAAACTCGAAAATAACTTTTCAGGCAAAAACATAAATTAAGCTCTTTGAAGTGTCCTATTGCTTATGAGATCCATTTAATTCACACAACTTTTGATACGTTAGGTCAACGAACTGTTCTCTCAGGTTTACTACCACATAATGAATCCCAGTTTATTCTGTAATGAAGCTGAAGGACTGCAATGTCTCTACTACTACTTTTGGGGTGTTACAAAGCTTGTGCTTACTTACTCTTTCATGTACCAGGGCAATGCAAATCACACTTCCCATTCTCATTGTAAGGTTTACTGAATTTAAACTTACTGCAAAAAAAATATCAGTAAGTCAACAGCCGACTTTTTTGTTGAGTTACCCAAAATCATGGAGCCATGATGGATGAAGTTCAAACATTCATTTGCTCCCCAATGTTACAGAAAATATCTTGGAATGCTGTAAACACCAACTCTCACATTTCAGAAGCTGAAACCAGAGAACATTTGGTATTTTTGCTTGAAAAATAAACAATTTATTGATTATCAAAATAGTTGATGTTAAATTTTCAGTTGATCAACTTATCATTTTAGCTCTGGTGTCATTACATTTTATGAATGAGGAAAGAAGGAAGTATTTCCCTGCCTGTTGCACTCACCAAGGGCTGGCTGGCAGTTAAGGATATGGAAGTCATTGTGCATGCAGGCTGCCAACAACAGGTGCTGATGGGTCGGATGCCACTTTAGCCTCCAGACTCCACCACCCATAGGACTTTCACTGAGAGGCTGCCGCATGTTCCTACCATCCCACAGCAAAACCTGCTCATCATAGCTGCAGAAAGAAGCATAAGACGCAAGACTTGCAATCATTACTGAAAGAATGAGACAGCTTACAGTTTAGAACAAGACCGAAAAATGAGGAAGCAGTGGTGCTGAGCAGTAGTCACAAACGTACAAAAGGTAATTCTCACACAATGCCAAGCTATCATTGGGATATTTACCTGCCTGTGGCTAGAATGTGTTCCCGATGTGGGTTGCTGTGAATACTGCACACACCCATTGAGTGCCTTCAAGAGAACAGAACTCAATTTTTCAGTGTATTTTGGCAAAACCGACAGTCCACATGAGTGCTAATGACATTGACACGACTACTCACCCTTTACTGGTGAAAGCGGGGCAGGAGGAACCAACCCTGAGATCCCAGCCTTTAAGTTTGCAATCATCACCACCTATTCAGGAATGGCACAGATACAAAGAGGAAACAGAAACAATCATAAGAAACATTGAAATAGGCTCCCTTCTATAAATTTAGGCAAAACTGTGGCAGTGACCAACTGAACTTTGTACAAAAGGTCAGATTTCCTGGAGACGTGTCCATTCCTTTGAAGTATGCCTTCAGATGACATCCGGGCAGATTTGATTGATCACTCATCAGACACTTGGTCAAGTAACTCAACTAACTTACAGCCAGTGTTCACCTGTTACAGATATGTCAGTGCCAAAAGTTTCTGAAGATCTTGCTGTTACATTTCTTAAGGTGGCACGCTTGTGTCTATGAAGTGCTGATGTTGCTAACTGTCACTGCTCATGCTACCTACTCTCAAAAGTAAAAGTAAAGTAAGAAAAGTGAAGCAAGAATTCAGCACAGCGCATTTGAATGTGCATATAACTATGCATTGGGTCCTGCCTTTGCCAAATGCTGCAGTACCACAGATTTACAGTTTTTCTCAGTCGCTTTGGTGCTTTTCTCACATCACTATTAACATTTGCACAGGAGTTAGTGCATTTCTCAAAGCAATTAGTACAAACTGCAAAACCTAGTTGATAACCTGCAAAAGTGTCTCACTTGCTCAAAATGGATAGTACATTCCTCAAAAGCAAGTATTCATGTCAATCAAAGTGTCAGTGTCAACAATATGAAAAGTCCCAACACCATTGTTTATCAACAATAGTCAAATGGCTTAGTCATGTTTTCACTATGACAGTTTGCTCTGGAAGTGTTTTCAAATGCAAAAGGTCACATCTTGGTGACACTACCTGAAAATGCTCAAGACAGCACTATACACTGCTTACACAGTCATTTGAAAACTACAGTAAAGTTACACATTACTGTATTTAGTGAGGTCACTGAGAACAACACAATGAATACATATGTTTCACATTTTTACTGCATGAGCTCTTTGCAATTCTAATTTGTTCACAGCATTGTGCAAAAGAAAAATATACACATATTTACAACAAACACGAGAAACGCCCTTTGGGTAGAGCTGTGCACAACTGTAAACAATACTGCAGTACATATTGGAACTGAACATACAACATACACAGTACTGCAAATCATTCAAGGACATGCTGCAAACCACTGTCTGACCAGATCTGAGTGGTGAAAACGCACAATACCCCAAACAACAACATACGTGTTCGGAAGGTCTCCAGTTAGACCCCTGTCATTCTCAGGGATTATGTACCTGTAAAGAGTGTCTAAAACAGTCAGCAGATGTTGTGTGTTGTATGGACCAAGACGGGGGATATGAGTGAGGACGCCATTTTCTGAGATGGCTGCACACAGTGTAACATTCCCTCCTCGCTGGTCTGGGACATCTGTGGTTGCTCTCTGTCCAATGCAATCCCTTCCACACTGTCTACCTTTTGCCAGATTGAAACCCGCCTCAGGAATAAAATGATAAAGAAATGTGTCAAATTTGCTTGACAGATTTTGACAACTAGTTCAACATTTTTGTATGTAATGACTCAAGCAATGAAATGAGGACTATTAGTTTTATAGGGAATGACTATTCAGCATTCATTAGTATAGTTCATTTTGACTGACATGACATAAGCAAATGATGATGTCCAAAGGATTTGCAATTTGTTGGAAAGAATGAGAAACTGCTACTATGATGTGCATAAATAATTAAATGTTGTGGAGGTTGAACTAACAGTTAAGAGAATTTTAATTCTGATCAGAGAAATGCACCAAAGTGACAGAGAAAAACTGTAATAATTGCTTGCTAATATCTTGCTTTGGCTCTTTATAAGGTAGCCACACTTTCTCATGACGTTTTAGCTACTGGAGGACATAGATGAAACAAAACATTGCTGATCTCACTTCTTAAATTTGAGCCCTGGAAGCTCATTCTAACAGAGCACAGCTCAGACTACATGGAGCCCTGGTTGTGAACACTGGTTTTATGGCAATACATCAGAGCACCATGCTGACACTAACCTTGTAGACAGGAACAAGTGTTTACCCTGTCTTTACACAGTTGAAGACAAATTTCACCTGAGAAAAGACATTTAGAACTCACCGCTCAATCAAGGGGTAGCATCCTCTCCCTATTTAACTTTTTCACTTAGCCATCCATCCTGCGATTTTCAGCCTACTCTCCAGAACTCAAGACTATGTCAGGTGCCCCTCTGGCTCGTTCTCGGCCTCATCATTGTCATGGCTGAAGATGTCACCCTTCAGCACCTGTCAGGTGCTGCTAGTGTCAGCTACCCTGTGCCTGCCCAGCCACCTCAGCCTTTCTGCCACTAATGTGGCCACAGGGTGGGAACCTCTTCCAAAGGCAACATTTTCACCTTGTTGCTCGGTTGAGGAAATCTGCCTAGCTGCCTCCTGGTCTTCCACTTTGACCTGCGCAGTCATATCTCAAGCGCATGGCTGTTGGCTATGCACATGTTCATAGAAATGGAATTACATCCAGGAGACTATTTACATTGAATAATTTCAAATTCAGATTTTTTAGTTACATAGTCAGGTACTTTTGCTAAACCATACAGAGACATACAAACACTCACATTTGACATTAGGCAAATCCTTGCAGGCTGATAACAACAGGAGGCCAAAATAAAAATTCTGCTGAGGGCTATAAAAAGGTCAGGGGCACCCCTGAAACTGTTCATACAAATGTGATGGATTAAAAGGAGTGTTACCAGAATAAATCAGCTGTGTGTCCCAATAGGAGAAGGCTGTGATCCAGGCCTCAAAGTCATGGGCTTTCCACTGTGACAGAGACATCAGAGCGCCTTCAACCAGGGAGAGCACACTGACGCAGCCTGCAGAGTCACTGCACACCACTCGCACATCACTGCTGCTGACACAAATGTTTGACATGTATTTATGTAAATATAGATCTCACATACACAGAATGTTAACTATAACGTAACAGTCACATGGAGAAATGTAAGCTTGTAAATGTATGCCTTTTATCACAGAGCTAAGACAGAATAATAATTGGAAAAAAGGAAAAAGTTCAAACTTAGTTGTAATAAAGTGAAATAACATTTGGGTTTGACCATCATCAACTATGAGCCATTGCATGTGCAGCTGAGTTCCTGCACTCAAAGCCATGTCAATATGAATTGTACTTTTCCACTGGAATTAATGGAATACAGCTGACTTTTTTGTTTTGGTAACAAAACCAGTCAAAATGACTTGCCCAACTGAATAAAAATTACTCCAAACTGGGAACACTGCACAGTGTGTTATAGGCAAAATCTGACAATAACTGTTCTATGGAAAAACACAGCAGTAGGTGTTCTGGCTTTGGATCATTCTGAGTATGTTACCTGTCCATTCTTCCAGTGGACCAGTCTAATGACAGAGCCAGCCGCTCTGTTCCCACCTCCAAACTGCTTAGAGCCTGCAGACTGCGGCCTCCTTCCTACTGGATACAGACATTCATGAGAACAGACTACCACATCAACAGCTAGTCACACATCTTACATACATAATGCCAGGTAGAACAGAGCAAACACACTTGAAGCAGTTATAGATTCACTGCCCAACCACATCATTTCACATCCGCAGTGACCTAAACAGTCATTTATCTTTTCTGTGGCCTACTGAACAAATAATATGTTCTGGTTGATTTTAGCTTGCAAATATTTACTGCTCTGAAAAGACTGAAAGTTTTTATTGGACAGTGGTATATTATCACTTCGTCTATGCAAAACAAACTCCTTAGTCTACATAACATAATGTAGTCCAATACAAAACACAAACTACAGCTTGAAAAACTGTAAAACCTTCATTCATTCCACTGTGTATGTTGTCAGTTTTAATAAAATGAAAGTGACAACAGGTTGGCCTAATGGAACAAATTATCCTTTAAAATCTAGCAGTTCTTGGTCTGGCTTAACCACCAAAATACACATGGTTTTGATTTTCTGATGTCACCCTCCACAGTTTAATTTTGTTTTTTAGCCAAAGGCAGGTAATTTATATAGCACATGCAGTGGCAGTTCACTGTACTTCACAGCTTATGAAATAAAATAAATATGATTTCAGGAAAAATTTAGAGAGCTATTAGGGATGCAAACACAAACATTCTTATGTTGTACCTTGTATGTATTCTTTGCTCACAGATAATTCCACATTAAGCTACATTATAATAGAATTTGATCAGATTGATGTTTGGTCCTCAGAGGCTGATGTATGTATTCAATGACCATGTGTCCTGTCAAAACCCTCACTTGAAGATTAAATGCCTAAAATATAACATGTTACTGACTGTGAACCTTCTGATGCCACATTTCTCACCTGACTGTCTGACAGTCTGTACAGCTGCAACTCTCCCGTGGCAGCTGCCATTCCCAGCACTGCCTGGCCTGACACCGGCACGTGGCACCTGAGAACATGCTCATAAATCAACAAGAAGGAAACAGACAGTGACATCAATAACTGCAATGGTCAAACCTGATTTCTTACCATTTCAAATCTAAAATGGCTGCTGTGTCCATGTGCTGTAGCTCAGTGAGAGGGGGGCTCATTGATCCCTCTCTCCGAAATTCAAACAGGTACAAACGACCCGTCCGGCTTGGGGTGGCATCCTCTTCCCCTGCCTACAGAAATAATGTGAAAAGGACATACATCTTTTGACAGTCAGACACCAGCAGGGGCTCGAGCGACTAGCTCCAATATGCACCTGTTCCAGCTGCATAGAATTAAGTCACAAGAACTTAGGTGAACAATTAATTAATATCATTATGACTTTACAAAGCAGGCTTGGCAAAGTAGGTAGAAATAATACATTGCATGTTTTTCACAGAAAAGCTTAGTTAGCAGTGATTATCACAATTCAGTGCAATTTAGACTCATATTCCCACAGTTGTCCACGAAACACATCATACAGGGCTATGGTGAACAGTACAAAGTAAATAAAGATGTAACTTTTTTTTTTTAAAACTAATTTACAGGGTTGCTTGTTAAATCATCTAGTGAGTGGTCCACAACTACTTGGACATTACATGTTTTGCTGTGTTGAATCTGCGCTTCAGCACAAGGAAGTGAAATGAAACAAAGACTATAGATAGATAGATATATAGATATACTTAATTTGTTCCAAACTGGGAAATTCTTGAGGTGAAAGCGTTGACCTTCTGTGATCCAAGGGTGTTTCCAATGTATACTGGATTGTTGGAGAACTTCTTATCCTTTATGCTTTTCTTTACTGTGAAGTATCTTAGATTCACAACAGTGCAATCTCATGTCCTGTGATATAAGTTGTTGCTTCATGAAGATAGAGGCTGCAAATATCAGAGATGGACGACAGAACTGTCGTCTATTCTTTCTGCTAAACTATAAACTTTTCTACTAATGAGTGAGACCTTTGTAAGGAAGAGTACCAGCCTCCACCTATCTGGTATTTTAAAAGCCTCCTGTGAACTCTGTATCCTTGAACAACACTTGTACTGCGAACTCGCTGTGTGTAACTTGTTCCCTTGCTGCAAGAATATATGCCCTACTCTTGTGATTTTCAGACAGTGTTCCCGAGTTTGTTCTTTAATTTTCCTAACATGGAGTAAACAAGGTGCTTTCATGGTCCCCGACTGTCCACTTCACCTATTGGTAACGCAGCAGCCTCACCCTTTCCTATAAAAATTGAAAGTATAAACCATGTAGTTCTAGTCTGAATAAACCAAACAGAACCGAATCAGTGACTCTGTACTGTGCAAGCATTGTGTTCCTGTGGGCAGTAACGACTGGAGAAAGGTTTGATGTCAGGCTAAGGCATACACCAAACACTCACATCTTATAGAGCAATAAAGTCCAGCTGAAAACAGACCAGAAGTGTCAAGTACGAGATTCTGCCCATATGACAGTGGGGCGCACCGGAAGAGTCAGGACGGTTCGAATGTACTCACCCCTTTCTGCAGCTGATATGTCCCGCAGGCCAGGATGTCGTTGCTCGACGACACTGGACACCACTCCACCGTGTCAGCACTCAGCTCCGTGTCGAACACCTGTAGATTGCGGGTCCTAGACTTCCAAGCCATGACCATATGCACTGCATAACGTTACTGTACCGGTGCAGGAGCTAAAAAATCAAAATGATATGCTGTTAAAAACAAAAGTAAGCACATATAATTCTAGCAAGTAGTGTTAATACGTTAGACTTGTACTACTATCCAGATAACTTTCATTAGGCTATCTGAGCTAACAGACAATCCGTTTGGCAGTTAGCTAGCAAGCTAGAATTAACACGTTGTACTCCCACGCAGCGCAAACTGTCAACAATGAGAAACTTTAGATAGTGAACACGACATAAATCGAGTAAATGAAATGTCCAAATAACCATTTGTTTAGTATTAAATAGTGTAATACTGATTATCCACACAACAAATTATCAACAAAACTCACATGTGACCCAACCCAGGCTCGACGACTCTGTGCGTCGTTACGTCACCAATGGACGTGAGGGTGCATTCAGACACCAACGCAAAACAACTATAACAACAACAAAAAAGGCTGGGCAAGAGTCAGGAGGTCGCGTAAGTAGTGTAGATATGGACACTGACTGCTACTCTGATTGTTTTTATTCTATTACACAGATAGTAAACCTTAATTGTCTGGTTAAACCTATTTTATACAGTCTATGGGTTAAACGCATCAGAACCTATCTTGGTAATAAATACTAGCTGAAATAATATACATTTTCACTTTATCAAAACTATGAACTACTGCATAATGAAATAAAATCCATTACAATTGTACTGCAACAGTATACACTGCTACTTTTGTCCACCTTCGCTTAGTTCGGCAAGTTTTATTTTGAAGTTCTTTACCGGAAGTATCGATGTAGTTATAATTTGTCGATTTTCATAAAGTTTGGTTTGGTAAAAATGCGAGAATTCGAACGTGATATTGTTTTTGTTTTTTTATCCTGTTCTGTACAGCAACTTGGGCAAATAGTGTGATGTTCTAGATGCCCATGAGATACTTAGAAAATAACCAAAACAAAAACCAAACAACTAAAACAAACAAGCAAATATAGGAAAAGACATGATTTCAATACCTCTAAAGCCAATAGTGCCAAGGGTGTGTATGTGTGTGTGCGCGCATGTATGTGGGTGTGTGTTTTGTGTTTGCCCCTACCCGAAACCAGGACCCAACCCCCCACACAAGGTTATATCAACAGGTTAAAAAGTGTGGCAAGACTACGAAGGTTAGATTTATTTTGATTGGTAAACAACTGTCCGACAACGCCACTTAGGGGAATTCCACCCCCAGGAAATCTGTTAGAGGGGACCACCACTCTAATACTGACAGGAAGGTCACACAGGTACGACTGACACAAGAGACGGACAGGATTCCAAAATGAGCTGTACAAAAGAAAGTTTATTTAAGAACAACAATTTAAAATGTCCAACCTTAAATAAAAAGTGCCATGATGCCATGAATAGTATAACAATGAGTGGCCAAACATTGCACAGTCCTTAGAGGCCCCTGTAATGATGTGGTCAAGATTGCTATCAATTACTGACACTAGGCACAGGGTGGTGGGCTCACCAGGCTACACACCAAATGTGAATAGAACACACACACCGTTGACTGACACCCAAGTGACGGACAGACAGAGTACTTTATTACCACTACCGCAGGGGTCAGTCAGCCACTTGTCACACTGGCCCAAGAGCTCCTGTCCAAGGAAAAGAAGCAAACTGTTAGTCCAGGAGAAGGGGGCAAAAAGGGAAGGTAACAGACCTGAAAAGCTATAGCATTATGTGTAACAGCTCTCCATTCAAGCAGAACTAGACATCTTGAACAAGTATAAATGATGGGACCTGCCCTTCTGATGCAACAGTGAAGAAACTTTAAAACTTAGTTCAGTTCAGTTCAGTTTATTTGTGACAGTCACACAAAATAATAATGTACATCTTACAAAATAAAGAACAGTTCATGTAGGAGCCATTCTTGATTTATGTTGTGGAAGATCTTTATTTGACCACAAGGTTGCATTGTGTTTCGCCGTCTAATGAGTAACCACCCATCAGCTGCTCAGCAGCAGGTGTATAAAATGAGGTGAAGATTGGTATATCAGTTGAATGGTGGTGGGGAGCACAACAGTTCTTACCGACAGCCAGAGGAAAGCCGGTGCCTTTTAGTTCAATATCACCTTCATGGTAAAGCCCTGTTTTTTTATAACCTTTTTGTCTATTTTGCAATAAACGGGAACATCACCCAAAGAGAACAACTTTGAAAAGTATTTTGTTACTTCTGGAATCGAGTGAAGACAATCCTCAAGCCACCATTACATGAGTGAATTAAGTTTTGTTTGACAGTCATCACAGTTCATGTGAGACTGAAACAAGCAGAAGCAGAAAGCTTGTATGCCTAAAATATACTGTATACTTACTATGCAAACAGGGCACAACAGCAAACCTAAACATAATAAAATGCCCACCTGGAACTTACAAGGTAAACCGGTTGAGTAGCACTTGCTGGACAAAGTGGAAAGTGTACTTCATGGACTTTGGGTAGTACAGGTCAAGGGCATAAATAAGATCCAAAATGGATGTAGAAGGCCTGAGGCAGGTTGGACAGTTCATTCATGACATTTCCTTCCAAGATTATGCCCACTCTGGATGGGTTCAGCTGATGATTTTCCTCATCTACGCACAAGAATCCTACTGGAGTTTGACTGAATGATTCCTCGTCAGCAATGGCATAGCAAAGAAAGAGAGAGAGATGGACAAGGAGTGGAAATAATCATTAAACAACACCCTATATAAACTGCACTTAAAGTAATTATCCAGCATGACTGGACTGTCCCTAGCTACGAAGCCAACAAACCATATTGTATACAATTTAAAATGTAAAATTAAGTTACTTACTGTGTTGGTCCTGAAGAAGTCCGAGGGATCATCCCCCAAGATAACTGGCAGACCCCAAACACATATGCATCTAGTCTCAGTGGGCTCAGTAGTCTAAAATGTAGTTGAAAAAACACAAGTTACCCGAAAATATTCACACGTGTTTGTCAATTAAATGTTAGAACGTTCGACACAATTTTTATGACATCATGTGAAATTTCCTGGCTAGGCAGCCAAAAAGAGGACGCAACATGAAAGGAAATGAGGGAGGAAGAGAATAGAGAGATGACAGGACAGAAAGAAAGGAAAGGAAAAGAAAAATAAAGAGATGAGAAAACAGGAGCCAGGTAAGAGATAAAGAAAAGCTACCCCCATCCAATAACATTTAAGTTCTTAAAACTGTACTTTTCAGGCAAGTAATAGTAGGAGAATACTGTTTATTTTTTTTTACCTTGACATGTTGACTGTCATCTGCAGTCTTCCTCAGATGTCTCAGCTGATCGCTGTGACGTGTACTTATGTTGTTCTTCCTAGGAGTGGTCAAACTGATGGACCTGGCAGGTCTATCAGGTTGGCCATGCCCCCTGCCGCCCGATGGTCTCTGGAGGAGAGAGTCCAAGGTGTGAATGCTCTCCCACACCTGGAACATGTCGAGGTAAAAAACATCTCCTACAGTTACTTGTCTGAAAAAACCCCCTGAAGAATAATGCCTATTGTCTGTTGTTTATGTTATAGGGTTAGATATGTATGTATTTTCCCCAATGGGGATCAATGAAGAATCATCAAGATGCTGCTAAGAATAGTGCATCTTCTAAAATCAGACAGTAAGGCAGCCACGAGCTGTGTAAAAAATTAATTCAGTCATTTGTTTACTCATTTAATTCAACATTACTGTAAGTGGCCAGAGTGTAGGTGGCCCCCTGATTTTTGGGAGCACCTGTGTTCTGTGCTCCGGAAATGCTATAAAAGTCAGGAGGTGTCGTCACACGCCAGATTTGTTTGTGGCCAGGAGCCTTGTGTATGCGTATGCGAAATGATATATAAAGGGTATGTAGCTGTTTTATTATGCAAGCTTGGTTTGTTTTTTTGTGTTTATTGATCATGCCTTGATTGTATTATGGTGTTTACCAGCAGTGAATGATGACAAGCGGAGTTTTTTTTGTCTGCATTCTTCTGCACACTCTGGCAGGCGATTAGAGGTAAAGAATATATTTTTGTAAACACATGCCTCTATGTGATCTATTTTTCTAGCGCTTTCATGTTTGTATTTTAACTCATTGAATGTACTGAGATTGTATTGTTGTTAATGTCGATGTTGCTGTGATATTGTACTTATTATATTGATGTTTTGTATTTTGTAGTTTCACTGTGTCCAAATAAAGTTGAAACTACAGCACCAGTCGAACTCCGTCACTGATTTTGTTGATGCCGAGGGGCTGCTACAATTACATTGAGAATAAACAAATCCACAATCTTTTTTTGTAAATACAAACAGTCATAAAAACCTGGTTTGCTGTGAAAAGAGCGAGCCATCGATGTATTATCTGGCTAATGTCAGGCTTGTCTTTGACTATTTCTTTTCTGCGAAGAGCAAAGGTCACATCCATCTGTTTCTCAACAAAAGACCCATCTGGTTTGGTCTTCATCATTTCATTGACCACAATCTGACGAGCTCCTTCCAGGCTGTGGTCGTCCATCCCCACTGGATAATCAGGTAGGAAATTTATTTCCCCTTTCCATGGCTTCTTGATGTTTTTGTGAGGAGGTTCACCACTACCTAGCCAACATTTGTATATGGGGCCCATGTGGGGCACAAATGGGCTAAAAAGTGGGTTATAAGTGGGATTGTCCACGGGTTCCATAATGGCTCCATTCCACAATTGCCCTAATTGGATTTCAAGCAGGGTAACACTTGTTAGCTGGAGGGCAACTGGGTCACATATAGTACAGGCCAAAAGTTTGGACACACCTTCTCATTCAATGTGTTTTCTTTATTTTCAGGACTATTTACATTGTAGATTCTCACTGAAGGCATCAAAACTATGAATGAACACATCTGGAGTTATGTACTTAACAAAAAAAGGTGAAATAACTGAAAACATGTTTTATATTCTAGTTTCTTCAAAATAGCCACCCTTTGCTCTGATTACTGCTTTGCACACTCTTGGCATTCTCTCCATGAGCCTCAAGAGGCAGTCACCTGAAATGGTTTTCACTTCACAGGTGTGCCTTATCACGGTTAACTAGTGGAATTTCTTGCTTTATCAATGGGGTTGGGACCATCAGTTGTGTTGTGCAGAAGTCAGGTTAATACACAGCCGACAGCCCTATTGGACAACTGTTAAAATTCATATTATGGCAAGAACCAATCAGCTAATTAAAGAAAGTGAGTGGCCATCATTACTTTAACAAATGAAGGTCAGTCAGTCCGGAAAATTGCAAAAACTGTAAATGTGTCTCCAAGTGGAGTTGCAAAAACCATCAAGCACTCCAACGAAGCTGGCACACATGAAGACCGACCCAGGAAAGGAAGACCAAGAGTCACCTCTTCTTCTGAGGATAAGTTCATCTGAGTCACCAGCCTCAGAAATCGCAAGTTAACAGCAGCTCAGATCAGAGGCCAGATGAATGTCACACAGAGTTCTAGCAGAAGACCCATCTCTACAACAACTGTTAAGAGGAGACTGCGCAAATCAGGCCCTCATGGTCAAATAGCTGCTAGGAAGCCACTGCTAAGGAGAGGCAACAATCAGAAGAGATTTGTTTGGGCCAAGAAACACAAGGAATGGACACTAGACCAGTGGAAATCTGCGCGTTGGTCTGATGAGTCAAAATTTGAGATCTTGTGTTCCAACCACCATGTCTTTGTGAGACGCAGAAAAGGTGAACGGATGGATTCCACATGCCTGGTTCCCACTGTGAAGCATGGAGGAGGTGTGATGGTGTGGGGGTGTTTTGCTGGTGACACTGTTGGGGATTTATTCAAAATAGAAGGCACACTGAACCAGCATGGCTACCACAGCATCCTGCAGCGACATGCCATCCCATCCGGTTTGCGTTTACTTGGACGATCATTTATTTTTCAACAGGACAATGACCCCAAACACACCTTCAGGCTGTGTAAGGGCTATTTGACCAAGAAGGAGAGTGATGGATTGCTGCGGCAGATGACCTGGCCTCAGTCACCGGACGTGAGCCCAATTGAGATGGTTTGGGTGAGCTGGACCGCAGAATGAAGGCAAAGTGGCCAACAAGTGCTAAACACCTCTGGGAACTCCTTCAAGACTGTTAGAAAACCATTTCAGGTGAAAGATACAAGGAAGACCATATGCAAGAGATGTTGCAGTGCAGTGCTAGATACTAACGTGATCAGTTTAGTAAAGCACCCTAAGAACCAACATATTGACCTATTTCAAGAATTTCAAGAGGTACGACTAAATGCTTTCTTGACCACCCCCTGCACGCTGTTTGTCCAAGGGAGGATGTGCAGTAAGACAATTCCCTGCAGCATGGTAATGCTGGAAACTCAATGAGGTTTCACTATGTTACAACATAGCTATATTTACCCATATAAGCACCCCAGGTTTTCACTATAGCTCGGGTCAAGAACTCTCGACAATTGGCCACCTTGCAGATATGAAAATAAAGGAAGCTCACCATGACTGTTTTGGGGCATGACCACCACGGACCTGACTCTCAAGGGGAGGGCTGATATATTTTATTTTGTGCCAGTGGTCAGTAAAGGGGTGGTCAAGAAAGCATTTAGTCACACTTAAATCTTTTAAGTGCTTTATTAACAATGAACATTGTTGTAAAAGTTGAAGTAAATAGGCTGAATAGACTGAACCAGCCTATATGATCTTATGTAAAACTGAAAAACATGCATATAAGCGTATAAAGTGCTGTTATTTACACACCTAATTACATGCATCATTATTTAACACACGATGAGGAAAATACATAGAAATATGCATATGCACACAACTAAGTTATTGCACAATCAAATTAACAAAGAATGAAATTCATTTGTGTGCAGTGTGCATAATTAAACATTTCAAGTATAAACTACATACATTGAACTTGTGTATAACTTTTCTTGTTGTGCCTGATGTCAGCCAGTTCATCATGCGCCACAGAAAACAGTCACTGACAGACTTTACAATTGGCTTTTCTACTCATTCCCACTGACGCTGTCAAGCCAAGGATTTTGATCCTCCCCCTCACGCCTGTATTTCTGCGTTCATTTTTTTTTTTTTTTTGAGGACGTGGTGGTGTGTCAGGGCTAGCCATTTTTAACAGGCGTGTGTAGCAGCGCCAGTGTTTGTAACTATGCAACCCTGACGGCACTTTTTGATTGGCAGAGAGCACAGCGGGTCCTCTTGGGAAAATGAACTACAGTCAAGATGATAGTTGAGAGAGTCAATGGTATGGGGGTGACATAAGTTAAAAAGCAGTAAAAACAGAATTAATAACACAAGTTAAAACCATAAAACATCCTAGCAATAATAAAATGAAAAATCAATTTAAAAGACAATCCAAATCTTGGGGCAGGTGAGTCCAACAGATAAAAAGTCCCAGTCTGTTCCTCAAGTCACATGTGAGTACAAGAGAACAGCATCAGCAGATTCATCACTTTCGTTCTAAATAAAGGGGTTGTCATGATCCTGTTTTTTTTGCCTATGACTGTTTTCTGCCCTGACTCTTGTTTTCTGTCTGCAGGCTGCATGGGTAGGGGAGGGGCCGCCGCTCCACAGGAGTGAGGCTCACCTGGCGCACACCTGGCTGCAATCGGGTGATTAGTGTGGCTACTTAAGCCTGCTTCCTATTGGGGAATAGGTAACTGAATTAAAACAGTTCCACAAAAGAAAATCCAACAAACATTAAATCAAATTAACACACTACACATAACCATACAACATAAACTAATCTAAACTAAAACACTATAACCACAAAAATACAAAAATAATTAAATACCTCAAACTAATCAAATCGCATGTGCAAAACAAAATTCCTCCCCTAGTACAATGGCAAATATTCCCCCTGATGACATCCTTATCAGTCTAAATGAATCTGTATGTCCTTCTGTGGACATTTAACAATGCAAGGGAGACTTTACTGAGGAGCGGCTGAGTTGTGTCTCTTGCTGCGGATGTCTGCTTTGGCGACGTGCGTCAATGGTGTCCCTCAACCACGCTCCCAGCTCTTGCGGCTGCTTGTCTCCAGGCTCGGCGATTGCAGTTCAGGCGACCCGGCCGTAGGGTGGCATCTTCCCCTAGTCACCCGTCATCTCTCTTTTTCAGCCTTCTTTGCCCTGCCGCCCCGCAGTGTCACCGCGGCTCTGTGTCCTCTCTCCTGCTCACCTGAGTTCTCCTTTGCTCTGCTTGGCTCAGCTGTTCTCTTCCCACTCACCTGTCTCAGCACCTGCCTCATTGCACTGCCCCTACAGGTGGAGGTGATCAGTCAAAAATGCAGATTGCATGGGCACGCCTACCCACTGGCAAATCACCCTGTCATAATAGCTCTCTGGTGTTTGTTAGCCAGTGTCATGGCTACATTCTTGAAATTTTGAGTATTGCGGATTGCCCTTTTAAAGAACTTATGCTTCCCCTCAAAGTGCATCGTCCAAACTTCAGACAAGGGACCAAATTTCCACATAAGCTGAGGGTAATGTTCCACATAGTCATGCTTGGGTCTTAAACGAAAAGCAGGAAATGTTGACTGCAGTAGCCATCAGTGCTCTGCTATTTTACAGTCTATGAAATCTCAGAATGTTGAGCTAGCTCAACAATGTCTTTGAGAAGCATCAGAATTTCCCAAGTGTTGTCACCCTCAGGGACACAGTGACCAATGAGAAAGGGAAAGAGTCTTCTGAGGCACCAAATCCAATGAGCATCCCCCCCAGTGGTCCCTTTTCTGGAAAATCCTTTTCCAATTGTCTGGGGATGATCTGTTTTTGTCAGTAAAGGTGTAATTAAAGTACCTGATAGCCTGATTTAGCATATATCTTGCGTAAAATATCTCTTACTTATCATGTCTGTAAAACACAGGGCCAACTCAATTGAAAGAATGCCTTCCAAGAGATCATGCATGATGTCAGGTGGGTAACCAGTGACTACATGAAAGTGTGCAAGATTCTCAGTTAAAGGACATGCTCCGTTCACACCATATGTCAGACACAATCCTCGGTTATCGCTCACCTCCTGCACATGCCTAACATGGGTGTCTTCATCTCTCATTTCAAAGAAACCAGAACATACCTCGTTTTGTTGAGTGTCACTGGAGCTTGCCAGACAGAATCTGCAGAACCTCCAGCTCTCCAAGAAACCTGCAAGGCTGTGGGCACAGGCACATGCAGTGTAGATCCCCCTCTATTTAAAGGGTAGGCCCCGCCTACTGGACCATACCATCATTAATTGCAAACAATTATATAATCAATTTAACCACACAAATCAGCTTTTTTTTATCTGGGATCATATAACTTCAGTCACAGATAAAGAAAACCAAACATTCCCATAGTGCCCCTTTTACACATTCCCACAACTTAAAATGGTGCAGTAAAATGGACTGAGCAGGGGTCCTACTAAAAGGTCAGGCAGTATAAAAGACGGCCTGAAACTCTGCTCAGGTCCTTTGGCACTGTGCAGCTGGATGCACTATGGTAAGAGAAATTAGATACAAAGAAAAGAAAAGAATTATGTACAAACAAACCCACAATCTTTGCCATTTAAATTATAAAAAGTTAACTCAAATAACCATGTGTGTGTAAATTTGTAAATTGAGAAACAGCAGAGGAAACACAGGAAACTTACTATGGTGTTGAGTGTACTTTAGTGTGTGACCCACTAAAGTATTAGTATGTTCCCTGGCTAACATGCGGTCTGTGAGGTGAGTGTAGGTGTGGTGTTCTGGTGCAAACTGTTGGCAGTGGCATGGCCAACTGCCACAGACAGGCACTGACCTATACTTTGCAGGTATGTTGGCAATGACCCAGTCTGCTGCACAAATTTTATGTTTCTGTTCTGATGTTCCTAGAGGATTGGCTACTTCAAAGTCATCAGTGTAAAGACCAAGAGCAATTGTGAATTCATCGCTTGTGAGAAGAGAGTTTTCAGTGAAGTACTGCCCGTCCATGATCTGATGATCTGTATTCCTGCGGCACGTGGACTTTTTCTGACATAGCTTTGTCTAACCCATCACTTTGATCAAGCAATGTCTGAAGCATGGGAAGAATGGGGACATAGGCAAGCGGTTCGTTACCTCTTTCCACAACACATTTTATGGGATTTACAAGTGGAAACACTCTGCGTATGTAAGTTGCTCACCTTTTAGCAGTTCCTAGTGGTCCATCTTTGGCCAAAGACGCCGTCATGTTGCTCTCTGACACAGAACTGGTAATTTCTTTTACAGTTGTTTCATCCATCCATCCGTCAGCGTAATGTTTCTATAGTACAGTCCTTACTCTGTTATGCAAAAGTGGCTGTGATAGGGCATTGATTTGACAAAGCTGCTGAATTACTTCTTGCACTCTCTGGAATGTGCAGAACACTTTACATCTTTAACAGAAGCAATGCTAAATTGTGTTCAAGTAGTTTTTGTAAATCAAAAAGATCATTTGCACTGGCCTCTCCACTATCCTCTTCTAACTTGTCCATGTCATCATGTGAAATTTGTGACAATTGCTCTGGAGCTGTACCAGTGTCATCAACATGATCGCAAACGACAATTTGTGACTTGAACCTCTTCCAGTTCTGTCCCTTGTGTACTTTGCTCTTGTGAGCTTTGAAAGTGGAGTACACACTGCTTTCAAAGTTACATTCTTTAAAAGAGCTCCTGACTTTATGGTTAACTTTTAGGTGTACAGTATGCAGGTGACTGAAGTACTGTGTCTCAGAACAAGACTCAGCAAAGTCACATGAAAGACAGCAAAACTTAACTGGTATACCTAAACTTGGTTGCTGGTCTGCAGTTTTAGGATGAAGGTGGGAAAAATGTATTTTTAATGCATTTAGGGAAGTAAAGGTACAGAGACATTCCTGATAAAAACAGGGAAATGGTTCAGTCCTGGCATAAGTTCTAGGGATCGGCATTTTGACACATATCGGCATCGGCCTTTTTTTTAAAAAAAAAAAAAATCCGACGGCTGATAAGAGATCAATTTAAAACTGGGCTATTTTGGCTCTGATGCAGCCGCGTCTCTCTGTCCGCAGTCACTAGTCTAGCATTGTCCCATCCACATCTGATTGGTTACAAGCAGAGCCATGGCACAGGTAACAGCCAATCAGCAGTGAAAGCTTTGCTCATGCACAGTGCTCACACACACGGTGGAAAGGAAAAAGTGTTGTGAGGAAAGGAGCGATTTTCCATGCCAGCATTGCACTCACAAGCGCGTAATGACGTCAACATCCGCGGCTTCCGTCAACAAAGCAAGCATGGCTGATAGCGGCCGAAGGTACGGCTCCACTATTCTAAATGGCATGCAGATTACGCTCGCTCAGTATTTGTGTCGCGAAGGCCAGCGGGGGGAATACTTCTAATCTGAGAAAGCACCTGGTTGAGCACAAGATTTTTCTCAAGGCTGAAGAGTGACAGCCTCAGATCTACAGCTACAACACCTGCATTCAGCACCGTTAGCACGCCTGCATCCGTTAGCGACTCTACTATACCTTTATTTATTTTTTATCCATTGTCTTTTGCTCATTTGTTCTCTTTACAAGAGATGCTGCTGAACCTGGAAGCTCCCTGCACTTTTTGTTACAATTTTCCATGTTTAAGCCTGTAATGTTTAAATAGCTCTCCTCTTTTACCATAGTTAACAGAACAATATATCCACCTCCAAAGCATCTGTCCTGGTGACCCTCAGCAGTTAAACAAAGCAAGCTTAAAAATAGCCTCTACCGTGAAAAAGTGGCGAACTGACACAAGAAGAAATGTCTTCGGCCAACGGCCGTTTGCGAGCTAGCAGCCGAAAACGTCCGCGAGCTAGCAGCCAAATTTGTCCACGAGCTAGCATATGAAGATTCTATTGCTCATAAATAAATCATGTGAATGAAAGGACGAAACTATGTGGCAGGTAGAAAAATCTCACCGCGACAAGTTGCTGCTGAATGTCTAATCAATTTGCAAAACATGCAGCAGCATATTTTGTTTTCAAAATAAAATCTCATTATACTATAAACATGAATTTGAAACAGGATGTTCAATGTGGTCGGTCTTACACATGCCTACTAGCTTACAGGGGCTGGGAATTTAGAGTCATGGGTGTGATATAAAATCCAAGTAAGTGTTGTTATTGGGTGCAAAACTAGTAAATGCTCCTGAGTGCAGCATGAGTCCTAAAACATATGAAACTGGACGAGAAGCAACTGATTTTAATATAAAAATACTTGATAATCAATATGTTTTTTGTTTTTTACTTTTATTTGGCAAGTGATAAAAGATAAATTAACAAGCAACAACAGAACACAGGTTTAAAGTTTCATGAGGCCTTTAAGTTGTGGTGTTAAGTTATGTGTTAAGTTGTGTAGGGCTAAAACTCAATGATTTGAGTGCTTTACATTCACACAATCAACTATATGTGCAGATCAGGAGAACACACTTAAATTGTTTTAGTAATGAAATAAAACTTACAAATTTAAGTACATTGTACTTAATTCTTTTTTGTAGATATGACATCCGGGCTTACAGTGGCGTGCTGTCTGGGTTGTGTAGATATTTAACCATGCCTTGATATATAATGTCAGTGAAACATTGCCTTTTTGGTGTTGTTGTTTCTAGTGCACTATTATTCACTTAGAATTTATGTGAAGAATTAGACCAGCTTCGCCCACATTGTAAAATCTAATAAGTTGGGTGTACTCAAAAAAATTATACAAACATTGCCTCAAAAATTAAGTTAAGTAAACTTGAGATTTTAAAGTAAAAATAACTTGTTTTTGAGTCCACAGTTCTTAATCTAACTTGTTAATTGTGAGTGCACAATACTTGTTTATTTAAAGTGCACAGAGCTTAGACTAACTTGTTTACTCGAGTGTGCAAAACTCATATCAACACTTAATGTATCTATAGACACACTGCAATAAAATGTTAATTGTCATGAGGGCCAAAGTGAGGGACATCACTCACCCAGCACCGACCCAGACCTAATGCAATTCTGAAGTCACAAGTGTGTGCTATTACCATCATTTTAAGAGCAGCATGTAAACAATCTGAATGTAAATTAAAGTTCCAGTAGCTGGGACAGCACGTATGTGAAGAGATTTCAAAAAGCACAATTTCATCAAAGGAACTTTTCTAGTGCCACTACACAAAGTATCCAACTTTTGTCGCACAAGAGTTCTATTTCATAAGAGCATTTTATTGATTATTAATCGATCATTAATTTATTTGCCAATTGTTTTGATAATTGAGTAACTGTTTTGAGACCTTTAAATAACAATTGTCCAAATTCTCTGATGGTTTTGTTTAGCCTATTGTGACAATAAACTGAATATCTTTGAGTTTTGGATAGAAGAAATTTTAGGATGTCATCTTGGGGTTTGTACAGACCAAAACGTTAACTGATTAATAATTGATCAGACAATAAAATAATCGACAAATTAATCGCTAATGAAAATAAACATTAGTTGCTGCCCTAAAAATAAGTGATGAATAAACAAAAGCATCTCACTTTTTTTTCTCAGACAAAAGTGCACAAAATTATTTTACTTTACTCTGATAGCAAATAAGGGTGCTGAATAAACAAAAGTCAAACTTTGAATAAACTAAATCAAACTTTGCTTACAGACAAAAGTTCTAATGTAAAAAAAAGTATCTTACTCTTCTCTGGTAACAAACAAAGGTGCTGTTTCACAAAAGTACCCAACTTTTCTCAATAAAATAAAGTAAAATAAAATATAATAATAATAATGCTAATAATAAGCTCCCCCTTAAACTGCTACCTTATCGTGCTAGGGGAGTTTGAGTGCCCGAATGATCCTGGGAGCTATGTTGCCTGGGGCTTTATGTCCCTGGTACAGTCTCCCAATGCTCTTCAATGCAGTTTGAAAACCCTTATGGACAGTCCACACAGCACAGAAGATCAGTGACATCGCCCGGCATGGCGCAGCCAGGGCCCCACCCTGGAGCCTGGCCTGGGGTTGGGGCTTGCAAGCCAGTGCTTGGTGGCTGGGCCGTTCCCCACAGCGCCTGGCTGGGCCCAGCCTGATCTGGCAACGCGGGGCTTGACCTCCTGTAGGCCCACCGTCTGCAGAGGGGGCCATAGGGGTCGGGTGCTTTGTGGATCGGGCAGCAGTCGACAGCAAGGGCCCGATCCCCAGACGTAACTTTTGGCTTTTGGGACTTGGAACGTCACCTCACTGGAGGGGGGAAGGAGCCTGAGCTTGTGCGGGAGGTCGAGAGGTACCGGCTAGATATAGTTGGGCTCACCTTCACACACAGCTTGGGCTCTGGAATCTAGCTCCTTGAGAGGGGCAGGACCCTCCACTTTTCTGGAGTTGCCCGCGGTGAGAGGCGGCGGGCTGGTGTGGCTTTGCTCACAGCCCCAAACATCAGCCACCATGTTTTGGAGTTTACCCCAGTGAACGAGAGGGTTGCGTCCCTGTGCCTTCGGGTTGGGGACAGGTCTCTGACTGTTGTCTTGGCCTACGGGCCGAACAGTAGTGCAGAGTACCCGGCCTTCTTGGGAGTCCCTGGGAGGGGTGCTGGACAGCGCTCCGACTAGGGACTCCATTGTTCTGCTGGGGGACTTCTACGCCCATGTGGGCTATGACAGTGAGACCTGGAGAGGAGTGATTTGGATAACGGCTTCCCTGATCAGAACTCGAGTGGTGTTCTGTTATTGGACTTCTGTGCTAGTCACAGCTTGGTCATAACAAACACCATGTTCAAGCCCAGGGGTGTCCACGAGTGCACATGGCCCCAGGACAGCCTAGGCTGGAGGTGGATGATAGACTTTGTAGTCATGCCATATGATCTCCAGCCATGTGTCTTGGACACTCGGGTGAAAAGAGGGGCTGAGCTGTTTACAAGTTTAAAGCCTCTCTTCACCCACATAGGGTGTTTTTCATTACTCAACTTAACGTCTGTCTTATATCAATAGTGCAGCCTTAACTGCAAAGTTTACCAAGTGTTTTTGGATAGCTGATGACTTGTATTGGTCTAACTCAGTAGACTATTTTTCAGAGAAAGCAGTTTTGGAGGGAGAGCTTTGGTTCCCAACCCAAGCATAACTGTTTGAATGAACTTGAGTGTATTTGCCAGACATTTTGGGTAATCCAAATGCAAAGTGTATGGTTTATTCTGTTAAGAATAAAGAAGAAATGGTTGTAGGAGCCACGTCTGTTTGTTTTTGTGGGTTTTGTTTGGGAACGCGTCGGGGGCGGTCTTCCGCACCTATGCACGAGCGACTATAGGGCAGTCGCTATAATGGTCGATGGTGACTTTTGTCAGGTGGAGAGGCTGAATAGTTACATTTGGCTTATTGATAAGGCTTAGAATGCCTAATGTTAAGCCCTGGCTCAGTGGATAGCACCGTCACCTCACAGCAAGAAAATCGCCAGTTCACGTCCCGGTCACGGCGCTTGGGATCTTTCTGTGTGGAGTTTGCATGTTCTCCCTGTGCAGCGTGGGTTCTCACTATAGGTACTCCGGCTTCCTCCCACAGTCCAAAAACATGCTGAGGTTAATTGATTATTCTAAATTGTCCTTAGGTGTGAATTTGAGTGTGAGTGGTTGTCTGTCTTGTGTTGTTTGTGTCCAGGGTGTCCCCTGCCTTCGCCCGAAGTCGGCTGGGATAGAATTTCTTAAGTTGAAAAGGTCAGGCCCAGCAGTCAAGTCTAGGCTGCTGATTTATATTCAGCGGCAAACTAAAATGGTGACATGTCATACATGAAAATTCTAACTCTTCTAATATTTCATGTAAAAATACTGATATGGAGGTTAAACCATTACAATCACAGAAACCCTTTATTGCATTTTAATCTACATTGTGATACAGAGGAACTGAGACTAAATGAATTGGTGTGATAACATTTCATTAAGTCATGATCTCATCTAACATGTTGTGAATGTTTCTGTGACTTCCTAATTCTGTTGGAAACTGACCATCTTTACAACAGATTTTTCACACTGGCCCTGGCTGTCACAGCCTATCTAGGCTGCGTGTGCATTTCATCTCGAATGAACCTATTGATCACTTTGTATTTTCAAACTGAGCTTAAATAGTGTGCAATGTTTTTGTATACTGTGTGTTTAGTATTCAGCTTTAATAGAGTGTGCTAAGATTTTCTGTAATCACTTGCAGCGCTGTGTCCGTACTTTTATATTATTAAAATTATGAATGCAGCACAAAGTTTTTATTCTTAAACTTTTGAATCTATTTCTGTTTTACTTAAGCGAAGGATCTGAATAACTGCTGGTTTTGCAAATATAAATAGTCACCTACCATTTTGTTCATTCTAATTCGTTTACCTCCTGCTAGAGGCATTGAAAGCATTGAAAATATAGCGATTTAAGTACAGAAAATGGGCAAGAGGAAAACAAAATACTGCAACCTGAACCAATAGTGGTATGTTCTACCTTAGTTTCCATGTGTTTACGCAATTTCATGGTGCTTAAATTTAAGTTCATTTTATGCAAAGCAAGTAAAAGACATATCAGATTTGGGTGTAATCTGCACTGACACATTCCTGTTTACAGACATAGTGATATTTATTTTGCATTAAAAAACAACACACAATTTATAAGAATATAAAATATGGACTGTAAAGATGAACTTTCCGAACAGCACTTGAAAGCAGCATCGCTGACCATATTGCAATGTTTGTCCAGCAGAGGTCACTGAAGCTCCACACACTGAGTTGAATGGTTTGAGGCTGTCAGTAGGATCCACAGCAGTGAGGCTGTTGGCCACCCTGTCATCGCCCTGATAGCAGTAGATGGGTTTTCTATCAAGCACATTCTGTTTACTTAACATTGACTTTTCTCTGTACTGCCACACAGCATAATTTCATTCATTTGACTCTCAGCTGGCAAGATGTACAGGGAGTTGGCAGGGTCCGTCCTATTGCTGTCTTTCCGCCCACTTTTCATCAGTGATTTCATGTGAAATGAGTCCAGCCTACAGACTCTCAGCCGTCCTGGTCTCAGCGCAATAAAATCACATAACACATGATTGGATCAAGAGTTGAAGCTTTAGGATTGTTGTCATTTCCCTTATCATGCTGTTTATACAGGTACTTATTTGCTACTATACGTGTTCTGTATAGATTTCTGAACAGTATGAGCCAAATGAGTAAGGCAGTCCGCAGTGTTTGTATATAATAGCAAATTCTCCTAGCACAGTTAGTGAAAATGAATCATAAATAAAGACAAAAAAGGAAAAGAAAAAAGAAAAAAAAAGCAAGTAGGCATAACAGAACATGCTAAGCATTTTTCAGTTTGTCGTTTTATGGTCATATGGCAGAAAATGAAATTGTGTTACAAATGAGCACATTATTGTTGCAATTCAAAGATTGAGGATAAAAAAATAAGGAATTACAGTTTGTTAAAAATCGACAGCCAATAATGAAATTCGATTACACTAAATGAAAATGATACACTTTTATACATTTTTACATTATCATTATTATTATTATTTTTTTCAATATTAATCTGAATTCCCCAAGTTTTCTAGTCAGATAATGTCGTTTCAGACCGGCCCGTTAACAGCCGTCGGTGGAAAATATGTGCTGTGACCCGAGGTGATCGTCATCACTTATCAACCTGTTTCCGCCCTCAGTCTTCAGAAAACATCCAGAGCCGTGAGAGCATCACGCTGGTTGTCTATCACATTCAACCAATAGAATTTAGTAAAATTGAAAAACGTGAACAGTGTGAGCTGAGATTAAAGCCGGTTACTAATCTGATCACAGAAGTCAGATGGAATGAAACAACGCCTCCAAATCGTCATAGATAGCATGAAAACAGATCAATGTGTGACACTTTTCCATTGTCACGATTTAGAAGTAGCTCTAAATATGTCAATTTTTTAATCGAATAAAATTCAGATTGAAATGAAAATGTAATGAATGTCCTGAAGTATAGCGTGGTAGATGGCCCTTCTATGAGCTGTGCAGCTGGTAGTTGATCCCGTGCAGGGCTGCCTGTCAGTCATCATCATCCTCTGAGCTGAACGTCGAGATGCGTCTCGCTGCGCTCTCATGAAAGCCACGTCTGTCAACTGAAAATTAGAACTACTGCATTTGTTGAGAATATTCTCCCACGTGTCAGGTTCATAAACCTCTCTGAAAACGCGCCGAATTGTCTGGAAAAATTACAATCATCAAGCCTAAACCACGTCTGCTTTCTGACATTGAATTTTTCTAGTTGATTTGGCCATGAAGCAGCTGATGCTGCTCTGACACTCGCATATTCGGCCAGGATCAAATATTATCGGTTAACATTTGTGTACAGTTGTATACCATACACAGTGACAATTGTCTCTTATTACATCATTAGTAATTACATCAACAGTTCATAGTTTCTAGGTATAAACAAATAATAACATTCAGTTAACCAGAATTTGTTTGAACAAAAACACAAATGCACACAAAATATGAATACAACATGAGTCTAATTTTTTTTATTGGGGTATTTTAGCATTCTGTCAATAACAAGCTACAATGCACTGATAATTATAGTATTTTATATTGTAACTGTATATATTTTGCCCAATAGATGGAGTCTAAGTCAGCCTCATTTGGCCTGTGGTCACTCTATTTTCTCTCTAAACTTTGGTCAGGAGCTCCAAAACTGTTCTAGTATTTCCCCCATATTGATAGATTATTTTCCATTGCCATTCTCCCTGTCATACCCAAGGTGGTTATGAGCCTTTCAGGCTATGGTTCATGCTCCTTAAGTCATTACATCCCTGTACATCTTTTCATTTATAAAAATTAAACTATTATTTGCTTCTTTCTCTGCGTATCCTTTTGTGTGTTTAGTAATTTGACCTTGTTATAGCTATTCTGCATTGCTATTGGACTTTCCTCGTTATTGATCAGGACTTCATTTCACAAATGAATCTTAAGACGTAGATGGGCTTAGTGTCATATATGTATATGGGCTAAATCCTCTGAGCCTTTGGGAAATGGAGCCTATAGGTCATAATGTAAAATAGAATAGAATCAGAATATAACTAAACTGGTTAAATACAGTGAATGAAATTCAGTTATTATAAAAAAAAATTTAATATAAAACTGGAGTACAATTTTTCTTTCTTTTTTTATGTGGCCCTGGCATAATAAACATAACACATTCCACAATAGCAACACATAGAAATTAATTAAAAGACTATAAAAAGCCAAAATGCCAAATTGGAGTTTTATGGTTTTCACTGAACACTGATGAACAAGAACTGAAGGACATTTCTAAAACTGATTAATAGATATTTATCAATTCTAAATATATAAGGGACTGACACACACACACACACACACACACACACAAAGAAAAGAAATCTGTGTATCAAACCACATTATTCATATTCATAGCAAGTTGCTAGAGTGCTATAAAAAACAGAACTGGAATAACTGACTCAGTGTGTTTCATCTCTGCAAGTCCAGCTCATGTCCACCTCAAACATGCTGCTGTTTTCATAAGGAAATATTTAAACATTTTTGCTAATGCCACTATCATACTAGCAATTATGCAATAATATTTGTTTTCCTTTTTGTGAGTTGCAACAAGACAGGCTGACTAACAGGCAGCTGTTTGTTGCTGCAGGCAGCAGCCATTATCCTGAAGTGTGGCTGCGCTCTTTCACTCAATGCTGCTCATTAACTCATACTCATAGAGTAGTAATTAATGTTGTATGGGTATTTGTTTGCAGTGTGGGCCACATGAGTGCTTATCCATGTTTTTGAAACTTGGTGCCTTCCTACCAAATCACGTCATTGCTAGACTCACAAATCAGAAGGTGACAAGTTTATGGCCTGTGCACTGTGTTGAACAAAAGGAGCCTCTGTCTTAGTAGAGAGATAAAATCCTCAAACTTGTTTGATCCCTTCCCAACTAAAGTGATGCCAAAGTTTACAGTATTTACTGGGTTTAATGTCCAACTGAATTGTTTTTGTGGTCACAAATTATGACATTATTATTTAAAAAATCCTATTAACCTTTTTCTGTTATTAAAAGGAATAAAAATGTTTTTGGGGAATTATCAGAAATGCTCCTGACTCACTGGGGGGGTCTCAGTGATTGACAGCAGCTGGCAAATTGAGCCCAGAAGAAGAGACAGAGTTTGCAGAATAGCTTATCAGACATTGGCAGACAGTGTGTGATTAGGACTATGGGACTGAACTAAATTGATGCTTGAGTTGTATAGCAGGTCGCCGACTGGCTGTTGGTCAGTGTGACCATCTACCAATAAAAGAACACTGACTTAACTTGTTTATGATATAGAAATATCATAAATATTGTTTAAGTAGTAGCAGTTCAATTAGCTGTATAGAAACAAGTTATCTTTATATGCAAATGAAGAATTAATGGTATTTCCAAAAATGTATGCAGACCACCATGAAAACAAAAAATAGGAAATGTTAATTTCTCAATTTTGGTGTCTTTCAGGGAATTTTTAGAAATAGGGCGGTCAATAGAAGCCCACATGCAACTCCCCCTCGGCCACCTGCTGGATTAATGTGGCACTGCGTTGTGCTTCTACTACTCATGGTCAGGTAAAAGCGATAGAACTTCTGTCATGACTTCTGTCAAATTCTTTCTCTAGCATCACAGCTCATTGTCCATTAAAAGAAAAGAAAGATAAACTTATTCAAATATTGAATTGAATTGCAATTGCTATTGTTTTAGGGTGTAGAGGAGGTACTGGGGTCACATTCTTTCCCATTACTTTAGCCTTGGCTATGGCGTTTTTTGTTTACTTAATTGATTGTTTATTTAACTGCTATTATCGCTATCGACACGTCTGTGGATTGTATTACTGCATATCCCCCTCTCTCTCTCTCTCTCTCTATCTCTCTCTCTCTCTGTCTCAACCCAACCAGTTGGGGTGGGTGTCCATCACTGAGCCTGGTTCTGTTTGAGGTTTCTGCCTGTTAAAAGGAAGTTTTTCCTAGCCACTGTTGCATCAAGTGCTTGCTCATGGTGGGAACTGTTGGGTCTCTATAAGTAATATCATATAGAGTATGGTCTAGACCTGCTCTGTATGTAAAGTGCCTTGAGATAGCTTTTGTTGTGATTTGGCGCTATACAAATAAAATTTAATTGAATAGAATTTGAATCGAACTTGGTGCAATCCAATGAACACACGTGGACAATATTCACAAATGGGAAATAAGTGAAGATTAATATCCTAAGACTAAAGACACATAGTTGGCGATCAGATTATGTGCATGGAGTTGGGGTGTAAAGTCTGCACTGACCATGAATTTCGATGTTTTCTGTGATAAAGAGAAACTCAAAAGTAGGCTGAAAAGCCTTGTGTCACCCTCACCTCCTCAAAGAGATTGTAAGACATTGTCACACAATGTGTCTCAGGTTTCATGGTTGGAACAGTAGTGATATCTCCTATTCACACTGGATGGTACTGTTGTGTTGGATATGGTAAACCGATACTAATTATAAACTCACTGCTCAACCACCATTTCTACGGTTCCTCTAAAGTTAAATAAAAAAGTTAGATATAAATACAACACTGACTTACATCATCTTAACAGGTTTTACAGAATACAAATACAAATTAAATTTTCATAAAATACATTATTTGTGATAATAATAATAATAATAATCTGTTACATGTTACTTATACATATCATTGAAAGGTTCAACAATACGAAAGTAGTGTGCAGGGCCTGAATGTTGAACTGCTGAACCTAATGGAATAGTTGCAGCAATACAATGTCAAAGTGTTGTACTGGCCAATCAGATACCTGCAAGTGCACTTTAGACAATATTCAGGGGAGTCCAAGGGCAGATATGTACAACATGCAGGACTTAAAACACTAGGGTCTGGGGTTCACATCCTGACACCTGCACGAATTTAGATTTAGGCAAGAAAAGCAGTTTGGTTAAAGTCAGAGAAAGACTGTGGTTTCAATGTTATGAACACATCATTTGTCATGCTTCAAGCCACTGTGGACTTCTCTATATAAAGACAAGACCACACTCTTTCCTTAACCTGAAGCAAGTACTGCCAATGACTAAACATAACCATAAAGATTTTTAATAATGCTGTAGTTGCTACTTAGCAGATATAGAACTTTTTCACAATGTCAAAGCAGAAAAAGACCAGCTGCAATTAATAACATGACTGCATTCCACTTAGGTGAGCAAGTTTCAAGGCCTTAGTGTTACACATATTGACTCACTGCTTTTGTTTACTGGGACATCTAATGGAACATCCTTGATGTTAATAGCTACAGGATTTGTCTGCACCATTCCATCAAATGGAAATATATGGACATATTTTCTCAAAATTCAGCCTGGCATGTAGGGTGTATTTGACAACTCTTGGTCTCCATTAGAATATAAAAAGACTGGATTTGTTTTTGTACAAATAACTGCAAACTGCCCATGAAACTATAGGTTTGATAGGTAGTTGACAGAGAAACATACTGAGATCCAGACATATAGTGAGAGTAAAAAAATCCCTACCTCTGTTTGCTCACATCTTGAGGCTGTTTAATAACTTTTAACCACATAGTATTGTTATTGTCAACTATAATAATTACCTGGCTTACATTAGATTTATTGACCTCAGTACAGTCTGACCTGTTGAGGCTCCTGATTTTTCATTGAACTGAGAGCAGTGAAATAAGCAACTGCAGTGGAAATGGGTGGGCAACATAAGTTGAACTCATTTCACTGATTGGAAGTTAGTGGTTGAGAGATTGCCTCTCGACTTGTTATTGAGTCAACGTATTCTCCTTGTAGGATAATTATGATGCACCAGTGTGAAAAATGTTTGTATCTTGATCTACCAACATGGATTCTACATAAATACGATGCTAGTCCCCCTAGATAATTAGATGAACAATGTTAATAAATGACATTTATTTTGTTTGATGTCATGACGCCTGAATGGCATTTGGGCTATGTAGCCAACTACCCAACTAGCCTAAAGAAGACAAGGGCCCGGCTTTTTGTATGTGGATAACTGAGTTATCAAGATTAGAATGTTTACAATTTGACATGAGTCTGGATCTTTTGGTTTTTCAATGTTTTTTTTTTTTTTTATTGATCTGAAACTGTTGTCAAAGCAAGATGTGCTGAAGCACCAACCTGCAAAGGTACAGTCTTATTGACAGTTGGGTGGATCATGATCAAGATTTTTGAGACTGAACCCCATACGTGAAGTAATTACAAATACAAATGGTTGGCATTTGATCTCACTGACTTTCAAAATTATTCCAAGTATGCAATATTCACAAAAGTCAGACACCAGACACCACCACCCCTACCCTTTTCTGTGTTGTCAGGACGTAACTGGCACTAAGTTAGGTTCAGAGATATAACCATTAGAGCCAGGGTCATCATCAGGCTCCTCACTTAGCACTGGATTGGCTTGACTTGATAAATAAGCATGTATATACATACAAGAGTGTCAGTATGGTGTGTAAAATGGATATAATTATAAGCTATAAGTTACAAAGATCAGTTGATTATTTCAGGCAAGTGATGGCAACAAATGTTGACCATAACCCTAGTTCATGCCTCACATGTACTATACATTGGATGTAATTTAATACCTCATAGGAACAAGCATTGGCTAATTTGCCCAATGTTGATGTACACAAATGAGCAAAACAGAGCTAACACATTTGGAAGTTAGAAAACAATTTCACAAGTAATGTTGAATGATGGGTAACAAACTGTATAACTGTTCAGCAAAGAAAATTGAAAATCAAATGTTTAATGATGAGATGATTAAGTAAAGGATAGCAAAATGAGTGCCAATTAATCAATCAATCAATCAATCAGAACATGGCATGTACCTTTTTAAAATGGAAATTTGTCAAATAAACAATACAGCTGAAATAATGAACTTCTGCTGACAATGACGACAACTATTCATGGAATTAAAGCTGCTTTTTAGTGAGGTTTCATTTTCATAGCAGGCTTCTTTTAAGGCTTTTGAGCCCTTTATCACTTATCATTTATCTGAAAGTACTTAGATGAGATGGGATAGACAGTAATGGCCAAGGCCAGGAGGGCTGCTGACTGGGAACCAGACCAGAGGCTGTTTGCATAGTAGCAGACTGGAGGCTAGCAGGGTGTTGTGAAACCTGGATGCTTGCATGCCTGGAAGCACACTGAGATTCTAAGGTGTTAAGGAAGTCTGTGGCCCACACAGGTATCAAGTTCCTGAGCCAAGGCTTAGAGGACACTTCACTGTGCGCCATAGGCCTAGCTATCTCTACATTCATCCAAGGGGTGATCCTCCAAATATCATTGATGCACAGGTCATCAGTAAACTGCATATACAGTTCATCAAATGAAGTTGAATAATCTTAACCATAGTTTATTAACCATAACCATAATATTCTTTGTTAACCATAACCACAAACTTTCCATATCCTCAGACATCCCATAATTTCCATGTATTACACATAATACAAGCTGCAGTAGGGTTCCACAAACATGCTTTTTGTCGATACTGTCATTGTTAATCTAAACTCTGTATCTAGATGGTCTTCATATTTTGAGATGTTTGCTTTTCCTTGTGGGATCACACCCATTTATATCAGCCAGTTGCTTTGTTGATGTTGTTATAAATACGGAGAGTTTTCTGTTTGTTATGTGATCTGTGGGAGCCTTTCAATTAAGAAAATATTTTCAACTTGCTAATTCAAACCAAGTGAATTACTGTAATTGTGACGTGCCATATTATCACCAGGTAAATGAGTATGGATGGCAGAAAAACTATAGAAATAAGACCTAGGTTTACTTCTTTGATATTGCTTTATACAGAACATATGTTATATGTTATGTACAGTCTTAGTTTATCTTAGCTCTCAGACTCCATTTAGTTTTGACACTAAACAGACTTCTCATCACTTGCTCTGGGGTTTCCCACTGCCTAAAGAGAAGCCATTCTTCATGACCACTAAGCCTCTGCCTGAGGAAACTTGAAAACATCACTTAAAGGTGACAAAATGACAATCTGACAGATGCCCTGTTTAGACTACTGGCCTGTATGCACTGCTACACATGCATTTCCTTAACAGGCAGAAGATACCATTACTAATGGACCTCTGTCAGGTAACTGCTTTAGCAAAGACCAAGGAGATAGTTACCATGGAAACAGGCATAAATTAAACCCCTTAAACGAGTAGGGGGGTGTCCTTGTCCTTTATGCTCTACTTGTTTCCCCTCTAAAATTGACAAAATTTATGAAGGTCTAACAGAGGAAGTAACTTTTCAAGCAACATTTGACATTTTGGGCTTGGATAGTGTATAAAAATGCCAAGATTGACAAATTGAAAAACAACCAGTGCAGACCTTGAAGAAGGCCTCAAACATGGTGCAGCACTCTGTGTCATTTTTCATCTCAACAAACACTGAGAGCTCAAGAGCCCTTTAGAAACTACAGCAGATAAAATCGGAAGTTTTGAGAACAGTGTAAATAGCTCTCATTATCAAGTCCATGCTCACTGCCAAAAGGGCAAATAGTGTTTTGTGCTAGAGAAGAGAGAATTGTTTACATGAAAGCTGTCAGCTGCTGGTGTTAATCTCATTGTCGACAGCAGAATGGGAATGTTTGAATTTGTGATTGTGCTAAGTTGTTTCTTTCGATGTCAACATGGAGTAAAATTTTTCAGAAATGAACATCTGCTTATTTAACAAAAGTTAAGTACTGCTAACTTTTTGCTCAATAGGTTGCTCATAGAATAGCCTTACAATTCACAAAATGTGAATTCTGGCTGTACTCTGAAAATAGTATTAGTTGACAGATATATAGGATAAATAACTATATTACATAACAATGTCTAAACATACCAAAGTGTCATCTCAAAATAAAAATAAGTATTATCACATGCATATGACAGCTTTTTCTTTTTTTTAATCAAATCAATGCCATTAGAATTGTGTCTGTATATTACAAGAAACAGCTGGGCTTCCTCTGTTCATTGTCTTTAAAGCACCTCACTTTTTGATTAGACAGATACAAATTCCAGATGAACTTCAGTGGGTGTGAAGAAGAGAAAAACAGAGAAAACAATTTCACAAAGGCTGCCTGCAGAGGCTCTGTAGCCCTGCTGGAGATACCAACAGAGCTGACCTGCACCTCCTCAAAAGTGTAACAAACAGTATATGATTTGTCCGCTTTGGCTGCTGCCTGTTATTGATGTTAGTAAAGATTTTTTTTTTATTGTAACAACACAGAGGATGTTGAAGAAAGTCTCTCCTGCTCTAAATGTTTTTTTATGCCTGGATGATGTATGTTTTGTAATGTAGCCTTTTCAACAACAAAGCCAACAAAGCCATTTCCAGTGCAAATCTCTTGAAAGAATTAAATAGAACATATTCACTTTGGGTATACAGTATAATAACTTCCTCAATATTATTATGTTACAAGTATTTAATAATTTCCTTTGTTTGCCGTCCAAATGTAGGTGTAAATATACTCCTGTGGTGATATATCTCAAAATAAGCATTTCTTGACTAGGCAGATTTGAAATGGAAGAACAAAGTTGGCTTTTATAATTTTTTTATCCATATATCTTCCATGCCAAATTCTTCCTTCTTCTGCTTATTCTTTTGGCTAAAATTGCTGGAGTCTAAAATTGGAGGTTGCATTTGGACATTCCAGTCTCCTTCACCAGATAGAATACCAGAGATGTCTAAACACCTGTTGAATAATCTTCACACAGGTAAACAGGTTCATAGTTTCATGATTAAAGGAAAGGTGCATGCCCAAAGGCTCAGCCATGCACAGGCAAGGATGGTGTGAGGTTGTCCACTTGTACCACAATTATATATTACCACATGGGCTTGGGAACACTTTGTATAAGTACTGTCAATCAACTCAGTTTGTTTGCAAATGATTGCATTTTGTTTATATTTACGTCTTACACAGTGTCCCAACACCAGAGACAGCCAATCAATACAGTGCTTCAGATTGGATGGAGAGACAGATCTGGCTGCTTTGTGGGGATTCTGCCTCTGAAAAAGTATGTTTGTACCCCTCTCCTGGATGGAGATATATGTCACTGTGGAATGAAGGAGGGAAGGAGGCAGCCACTGAGGCAGGCAGTTGTCGAGCAGCCCAGGCCCCTGCTGAGGTGGGGGAGGTGGAGCTGGTGGGCTGGAGCCGGTGCATGGAGTCATGCCATGGGGGAGGGTGTCAGGACTGTCCCATTGTCTTTCAAAACAACAGTAGACCTCATTCAGTCAGGCGTAAGTCATTAATGGAGTGGGTACGTTAGGGTTGTTATTTGTGATCAGTCTGAGCTTCCAGACAGAGAGTTTTTAGCCGAGATCTCAGTCTATTTATATACACTTTGTCTGTGGTGAGTATGTCAGGCTGTGCATGCGTATCACGGACTCTTCCTATTTTGACACCATTCACTGTGACCCACAGTCCAGAAACTAAATGCAAAGAGAGGCAACCACCTGTTTACAATTACCTGTTGGGCTGTGGACTAAAACATATATGTATATAATATGTTTTTCATTGAGTTTAGTTACTTATTTCACTTGGAGAATAGCAATGTTATCTTGCAGGGTATTCATGGAGTTGTTGATGTTGGTATGGCTTTCTATTTCTGCTGTCTTCTGTTCAATAAGCATGTTATTAAAATAATTGTCCTTAGCCTTTCGTTGTCCCCTTGTTTATTAATTTAAAAAGCATATGACTGACGAAAATCAGTGACTTTACACTGCCACTCATCTTGGCCCCATAACAAAGGAAGTATTTTAAGTTTTGCAAAGTCATGGCTTGTGCGACATTCAAAATGCTGTGCTTTGTGACAAAGTGGATGAAAACACACAAACACAATATATATTCTGGGCATATAATGAGTGCACAAACCCACCAGACAACATGTGGCATGAGTAGGTAAAATGTCACTCTACATTTCACTATATAAATTAATTTCTAAATAAAGAACATTTTGATGAAGGATCATTAATCCAGTTCCAAATTAAGGAGCCAGACATAGATGCAAAATATGTTGTCTGTTGCGAGTCTGCTGGAGGAAATAAGAAGAAATCCCAAATGAAATAATTTTCCTAAATACTGGACCCAATCATTGAAATGTGTTGCTGGGTGTCTTCACATTAACATTAGTATTCTGGTTATGTGTTTCCACACGTAAATGTCTTACTCTGGTTAAGTACAGGATTGGGTCTCCCAAATGAACATACAAGAGACTTTTAAGTGATAATAACAACTGAAAATAATATCTCACTAAAATCTCTTTAAAAGTAGCTGTACTTGCACAAACAGTTTCAGTGATGACATTAATTTTCTCTTCTAAAATCATTATTATATCAACACTCTTCTTATATGGGGTTCACTCTAAAACATCTTTGTCATGATCCAGCTAACAGTAGAGTGCAGGTTTGGGCAAAAGGACTTTTGAAACCATCCATCCATCCATCCATTATCTATACTGCTTAATCCTCTGCGGGGTGTGGGGGGTGGGGGTGGTGGCTGGAGCCCATCCCAGCCGACTCGGGCAAAGGCAGGGGACACCCTGGACAGGTCGCCAGTGTATCACAGGGCACATACACAAACAGCCACTCACACTCACATACACACCTATGGACAATCTAGAATAATCAATTAACCTCAGTCAAGTTTTTGGGCTGTGAGAGGAAGCCGGAGTACCTGGTGAAAACCCACGCGAACCGGGGATCAGCTGTGAGGCGACAGTGCTTACCACTGAGCCACCGTGCAGCTCCCTGAAACCAGCCAGGAAGTCCCTATGAGCCAGATCACTGAGATCCTCTGGCAAGGCCCTACTAATGGTTTCAGAATTGACAAGCTCTTTATCCTCTTTTAAATCTCTTCTTCAAACTCACTTTTATCATATGACTATTTCCAGCAGATGTTCCTGTGGTTTTAATTTTTTAATTAATCGATTAATTGTATCTGTTTATCTTTAATGTTCTGTATTCTATTTGCCTTTATTTGTTATAAGATAATTCTTTATTAATACCCCAGAGGGAAAAATCGGGAAAGCTTTGGCTTTCACAGGTATACATCATATCATGACAATTATATTAGCAAAACCAGGATACTAGTGTGCATGTAAATATACTCTCTGTTAGCTTTCAAATTATGACTTCAATGTGATGTACTGACTCTGTAGTTTTGTTGTTCATATAAGTAGTTCCATAAAATTCCACATATTGTGATATCTGTGATTGTGTTCTTTGAAGGTCTTACAACTAAAACATGTTAAATTTCCAAAGCAGTATTTTTTCTGTTTATGTTATCTTTAAAGTAGATAATGCACGACATGTTTATTTTACAGATACAATGAAACATATTGACATTTTTAGCAGCATTAGTGTACAATGTCTTATAGTTAACAGTCGTACCTTACTGACTCCTCAGCTTTGTTCAGCAGCTTTGACTTTCCCTCAATAACAGTGAAATCTTCTCCCGAGGAGGAGAAAGCAGCCTTGGCCAGCCGCCCTCAGCCTTTCACATGGACATGTTGCTGTGATCCCTAGCTGGAGGCAGCAGAGCAAGACACTGCATCTATTCAGCAGGGAGCCAGGCTTTTGATTTGGTTCATGGGGATCACTTCTAACTGCAGACAAGCATTAACACTGAGTGGGTCGTCATCTTTGACTTGATCAACCAATGATAGGGGAGCAGCGGCGCACCAGCTTTAAAATGAGCTGAAGTAAAAAGGGTCTCTGTGCCACCAGCGCCCAGCTGAATCAGAATGTTGTCTTTTATTCCAAACCCATTAGCAACCTCCTGACACATGCTATAATAAAAATACACATTTATTTTGGTCAAAATGGGATGAAAACAGCACTTCAAAGCTCTTGGAGATTGAAGTAGCAATTTGGATGTTTCATTTTTTTCCTCTTTCATTGCATTGGTATGGTTTTGGTCATGAGGAGACCTATTCACAAAGCCTGGGATTGTCCATTCAGAAAGATGATTCTTTAATGAAGAGATATCATTTCTATTAATGTACAGGCTTGTGGGTGTGCTCCTGTGTGTGTGTGTGTGTTTGTGCCTGTGTGTGGAGGATTCAGCCAGTTGCCAGTCAAAAGAGACTGAAAGTAGGCTAATGGAGGTTTAGGCTGCTAGACGCACATGATGAACTCATTTCATCATGACTTAAAAAAGGAAAAAACAGCAGCAACAACAAAAAACTTACAAACTTCCTTCAAAGGGAATACTGTACTGTGTAACTGTGAAATTATTATACAGAAGTACAGAAAAAATACTGAAAAATTTTGTCATGCATGAGAAACATCAAAATAAGCACAAATAACATCTTATGAATGCAACATGAGACATGATCTTCCATCAGTACATATTTCTTCAGTAATCTCAAAGCCCTATGTCCCTGGTTTATCCGTATCTGACCAGGGAACCCAATGACATGACAAGTACCTCCAGATTTGTCATCATTTTTGTCTGTCAGCCTTCTACACAATTATTTTCAATCCACCCTTCCATCCATCTCTTTTTCTTTTCAGGGTTTGATTGGGGAGATGCATTTTATAAAAACCTTTTTGCACTACTATGGACAGGGCAACACGTCAGATAGAAATTGATTGTGCCAGCTTTTTTGGCATAATCACTGGTTGAGTGAACAAAGTGTGACACTGGAGACAGCATTTTATTTCTCACTAATAGTCAGTGTTAAACATGACCATAATTTTCCCCTAAACTTAGCCAATTAGTCTTAGTTGTCTTAGTTAAGATAATGACAAATAGCTTGTTTTGTTTCATTATGTTGCATCAATTCTAGATTTTCATTCAAGATATCAGTGATAACAATGGTTATCACTGATATCTTATAACAATAATGAATATGAATTCGAATATAGACTTGGCTCCTTTTATTAAGAATTTTTATGCCATTATTCCTTAAATTCTGTTTTCTTTCTTTCTTTTTTCTTTGGTACAGTGCAGCTATTGCTGTATGGCAACATGTACAGCAGGATCATGTCATTATGGGTTATGGTTTGCATTTTTGTAGCTCTGCATAGTTAAAATAAGTTGCATACCTTAAATAATCACTAATTAAGTCAGCCAAATCAATTTATTTAGATGTCTTGATTTACGTCACCCACAGCAACTCATCCAAAATGTTTGGCAACCAACAGGTCCATCCTGGTTCTTGGCGAACATGCTAAACGCCAAAATGCTCATGGTGGAGAGCGGTGACTTGCATGTTCTCTTATGGAACCTTTACCCTCAGCGAGGTGTGTGGAACCTCTCTCCTGTTTTTGGTGATAATCTTGTCACAGCTATCACTGGAGAGCCCTATTTGGCTCTAAGTGTTAAATAACTTTAGGTAGTGCAGTTTTAGTGGGACAGAGAGGCTGGGACAGCACTGGTTATATGATGATTTTAGAATGAATGAGCAGAGATGCTGAACCTAGAGCAGACTGTTGAGAACGTCACATTACACAAGGCTCACAGAATGATGTTCAGACAGGTGAGTACTATAACAAACTCACTTATTATTTTAACTCACTATACAGTTGCCTAGCAACGAAGCACTGTGTGAGTGTGTCCTACACTGTGCGTGAAACCGCTGGGCTTATTTATTTGTGTTTGTGGCTGCTGTTGTTGTGAAGTTTAGTTTAGTTTAGTATGTTCTCTCCCTGTTCAGCTCCATGTTGTCTGCTTTTGGTGAAGTTTTGGTCTAGAAGAGCTTGTTGCTACCTCTGCAGTCTTCACAGACTAGTTATTTATTATTGGACATTTGCGTTCAGTTGTCTGAGTTGCCTGGTTTTTTGTTCATTCTAGTGAGGCTACACAGAAGAACATGGCTGTTGGTTATCAGTTGTAAAACAGGCTGCAAAGTGCCTCTGTAGAAGAGGAATTTAGTGTTGGCTTGAACATTGGGGTAATTCGGTGTGATTTTTGTTCTTAAAGTACATTTTTTTACACAAGTACTGGACTTTTACTTTTACTTGAGTACAATTTATTTAAAGTACATTTGCTTGAGTATAATATTCCAGTACTCTTTCCATGCTGCATTTTAGCAGTCCCAGGTGCTGGGTCCTGGTGTACGACAGTCATTTCAACAGCATCAGGCTGATGTTAGCTTATGTAGCTTCATGTCCCAGTGGGTCTAATTCAACACTTGTTTGTGGCACAGTGGCACCTGGAGACCAGCAGTCTGATGTCTGACATGCTGTTGCCCATGGCTGCTTTCCAGCTCAGCATCAGCCAGGGATCAGCAGCAGGCCCACATGACCTGAAACTTTAATGCCAACACAAAGGCTACCAGGATTCTACTCATCCCCCATCCTGATGTGCTCTGGGATTTCCTTTATGTCAGTAACTGTAATCAGCATCGCAGACCTATGTGCTAGTCATTATGGTGTGGTGGGGGTGACGATGGGTCCCACCTTAGTCGTCATAAGAGGACAAGGTAATGAACACAAGGGACAAATTTTCATATGTCGTAACATGACCCCCCCAACACACACACACTCAATGTGCTCATGTTGTACATACCCTGCTCCCATGCATACACTGCTTCCAGCTTCTGCCTGACTTCCTCCACCACACCACCAGACCTCTGTGAGCAGCATACAGTTAATTATTGAGCACCTGAAGAGCAGCACAGCTCTCAGCCTTCTGCTGTCTGGTTGTTTAAAATAGCTCCTCACAGGCTCTGTGTGCAGCACACACACTGTTTACACCAAATCACATATGATAGTGCATTTTCACCATATGTCACTCTGTTCTTTGTTGGCAAGATTAGAAGCGGCAGGCTTTATTCAACTTGCGTCAGTCTAATAACAGCAATTATCAACATCATAATTTGTTACTTGATTTTTGGAGTGAGAGGCAATGTTGAAATTCAGATGTAATATCAGATCACAAATCCTTTTTTATCATTGTCAATCTGCATGCCAAATAAGTGGTGTATAATAAAAGATTACTATGTCAGGTGCCCAGACAGATTGAGAGTGAGTAGTGACGAGCTGTACTGATCTGTTGTTGAGCAGAAGTAGAGTTCAGTCCACAGACAACACTTGTTCAACGCTTGTTTCAAGATTAAAGATCTTTGAGTATGATCACATTATGTACAAGGAAACAATGTTTCTTCTACAGCAACTCTGGTATCCTCGACCCATCATACTACACTAAAACTCCATTGTAACCCATTCTAATGATAAGATGCTTATGATGATACCAATGGTATAGCTTAAAAGATATTTTGTTCACAGTAGGGAACAGTAGTTTGTCTGTATTTGTCTAACTGTCCACTTTGCTCATCGTTGTTCATGCTGCTTGATGATGCAACACCCTCTGCATTGTCCTGATATTGCTAGCCTTTTCACTATCTCATTTGGCTTTCATTTAAGGTCAGTGTGCCGACTCATTTTAACAGATTTTCTTTTTGACAAAGTTAGGCAAATACCTATTAAGAAGTCATAGGTGTAAAGCACCACTGTGGTACCACAACGTAAAGTTGTACTAAAAGCTTGTACCGTACACACTGTATTTACAGAAAACTGTAGATACATACTGTACAATCTTGTACAGCATGTAATGTGGCATACCAAAAGTACCACTATTACTACTAAGCATTTTCTAAATGTTAATTTATGCCAGTGACATTTTAAATTTATTTCACCTAAAACCCGCTGGTCAGTTTTAATCAAGTCTGCAATGTGCAAATATGCAGAAAGAACACACAATTAATCTGACAAAATTAAACCAGATCCATTTAATACAGGTCCATACAAGTCCACACAAACACAGCACAAGAAAAAGATAATCACTCAGTTTCAACCTGATGTGGTTGCCTGGGCTCTGTCTGTGTGACATGACATGTCATGCATCTTTTAATACTTAAATCTATTCATGTTCTACCTCTGTGTTTGGGTCACAGTGGCAGCAGGTTAATAAAAATAGCCTAGATGTCCCCCTCTCCAGGAAATAATGATGTCTGAGAATTGTCACCTTAACACAGCGGAAGGTGCTGCTGGTTCCACGTGAGACAATGACTACTAAGGATCTGCATTTTCAAAACACAGGAATCTCACCTGGATTAGGGAGACTGGGGCCAATCTCTTGCAGCCAGGTGTCAGAGGAGAGCCTCCTGGTGAGTGCCTGGCAGTTAGGCCTATAACCATGGAGCCTGGTTGGGCTCAGCCCAAAGAAACAAAATGGGGCTTCTGCTATGTGGGCCCAACACCTGCAAGGACAGGCATCAGTGGGGGCTGTCAGTTAGGTGCCAGATAGAGACAAGGTTCTTGACTTGCTTTGTTTGGCTGTGTAAACTTTAAATATTTAATGGTGACAATTTTAAAAATGAGCAGAGGAGTTGACTAATGTTTGTGGCCACCCCCTGGTGGGCATCAAGGCATAGGCTATTGTGTAGTTTGCTTCTGGCAGTTACGGTTTAAAATCAGCTTTCTTTGTATTTTTGATTATTTGATGATCACACTTTTCCCAATTTAATAAAATGTGTCATCTTTAAATAAAAAATGATATAAATATAATATAAATAAAAATAATACAACATTGCCCTGATCTTACTTTGTTCTTTCCCTGTAGTTAAATATACTTATTATATCAGCAATTCTAATCAGGAAGGGGATTCCATTTGAACTCTCTGAAGTCATATCGGATGCTAATGGTAGATATATATGTTGTTGTAGTGGACAGGCTATATATATATATAATCTTTTTCTTTTTCTCAATTCTCCTGAACCTTAACTCCTATAAATTGATTTTACGTGGGGACTTCAACTGTATCCTCCATGCCTAGACAGGTCAAGCCCAAGACTGGATGTGATGACCTGGCAATGTTGTGCTTGCCCAGGTTTGGCTCCTTCTGGTGACGGCTTGGTCGCTGGTTGGTGGTTGCTGGTGGCTAGGAGGCGGCCTAGGTGACGAGCTGATGGGTAGCACCTGGGGGAAGGCCATAAAAGCAGGCGTCCTCAAACTGTTCTCTCTCTCTCCTCCTGGACTGCTGACCTTTTCACATCATGGTTGCTGTTTGGTTTTCTCATTTTGGCTTTTGTTGAATAAAATATGCGTTTAAACTGCAAAGTTTCTGTGTGGACCTCCCTTATTGTTATGGCTCTAACGAGCTGGCCATAACACCGGATAACACTCTTTTGTCAGCTGCAGTGGCTATTAACCCCCTCCTTTGCTCTTACGGCCTATCAGACCCCTGGCAGATAAGCAATCCAACTATGAAGCAATTCTCTTTCTTTTCCCCATTCATCATAGTTACTCCAAGATTGATTACTTCATCATAGACAACCAGCTACTTCGCCTAATTTCTAACAGCAAATATCATGGTATAGTGCAGGGGTTTTCAAAGTGTGGGATAGCGAGCCTCCCTAAAGAGAACTCAAAAGCATGCCACCCCCCCTTTACCCCCCCCTAATTATTATTACTATTATTACTGTTATTGTTGTCACTTTGTATGTTCCACACAGGCTTAAAAAAGGTTTTAAACAATAAATGCTATACACATCTTTAGTTTTGTAAACATCTTAAACATGTTTGTATGTTCTTAAACATATTTTTAAAACATTTTAATCATCTTTATCTGTGTGTGTGTGGATAAATATCTTTTTTAAACACATTTTAACATCTGCATGTTTTCAGCATCTTTTTAAAACACATTTTTAACATCTGCATGTTTTCAGCATCTTTCTAAAACACATTTTAGCATCTTTATGTTTTAACATCTTTTTTTAAACACAGTTTAGCATCTGTTTTTAACATATTTTAACAGAGTTTTTTAATATCTTTTTGAATACATTCAATTTAAGGTCTCTTTGTGCAGTTCCTCAAATCAGATAATAAACAGATCAACGTCAGTCAGATATTTTTTTAATCATAGCGGCTTGGTCGTTAAACTTTGGTGCTTGGTTTCAATATGACGCCGGAGTTTACATACTGTCGTTAGCTAGCACCTCTTTGCAGATAACACTCCAACACATGAAAAGCCAAACTTTAAATAATCAGGGTCATACTTCCTCCGTTTTCTGCTTGCCCCAGACTCTGTGCCCTCTCTCACTTTCACTTGAGATACTAAAAATCCATCCATCTTGTCTCTTGTCAGATGTTTACACTTTTTTTTCTTTTCAGGTTTATTTTTTTACTCGCCACGCCTCCCCTGAAGTCCTCTGGCGCCCCCCAGGGGAGGCGTGCCTCACACTTTGAAAACCGCTGGCATAGTGCAATCTGATCACAGCCTAGCACAAATGGATCTAACTTTTCCAAGGGCACCCTAGCAATCTTGGTGACAAGACAAGACATTTTAGAACATTTCTCAGTAATCAAATTGACCTTTTTCTGGAATTAAATGACACGCAGGAGATAAAGTTAGGTCAAGAGGCATTTTGTGGGAATCCATGAAAGCCTACATTAGAGGGCAAATTATATCTTATGTGGCACATTAGAACAAAGAGTATTCCAAGCGACTTAAAGACTTGACTGGGAAAATTGCAGATATTGACAGACGCTAGGCGCTCTTGCCCACACCAGATCTCTATAAACAGCACAACATCATTTTTTAACCTGAGAAGGTTATTTAATGTGATGTTCTCTCCGCATTCGACAGTACAACCTGAAGTTATCCTAAGCCTTAACATTGTAAAAGCATTTGAATTGAATGGACCTATCTCTTCACAGCTTTAGAAGTGTTTGGACTTGGGCCTGTTTTCTGTAGGAGGATATAGGTTCTATATTCAACACCAATGGCTGCGGTCAGAACAAATGGCTTGTAGCAGTAAAGATGACTGTAATGACCAAGTTTCTGTACTTATTTCAAATGATTTTTCTCCCCAAATCTTATTTTGGCCATTTGGATTGCTTTATCTTTTCCTTCATATGGAAAAAAAAACACAGACGTATAAAGAAGACAAGCTTGGAAAGAGTGAAATCTGAGGGTGGTTTGGGTTTGCCCAATTTCTTATTCTATTATTGGCCAGGCAATATTGTTAAGCTGACATATTGGATTACCATGTTTGCAGACAAGGAAGGTCTAGGCTGATGAGGATCTGAGAGCTACAATCTCATTTCAATTTTAATATATGAAGCTTCTTTCTGATAATGTTTAATCATCTTTTTGCACCATCCCAAATAAATCAGTCATTTGCATTTTGGCATAGAGATGGGTTGGTCTGTTTTCAAAATCTCTATACCAATGATGGTTTTGTGTCATTTAAACTCCTGTGCGAAGACCATAACATGCAATTCTCATTACTGCAGGTACCTTCAGGTTCAGAGTTTTGCCTCTAAATATTTCTCAGGGTATCCATCTCCCCCTCCTAAAGACTTACTGTATTCAGTCCTTAATGTGAACCAACTTAATAAAGGAGCAATATCAAAAATATATGTGTTATTTAACAATAGCTGTCCCTTCACATGGGATAAAACCAAGGCACCTTGTGAAGGAGACGTGGGAGAAACTATATCAGAAGACAACTGGGAAAAATCCATACAGTGTCTAAACACCTCCTCTCTTTGTATTAGGCATGGCTTGGTCCAATTTAAAGTAGTTAATAGATTACATTACTCCAATGGCAGATTATCCAAATTATACCCAAATGTTACACCAAATTGTCCTAGATGTCAGAACTGTCAGTATCCCCCTGTGTCCTGAGGACATATGTTTTGGTCATGTTTGTCTTTGCATAGCTTCTGACCTTCAATTTTTCAATTGCTTTTGGCAATACCTGACAAAACACTGCAGCCTAACTCATTAACTGCTATTTTTGGTATATTTAGGGATGAGTTGGAGTTGTCCCGCCTCCACAGAAATGCGATTGCTTATGCATCATTGTATGCCCACCGTCTGATATTGAACTGAAAGGGAAAAAATCCTACTTACCTACCTACCTCACAACTTTTTTGTAAAAAATGTTCTCATTGATTTTTTTTTGTTATAAAAAGTGATAATTTCCACAGTTTTCAATTAAGCCAACCATCTATCAACTTGCTATCAAGTTTGTCTACTTTTGATCCATTCATTCAAGCCATTAACATATGCTCAACATGCCTCTGATGTCTCTCAGTCTCTGGTGAATAAAAAACCACACCTCTGCACATTCATGTTTTGGAAACACTTTCCTGCTGAGAGGAATTGCAATGTGGAAAACTGGGAACAGCTGGCAGTCAAGGTGGCCTTGAAGGAGTGGTGCCATTGGCTTGAACAAGCCAATGACCAAAAAAATCCACATCACCAAGCAGTTTAGTGCCAGACAATCATGTGACCATTTTCAAATTAAACTTTTCTCTGTCTTACTGTCCTGGTTGCAAGAAAATTAGGCCCACTGCCCTATCCTGCCTGCTTGACTCAGTTCCAGTTCCAATCAATTCAATTTTCAATTAAATTTTATTTGTATAGTGCCAAATCAAAAACAAGTTATCTCAAGGCACGTTACATACAGAGCAGTTCTCGATCATACTCACAATCCACGGTTGTGTCGATAGTGATAATAACAGTATTGAACGGAGACACATGTGCAGTTGAAGGCTTGTAAGCATGGGTCCGGACTCTGCAGATCCAGTGACACATGAAACTGCAGAAAGCGACAGGAGAGAAGCACAAAATAACAAGAAAGGGATGAAGCTGCATTAGGAAGATGCACTGATGGGTTATAAATGGATACAGGTGGAGGAGAGAGAGAAGTCTAGGCCTATAGCAGCATAACTAGGGGACGGCTTAGGGCTCACCTGGGCCAAACCTAACTATACGCCTTGTCAAAGAGGAAGGTTTTAATCCTACTCTTAAATGTGGAAAGGATCACATCATCCTTCCCTCTTCCTGTGTGGCCCTGCAGCAGGTTGGTTGTCTGTTTGGGACTTTCCCCTGGTTTGTGGGTCCCTTCCCTGTCTCCAGGGTGAACAGTCCATTGGCTATGCAGCTCAGGCTCCCCACATGCTTGAGGATTCAACCCACATTCCACATTGCCCAAGTCAGACCTGTCAAGGAGAGCCTCTTGCTTCCCACCCCCAGACCCTTCGACCCAGCATCACTGATGGATGGTATACAGTCTCCTGGTGGTTTTATTTATTGTGGCCATGTACATGAGTTCCTAGTGCACTAGGAGAAGTATAGTCCTGAGGAGAGATTGTGGGACTCCACCAGCAATATTGTGGACTGAGACCTTCTTTTGGGACTCCCACCAATCAGACCAACCTAGGACGTAAGATGTTTTCATAATAAATTTTCTTTTTCCTCCATTTAACCATTTAATTTGGTTACAGAGTTCCCTAAATCACCATCTGATTTGAAGTGAGATGAGTGGGCACTGTGTGAAGACATCTACAATTGTGGATACTGTCTATATTTTTAAACTGTTGTGGAATGCTCAAAACCCCCCAAACAAAACAAAAAGAAGACACCGGTATCATGTTATCATGATTGGGTATGAAAGGTACATCCTTGAAAAGTTCAGCAATTCACAAGCAAACAGTGGACGAGGTTTACCACTTTAGGAAATACATGATAGTATTGTATTGCGAGAGATATTACTACATGGGCTCAAGAACAAATAATTGAAGTCCGTTTTAATTTACTTTTTACACAGTGCTCCAACTTATTTGGAATCAGGGTTTTAATCGACATTATCCATCAAAATGCTTTTGTTTAATGGCCTCTGCTGTTCCTGTGATGATGATGAAAAAGATAATACACTGTAGTGAAGGGACCAGGTATATGCTCAGCCTTTGCTCTGGTTCAGTGTCACTAAGTTCACATCGGTGTGTCGGCCAGAACACCACTTAAGGCCAGTATTGCCAGAGTAAGAAATGAGGAGCCCAGTGATGGTCAACAGGTTGTTTACTTGTCTGTCTTGCTAACATCTACAGGTCTTATCTCTGGATTTGGTTTCTATATAGAGAGGAAATAACAAATACAACATATGAAATAAAGCATGCCTACATAAGTTCCACCCATAAGCATGAACAATAAATAATCAAGAGAGATACAAATACAACTAAATCCTGTTCAAACTATGACATCATTGCAACACTCATTACAATATATCTGTATGCTTCTCAGCAAGGTGTCAAGTCACCACCAATGCTCACATAGCCCTTCCTGTATTTCTCACTACTGAACGGACAGGATGCTTTTATTGTGAAAACCCGACATGCGCCTATGTCCACCACATGGTAATTAGCCTAACCTTAATTAGCGGCCTAATTAACAGAGTTAGCAACAGCTACATCGTATTTCTATGCAAACACATTCTTCTTAACAGCAGTGACAACAGGTAATAACATAAAGAACATCTACTGAAGTCAACATACTTCTGACATGCTAAATCAGGTGAGCAGAAAGTCGTAGCTAGCATGCATGTAACGGGCTCTAATTAGCATAATCATCCCACACCTGAACTCCGCATTTACGCTTGAATTTCCCATCAAATGTCTTCTACAGTTGCATCAACACAAATACAGGTTGAATCACAAGCAATATAAAGGACAATACTCACGTTTTCATTCACGCACAATCACTTAGAATGAAATGAAGTTCTCCACAGCTAACCCGTCGTCCCTCACCTGATTGACTCTCATGCACACAGACGCTAATGTGACATCCGGCAGGGGGAAGTGGCTAGCGATCTGCTAGCGATACAACGACAGCGAATAAATTGAACCCTGAACAGCACATTAAATAGTGACACCATAACTCAGCTATAATTAACACTGGAACTTTGGGGCCTTTTCTACACACACAATCAGAGCAGATTTCCATCAACTCTAAACCAGTCAAATATTAGACCTGAGACCTGCAGCAATACAATGAATCTCATCCAGGCTCAATATAATTTGGACCCAGACTGACTCAGATAGTTACAGGATAGTTGTTGTTTCAAATACTTTACTTCTTTCTTTGTCTAAAGGCAATAGTAGTATAACATGGAAGAGTAATTACAATTAATTACAATTCTTAATGCACTTAGGTGCAGCATGCATGTTTGGTTCCTGGTGTTGTCTGGAGACACTGGCTGACTTCTTGCTTTTTCATGGAATATTTTGTTTGTACGCCCCCTGGTGTTTCGGAGAATACTGTAACAGATAGCATGTTGAGCATATGTGTGCCTGTAGCTCACATGCAGTCTACAGGACCAAGATGTCCTGTGCAACATAAACATAAACACAGAGCTGGCCGTGGTTTGCTGCCATCCAGCCAAAAAGATAATTAGCACAAGATAAACAGTGCAATTCCGGTATGCTCTAGAGCCATGCTTGCCTCCAGAGGGGCAATAAAGTGGGCTTGTACATCTGATTGTCATTTTCAATTTTTCATAAATATTGTGATAATATTTACTGGGATTCTGCTGTCTATGATAATTATACCATTAATGGAATGTGCAGACATCTATGTCTAAAGACACAGACACCAGTGTTGGTGTTTATGTGTATGTAATTTTATTTGCTTTATGCTATTTTGTGTTTTTCATTTGTTTCCTGGATCATTTGTATACTAGTGTGTGTGTGTGTGTGTGTGTCTGTGTGTGTGTGTATGTGCGCGCGCACCCGCGTGTGTCTCTGAGGGTGGTGCTGTCTAACTCATGTTTTAACTAGATATGACACTCAGTCTATTCCAATCAGTGTTTTCAGGAGCTGCTCTACTGAGATTTGAGCAGATGCCTTGGACAAGACACATGTATATATCTATCTATATATATGTACATATAGATATATACATATATATGCACACACATATATACACACACATATATATATGCCCTAAGACAGCATTGTACCCTTTAATGTTGCATTTAGAGTAAATCAGGCAGGCAAAGAAACAGGCAGATGATCCCCAGTGACCTGAATGGGGAGTCACGAGAGAATACCCATATGAGCTGCTCTCTGCTAAATGCACTCTCATATTAATATTTTATAACCACCCATAATGCTGCTGGAGAAAAAAATAGGAGAGATCCAGAAGGAGGAGGGGAGACATACATCAATTTACCCAAGGTCCTCACTCCAGGAACTTGAAACAGAGGGACATTTTGCCATTAGATGAAATAGTTCATTGTACCTGCTTCTCAGGCACATATAAACCACCACTCCACCCTCTTACTTTCTCACTTACACAAATTGTAAAGATATGCATCATCTGCCGCAGCTCAGTGAAGGATCACAGGAATCCAGGAAAACACTGAACTGCTCTTCAGAAAAGACGTGGTTCAAACTGTTAACAACATTGTGTTTTCATGTGATCGAGGCATAAGTAATTTGTGTTACTGAAGCAAGGTGCTTAGCTTTCTGATGATTATGAAATATTTTATGATCCCAACAATACATCACTGTTTTTTTTGTGCTGAATAGATGCGAATGATTCTAATGTGATAATCATTCTTGTATGATCATCAGAGATACAGAACTGCTGGCTGCTCACATTAAACACTAGTGAATAACACCCTCAGCTGGAACAGACTATTCTAGAAAAATTACTATTTCCAGCCAAATAAAATCTCTGTGATATTTCTATAACATCATTTTCCTGTGAGGACTGATTGTGTTCTTCCAGCAATTGTGTGGATACTCTTTTTTGTCTAAACAAAAGCAGGAAATGAATCCACACACGGTTTTTTTTAACAGGACAACATTTTAGACCAGGATTTGAATGCTGAGTCCCACATCAGTTTGAACTACTAAAAGACATTGGATTAGGGAAAGTACAGGATTTTAAAAAATGATATTCGAAAAGGAAAAAAATAAAGATCATGTCTTATGCTGTCAGAGCTGCCTTTTTCAGTTCCTATTTATTTATTTATTAAATTAAATATATTTAATTGATCAAAACTCAAATTCTCCTGCTCCTCTGAATGTGAGCTGTCTGAAGTTTGCTCTTTTGCACATGTCTGATGTTTTATGTCATGAATAGCCTGAACTGCGGTATGCTTATTCGTAGTAGCACTGTAGCAAAATATGTTGTTGAACATGTTGAAAAGGAACAATTTGCAGATGTATTAAAACATTTAAACAACAGATGTATCTCTTTAAAGATTAAAATTGTTTCCCTTTAAAAGTCCATGTATAAATGCATATAAACCTTTTATTCATCACTTTAATGTCATACCTCTTATTTTATATGATAATGTTTTTTCCACAGTAAAAGTGATACTGCATTTCAAATCAAGGATGCAACTTTTTGTTTCAGTTAAGCCCTGTATCTGAATCCTGGAATAAGTAATAATAAAAGCTGTAATAACTGAAGTCAATTAATTAATAATGGTAATTATAGCAACTGCTAATGCTAAAAAAGAATGTGGGGCTGCGTGATAAGATCCAGGCCAACTGAAAGAAAAAGAGTGTCTGGACCCGTCAGTGTGTTGGCCCTCTATTCATCACCTTGCTGCATAGTTACTTTTATACGTTTCATGTGAAATTCATTAGCATATCATTGACGGTGACCATAATTGTTTAATGAGTCGTTAATAACTAACACAGTAATTAGCATCAGTGGCATAATTATGTGTAGTTGGTGCAGCATTTTGTTTGGAATAATTATCACCATTGACAGCCTTTTCCACAAACAAGCAGAACCCAGAGAGGCAGCGGAGGATGTACACAAACTGCTGCTGGAAACACAAACAACACACTGCATCTGAGAAGCAACATGACCAAACATAACACACACATAAAACAATAATCACAAACATGCTGAGCCCAGCTCTAGGCCAGAAGCAGGATTTTACAAATACTGAGATCATGAGTCCAAATCAAGAATTTTGACCAGAGACGAAACAGTATGAAAAACTGGGACATTTTCTCAATTAATATAGGTTTTTGGACAGTTGTTTTAAGGTTACATTTTTCTATACAATTCATTATTCATTTAAATGCAGCAATGTCTCCACACTGCTAACAAAAAACATCAGGTGGTCAAACACTGAGTCCTGTTATGTATTGTATGTGTGTATGCACAAGCCTTGTCATTAAATTTTCATCAAATTCACAAAATAGAATAAAAAAATTGGTATCAACATTAACAGTAATATACTGACCATGTACCATTTTAAATTATAGAGATTATAGTGCTCCTTAAGCACCCATATTTCTTTAATAAATAAAAAAAATCATAAATAAAACAATAGAATAAATAAATAAATATATTGTGTTTTTCTTTATTTCAGAACGAACACATTTTATTTTCCAGTGTTTTGTAAATTTCTAGTACCGTAGAAGTTTTCTTTCATTTTATTAAATGCAATGGGAGGAGAGAGGGTTTTTTTTCAACAAAAGATAAAATATTTTGAGCAAAATTGTTAAACAAGATCATATATAAACATAATACATAAATAAATGTTTTCCTGTACTATGCACAATTAAAAAATATCAAATGGTTATGACTTCTATTCAATTGCAGTACACTGTAGTCTTTTTATTAAAGCACCTGTTCATAATTTTGTATTAAAAGCTGGTTTGCAGCTACTTGAGTTTTGGTTGTGGGGCAGTCTTTTCTTTTGTCCTAAGGACTGTTGCCTGAAAACAGCATCGTGTCAGCAATGATGCAGCAAAAGTAGCTTAAAACACTGGGAGGAATAAATGGGATAGAAGCATTATGCAGCCTGGTTTATTTCACTGGGTCTGAAGCTCTGTGTGCTCTGTGAATGTAACATTTATTGACTGTCCACAAAACATTTCTTGAAAAATAAAAGACATTTAGTGAGGGAAGGCCCTACTGTAAAGGGGTATATACAAACACCAGGATGTTGGCTGAACAGACAAAGACATTGGAAACATTCTATAAAACCCATAGCACTTCAGTTTAGTCTGCCTGCTATCTGCCTCTTCTCCTCTGAAACATAATTATGTGACCATTGGCAAACACTGGTGCCAAACACAGCCATTTTTCCTCCTTGCCACCAGATGGTTCCATTGAGAATAGATGCACGGCCACTGTTTGTCTTCTACTTAGAGCTGGGGTCGTAATGGAGTTGCTAATGATTATAAAACACCTGCTCTGGAAATAAAACAAACATTGACCAGGACCTAGAGCTAAATACCTATGTGATCAGGTTGAAAAGGTGCTGGGCTTGCGCTCGGCTGGTACTTATCTAGGGACACAAACCCTAAGCAGATGTCCCACCTATAGAGGTAAGAGGCTGCAACCTCATCCACAAAAAGCAGACATGCACACATCCTCACAGTCAGTCTCCATAATAGCTAATTGGCTGTTTGCTCAATGGAGAGAAAGGCTTGTTTCCACAAAGAGGTCATGTCTGTGATGGTCTGTGGTCTGTTCAGATGCCAGGCTAGGGTTTCATGTGGTTTGGAGGTTATCAGTGCCCAAAAGCTGCCTTACAATGGAAATGTTTGTACAGTGGTATGACAAGCACGAGATGGCTGCCGTGAGGGGACACACCTTGTAACAACAAGCAGAAGGATGGTACAATAAAGTGACATGCTGTAACCAACAACAATTTGATATTCAGTCATCTATATCTTATTTTTCTATTGATGGGTTTATCATTGCAACATCTTCTCATAGCCAGCTAAGTCTCAGTCATTTCAAACCATGTCAGTTACGTTTTATGCACATAATAACTGAAGTGTGGTTTAACTTAGTGTCAGCTTTGTCAAACAGGCTCCTGGCCAGGTTTTTTGTGATTGTGATTGGATGAGAAGCATACAAAATACTTTTCCATCATAACTTAAATGCTTCAATTATATATGTGAAGTTCTATGGCCAAAAAATACTTGCTATATGAAAGTGGTTGTTTTCTTCGACTAGACCCTTGCTTGTGTTGGTGCTACTCTCAGATGTACATCGCTTTGGATAAATGCATCTGGTAAATGAAAATGTAGAGCTGTAAAGCTGTAAAAAAGATGTCTCAAGCCTGTACATAATGTATTTTATTTTCTTTCTCCTCTGTATCACAAGAACTACCAGCACACACTCTGGGGGTGTGGAGTAGCATTTGGAAACCATTTGGGGTTCCAGTGGAGGAGTCCCAGCTTACGATCTCAGTATTTCTCAAAACCTGGCTCGGGCCCTGGCACATGTGATATGATGATATTATATTGTTTTAAAGAGATTTCTTCTACTTTCTAGAAGTTTAGTCATTATGATATACATAATGTAACATATGTAACAATTGCATGTTAATAGGTATGTAATATGTTATTATTATGGATATTGATCTGTTGACTGCTTAGTCAAATCAATTTCTCTCAACATTTTGTCTCAATGTATTGATTTGCCCCAACTGACTGTGGATCCCTATCTTTATTGGTACATTTGGACCCTACACAGGATCAGCAGGTATAGCAGGTATGAGAAAACCGTGCCCTTTAAATATATTTGTGGCTAAAACAAACCTTTCTGTAACCATGAAACATACAGATTAACAGGCGGCAAATCTGTATGTGGGTGGGGGTGAGGTCGTGCTGGAGCTTCCCCTCCCCTCTGGTCTTCAACATCTCAATCACATCTTCTGGGTGCCGCCCCTTTGTATCAGCCCCCTGAAAGTGATGGAAATCCTTTCACTGGCTGCCTGACCTCTAGTAATCCTGTTTTACAGACCAGTTCCCTGCTGAAGCCAACACAATGGCAGGCGCTCAGCCTCCTCCCAGTCGATATTCCGACAGACTTGATCGAGCAAATTAGTATCCTTTGGTAAGGGCATGACCAAAGACCTTTTCAGCACCCTACCAGAATCAATAAAGACCAGTGAACAGTATGTCTCTTTGTTTTTTGTCCTTTTGCTTCCCTTCCTTGCCAATATTTGTGACTTCTATCTAGTGTTCAAGGTCCTGTGTGTGTTTCCAACAACTGCCTTGACTACTGGGTGGAGATCAAAGGTTAAAATGGCCAGCGGTCACTGTGTAATCAAGATTTCACCCATGCTTGTAGTAAAAGAGTTGTTATATGATGTAGGACTGGGGCTGGTGGGGGCCCAAAAACAAAAAGAAAGAAAAGACGAAATGAAATGAAAAGTAAAATTGAATATGTTTTTGGTAACTTGGCTAGGTAACTGCAAAATGTATTTTACATTTCTTTCTTTCTTGTTTGGTGATTTTTCCCCTTATTGTCAATCTTATGAAAAGGTGAAATCCTGCAGTGAAATGAACCTGCAGAAAATTCAAATGAATATTGCATGTGTATCAAAGCCTAGTATTTTGTATTCCTCAGCATCAGTGTTACAATAAACAAGCACACTGTACTTTACTTTAACTTCCCCATGCACCATACTGTTGACCCAGACACAGAGTGCCTAATTTGTATTAATGTGTATTAATCCCCCCAAAACACACCATTTCCTCTGGTTTTAATAATGTTTGCTAAATACAACAAAAATTACAGTGGCCAGCTCCTTAAAATAAAATAAGTTAAAGCCTTCTTCAGAATCAGAATCAAAATCTGTAGTGGGTGATTTGGTGACACTGAGTGATTAATTTAATTGTTCAGCAGAATGATGGCCTGAGTGAAGAAATTGTTCTTGTGTCTGGTTGTTTTAGCGTACAGTGACCCACAGCACTTTCCAGATTGGAGACCACGGTGTGATGGGTCTGCTGTGATGTTTCTCACATATTTCCTGACTCTGGAGGTTTAGTGGAAAGTCTTGAATGGAGAACAGGTTGGCTCTAAGTGATTTTCTCTGCAGTCTGGACTATCCATCGTGGTCTGTTCCTATTCTTTTTGGAGGCCGATGCAAACAAGACAGTGATGGGTGAACAGAGAATGGCCTCATTTTGGTTCCAGGATTCCTTTTTAATGATGGAATTTATTCTGAATACCCAATGCAGGTGCTGTGAGATTGTGGATCCCAGAAACCTGAAGGTTTCCACTGCAGACACAGTTTTGCTGAGTATGGTGATGGGGTGCAGTGTTGGGGGGTTCTCTCCATAGTTTTGAATGTGTTCAGCTCCAGGCTGTTCTGACCTCACTAGAGAATCAGCTGTTTCATCACCTGTCTGTATGCAGATTTATCTCTATCCTGAGTGAGGCCAGTGATATTTGTTGTCTGCAAAGCTGATTGTCCAGGTGTTGGTTGTGATTTTCCCCAGTTCCACCTGCTGCTTCCCGTCTGTTAGGAAGTTTGTGACTCACTAAGAGGTGGAGGCTGGCACAGTGGGTCATGTGACTGGCAGCAACATGTCCAGCAAAAACACCTGAGGAGCTCTCTCATATGGTCTCACTTTGCAAGACACTTTCTCTTGCAACTCCCTTTCCACAGTCAAACACATTGAACTACTGTCCTTCTCCCCTTACCAGAATATTGTCATTCTTCTTCTTTCACACACACACCTGCATTATCCTGAAATGACTTTGCCTCTAGTGATAGTGACACTCCACTTATCAACTCCTGTCCTCAAATGCAGAAATCTTCAGGGCCTTATTTCTCTGAAGGACATTCATTGATAGCCATTTGACTTCTTATTGTCCTGACTGAGCACATATCTCTAAATTTTTCTCCTTCTTAAATTCAAACTACATGTGGATCTTTAAAAATCATGTCCCTTTGTGTCACAGCTATCATGCCAACAAAATAAGACCTCTCTTTCCTCATTTTCTGACTGGAATAACTTGAATGATGGCTTTGCTTTCTTTTACTGTCAAATCCTCTTGTATACTCATTTCCAATTTCGCTTTCCAGTTCCTGCTCAGATGCACCTGCTGTAGCAGAGCTGTTGAATAGAGGAAGCAGCCGATCGCACTGCACCAAATGCGTGTCACATAATGGGGGGTCAGCGGGTGGGGGAGGTGGTGGGAGCAGGGGGGGTCTCTCAATTATTATAATATTTATACTGATAGACAAATTGTTCTGTTTTATTTCGTTTGGAGGCTAGTTTCTAGTGTTTGTCTGAGTGTTACTCCTTTGTGTTCACTTAGTTATGCTTGTTTTGTCTTTGTCACGTTGGTTTACTCTGTTCACTTCAGTTTGTTTTGAGTTAACATAGCGAGAGTGAAATTCTGTTGTATTGACATCTTTTGGGGGCTCACAAACTTATTGTATGTTTCATAAATTGTTCAATTTTGCTTTTTTAAGATCTGCCTGTGACTCCTCAGGTCTGTCAGCTTGGTCCTCACACAATATTTGCCAAATGACCAAACACATGCATGATCACTGAAAGCCAACAAGATGCTAATGATAGCTGATAGCGTTGATGTTTGTTATCATATAGATTTATTATTCTTTAGTATATTTCATATAAAAACAAGAATAGACCCCATGCTACATGAAACTGCAATGACAAATATTCACATCACCACTGTAAGTTTTCTAAGCACAGAAAAAGACACCAGATTAAATGCAAACAACATCAATAACAACAGAGACAGCCAACTAGTTTCATGCACTTGATTGCGATTCCTTCTCTACAATGTTATTGTGACTGTATTAGTGTGTAGCACACAGACCTATGATAAAACATCACATTGCTACCTGCATATTAATAAGATAAGACAAACCTTTATTCGTCCCTCAGTGGGAAATTTGCATAAGACTCCCTCTCCTTTCCTCAGTGTGGGCTAATCCATTTTCACCTAACTTTTTTGAACAAGTCTAACCCTGCATAAATTAACTATGCCTGAAGTATATATTTTTTTAAACAATTCAATAATTCAGTACTGTTTACCTTGGCAGAAATGTATCTCCCGTCATTTTAAGTAACATAAATTACATCAACCTATGTAACAACACAACCTTTTCAGCATTAACACCAAGCTATAATTGTACATTTTTAATTGTGGCATATGTATAATTTTGCTCAGTGTGATAAATAGCACTTTATCAGTGAAGCCACAGCTGTTGAAGCAAAAATGTTTCACTGTTAATTAACTCTCTGAACCATCTAACGTGCATGGGCTATCATGTGCAGACAAACACTCTGCATTTATAGGACAGGTGATACAATGCAGCAAAGAACAACAACATGTTTCTGATTATGTTTCAGCACAAAGACTATGTCATATATTCCAACAATGTAAAAATCTGCAAACAGCATCAAGGAGCATGAACTGTCTGATGTACTGCATGTTGTTTATGAGTCAAAGTCCATGACTCTGCTCCTCAATATTTTAATGCAGGTGTTAATGATATATTTTTTGTTTAAAGGACCTTATGGCTACATTAGCATGTATTATATCATTCACTACTAAACCTGTTTAAATTACTGCTTACTCTTTCCCAAAGTGTGTTGTAATTTGTTTTTATTTTAGTTTAAGCCCTGGGTGCCATTTATTTCCATATGCTGTAATGAAATTTAAGTAAGAGTTAAGTAATCCCTGTCAATCTCAAAAACCAATACACAAAGTTTAAAAAGCCCACCACATTTTTATGGACTAGTACTAATTGTTGACACTGGATGTAAATTGTGCACTGCAGAATTGAACAAAAAAAACCATAATTGTTAGGATGCTGGATAAGAAAAAACACACTGAAAACAGTGCATGCTCAGTAATGAAAAATTTTACTATTAGGTAAAACGTGCACTCTCCTTGGATAAACAGGCCATAGTGAAACTTAAATGCTGATACAAATTTTAAAAACTAGTGATTGTTTCGGTGGACCAATTATACATATACTTTGGCTCCCTGACACATTTATGACAAGATCTTCCCCACCTACTGTTAGGCTATTTTGTCCCTTGAGGAATCTATTGTCAATATTCAGTAATCACCAGCAGGACCCTGGAGAGGACTGTCTATTCAGGCTGCCACTAGAATACTCCAGTAGGTCACTAGCTCACTCTGACAGTCTGTCTTCTGCAGAGCACCATGTTCAGACTTGCAGCTCCACCGAACCCTGCGCTCCAAATAGACACCTGTATCAGTGGAAAACTACACATGTGCCACCCAAGAGTCAAGGCTGTAATTCTTACTGTTTAGATTGATTTTCTTACTACAGTTTCTCTAAACAGTGACTGTCTAACTGCTAAAATTCAGATGAGAGAAGAGAGGAGATATTTACCATGTTGATACACTCATCTAAGTAACCTTCAAATGTTACTGTGCTCTCAGATCAGCAGTGGAGTGAGTGCTTTGAGAATATTTTTGCCACACACACACACACACACACACACACACACACACACACACACAAACAGACACACACACACAGTATGCTGCACATTGCTACATTGAACAAAAATATTGCATTGATATTGCTTGATAATTCTCTATAGATTGAGATGATCATCAAGTTTTATTACTGGTGGTGTATCACTAGATGATAGATGATTCTATCATCTAGTGATCTAGTGATCATCTAGTGATACACCACCAGATCTAGTGAAAAAAGTTGTTTTTTTGACCTCTAAACAGTGCCCGTGGGCTGTAAGGGCGATTCCAGCACAGATGTGTGAACTGTATGGTGCATTCTTGCATTCCAATTCCTGAGTGTAAGGTGATTGCCACTAGGTCCGATATTTGTGAAGACAAGCAGCATGACATTGACCGTGTTTAGTGGATGTACTTTGTCACAACAGATAAATGACACCTTTCCCTCTGAGCAGTCAGCCTCTGTGACCTTGTCTGCTCTGATAAAGAATCAATGGTGTTGCCGCTTCTCACAGGAGGTCCCCTATAGACCGGTTGCTGTCTGTTTGTAGAAAACCATGTTGTTCATGTCAGAATTAGGCTTAAGTAAACAAGCTGCTATTACTGGCTTTTTAAAACATGCACAATAACAGCCATTCATCCATCCATCTGTCCATTTTCTGCTGTTTATTGGGGTATGGGCCAAAGTTGCAGCAGGCAAGGTGTTTCCAGTCCAGAATGCAGATATAATCCTTCATGATTTGGGGTCTACCTCAGGGTTTTACCCATACTTCCAGCACTGTCCTGGGTGGCAGCCTACCAGAGTTGCCCCTGCCATTTTGTACGTTTTATTTAAAGAATTTACATCATGGTTAAGTTCTATCCTGTATTATCTTATCTTATTCCAAATTGGATTTTCCAGGAAAACCTCTTGAAGAAACCAATCAGGAACCATGTCACCTGTCAGTAATAGGTGAGTAAAATGCAAATTGGTGTTTCTATTATTTTGTCCACCCCACTTACATCAGTGAGAATAAGCTAAATAATAGAAACACCTATTTGCATTTTACTGACAGGTGTTTCTATTATTTTGTCCACCCCACTTACATCAATGAGAATAAGCTAAAATAATAGAAACAAATTATTGTATAATGCAATAATGCAATACAACAGCAAACCACATCCTCCAAAATAATCAAACAATTGAATCCCTCTATACCTCTATAAATCAGTTTTCAAATAAACGGAAAATTATAAGCTGTTGTATTTGATTGTGGTAGATTTAGCTCGGTGGGCCTAATAAACTGGCAACAGAGTATATATGCGGATTCAAATCTCCAGCAGACGTTTTAAATAAGTCCTTGGATAAGCACAATGAGCCAGTATTACTTTGGCCCCACCATGGGATATAGATTAAACTTGTTTTCTGGTGTAGCACAGTTAAGGCCCTCGGCTGCTCTATATTTGCTCATATTTGCTCCATGAATAAAGCTGAAAAGCTGATAAGTGCCTGGGGACCTCCTATATGTGTCAGTGGCAAAGGTCAAGCACCTATTGTTTACTGGGAGCATTGTTAATCACAAACTAGGCCTGAGTGAACAGCAGTTTACTCATCACTGGGAGGCTGTGGACCAAAGCCTGTGTAGTCGTTGATTAAGGAATTCTACAAACAAATTACAATTTGAAATTTTATATATGTATTATTTATAGTTTCCACAAAATACTGACTTTCTAATGTGTCCTCACTTTTTGTCAATTGTAAGATTTTTTTTTAAAATCCTGAATAAATCAGGTAATATTATGATCAGTTATTGCCCTGATGATCTCTTTTCCACTTCTTGTCAATGGTCAGCATGTTTTAAATTCTTTGATGTCTTAAACAAACAATGTCGATATCACTGTGGTCAACATAATCCTTACGTTATGATCTTAATTAATAGTTGAAAAATGAAATTTGCTATTTACATGTGTTGCATTTACATATAAGGGCTGATATACATGTACCTGTATCCACAACACTTGTAAAACTATGACGGATTGATGAGCTTACAACATTATGCTTAAGATTTACTTTATTTAAGTTTTGTAGCGCTGTTACATCAATATGAGCATGGTGATTAATGCTGTAACATGCACAGTAGTCAATGCTGTCACATGAGATTAACATAGTAATATATAGTAACATGCTAGTACCTTGGTACTTAATGATATAACATGATAGTAAATGCTGCAACATGGTAGTTACATGGTAGTAACATTTTAGTTAATTCCATGACAAGCTAAAAATGTAAAACAAGACAAACAACACACATAGTTGAACTTGAGCTTTTCTGGATTGCTTTTTTGTTGTTTAATCTGTAGCGTAGGCAAGCATAGTTAGACACATGGATCGAAAGAGTTGTATTTAGTTGCATAGGAATTGCACCTCATGTTCGTGTTTGGTCCAGCGTAAAACATATTCCCAGATAAATTAAATAATTTTGATTGTAGAGCATGTTGATCTGTCTTTTTAAAAATTTCACACACACTTACATAAACATAAATATGGGTAATGATGGCTTATTTGCACTGGTTTTTAAATATGCTCATAAAGTTAGAAAATTAAGGAATTAAGAAATGGGTTAATTCAGTATAATGTAAAATGTATGTAATAACAAAATATGTGTATAGAAACAAAAAACTAATACATTTTATTACTTAACTTAACCACTAGATATCATTATTAGATATTTTAAGAGTTTACATTTTTGTTGAATTGATCAAATTAAAACAAGATGCTTTGATGGACAGTGTGTCTGATGGCACTGACACAAATCAGGTCATCAAGTGCAAAAATGTCAATTTTCAGAAAAAGGTGTTCTACCAAAAACCTGTTCCTTCATATAATTACTACTTGAGACCTTTGTCAACAAACATATTAATTGGAGATAGATGTAGAATTAAAAATAAATAAATAAATTTAAAAAATTCAATTTGAGGACATGTAATACCCCTGTGTTGGGACTGGGTTACTGCTGCAAGTCATTTCCTCTGCATGTCATCTCCTCCTCTCTGCCTTTCATGTCTCTCCTCAGCTGTCACTACCTTAAAAATCAGATTTTACACATGTTTCGTTTCATATCTCAAGAATCAATGACTCACTTATAATAAAAAATGTACACTTTTTGTTGTATCTAATCATTCAAACAAACAAAAATGATGCCTAATTGTTTCCCAGCTTCCAGATAGAATTAAAGATATCAGATCAGCTGTGAAGAAATTAGCCTTTTCTGCAGTCATACCATGAGGTATAATCAATTCTCAGTCACGTCCATTAGCAGTCTTGTCCTTTTGCAGTTAAAGCAATGGCCAATTTAAACATCGTGGTTGACAGAAAAGAACCTACATGTCAACATCTTGCTCCACAAGATCTGTTCTATACATTCAAAAATTTTGGTTTTTGTGATGTTGGGATTAAGCTCCATGCTGCACTGAGTTTGTTTTTTTTTGCTGTTTTTTTTTTTTTTTTTTTAAATCCTGTAAAGTGGGAGTTTAAAAAATCAGGTGGTGACCTTGGGTCCATTTTCTGTGGGACAGCGTGCAGTGCCAGTGAATGGCTGGACGCAGCAGGGCTTGCAGGCACCTGGCCGGACAGCCCGGGTGCTCCACAATGCTGTCTGGGGGGTAATTACCACTAGGTATTCTTTAAAAAGACCAGATGGGGATGAGGTCCCACCCCACCCCATCATTTACAACAGAACCCCATTCAATGACATACTTAATCCACCCACTGGTTAGCGCTTTCAGAGTCGGCTGTTGTTGTGCTTGTTCCTTTATGCTAATGCAGCCTCACCCCACACCTCTCTAACAAATAGAGCGAGGGAGAGAGAGAGAGAAAGTGAGAAAGACATAAGTGCCTCAAGGGACTCAAAAAGCATTATTCATTTTCAAATTGTTTCCGCCACAGCAAGTACAGTAACATTTGTACCTCCCCTCCTCTCTTCCTTGTTTCTATGCTTCCCTGAAGTGTTGTTTGGCTCTTTGAGGAAGACTCGGTGAGGGTACACTGGACAACAGCGGAAGCAAAATAAAGGGGGAAGGGTGACAGACCTAGGCGGAGACATAGTGAGCGGCCTTTATAGACATATAGACAAGGTCAAGTCAGGGTTCAGGGTTCATGGTGGCACCAGCTGAATTTTTTTTTTTTTTTTTTTGGGGGGGGGGGGGTTCTGGGCACATATCTGTTTCGTTTCCAGCTGGACTGCCCCCCCACCTCCCTCCCCTGTGCTACCCCAATCTAGTTAACCAAGAGCCCCCCACTTCCAGCATCCCCAGAGAATACATAATCAGATCCTCCCTCTTTTTTATAGCTGTGTTCTCTTCTACTTATTGCAGGCTAATGTTTGATCAGACTCTGCGGGCTGTTGCTGTGACATGTTCTCATGATGGTTTTCTATTAAGCGTTCAGTATTTGAATACATAATAAATAAATTAGTAGTTAAAATTAGGATCAACACATTTGAGGCCTTAAGAAAAAGTACAGGCAATTGCAAGAGTCATTGCTTAAATACCAATAATCAATAAGGAAAAAAGTTTGTGATTTATGATTAAGTTAATACATTCTGTTTACTTAAGGGTGCTTCCATCCTCTCTCTAGGGTCCTCTTCTAGTGGAGAAAACTTGATGCATGGCCCTCTTGGGTGCCCTTCCTATGGGGGAAAACATGGTGATGTGCCCTCTAGGGTGCCCCACATGCAAGAAATGATTTTATATGTGCCTCTAAATTATTAAATTGCTAATAGTTTGATATGTGTGTTTATTACAGAGGAGTAATAGTGTAAGTCACATATTAAAACAATTTTAAAATTTTCCTCAGTTTTGAACTGTTTCACCAGAAATGCATCCCAACTTTCTGCATGCTGGTGCTCCACTGCATCCAGCTACTACCCTTTTTTGTGCTCCGGCCCCTCAGACAGCCTGAGTCTACCACTGCAGCCAGTTTTGTCCTTTCTGAGTGGTCAGTGCTCTGCCAAAATATTTTTTATAAGATATACACTACACATTCAGTTTGTGACTTCATGCTGTGTATAGCTGTATCAAGCTTATCAAGTTAACCCTTAGAGTCAAATGATGACTCTAGACCTCAGTGTTAATAAATATAGTAAAGTACAGTTTGTTTTGAAAATATATTTACCTCATTAATTTTACATAAACATATCTACCTTACCTTCAGTTTTAACAACAGCTTCTAAATCTATTGCAGGCCTTGCCTACTACAAACAAGATTTATATCCACATTTACCATCCTTGGGTTCAGTTCCTGTTCTAGACTATAGTCACCTATACTGGTCTTGTAAAGGGAACATTCAGTCCAGGCATTATCATTTCAAACAGCAACATTTTAGTTGTGGACATTAAAATCTCATAAAAGTTAAGGTGTTAAGAATATAAATCACCTGTGAGAGTAGAAGTGCCTGGAAGAAGGGGGGGGGGGGACATTTAGCAGATCAGAAAATAACAGAGTGAACCCAAAGACTGCTGCAGTAGATAACAAACCTGAGTATCCTATATACAGTACATTTCAATGGCTTCTTCTTCTCTCCAGCCAGACTATTTGTATTCTGATGATGAATATTTTATTGTTTCCCAAGTGCTGTTCTACAATCAAGCCATAAATGAATATCCATAGTCAGCATTGCTCTTGACATTGTATTGTCTGCCAAGTCACTGAGTGCCTTTCAAAAAGACTTTTATATGAAAATCAGAGAGCTTGGGATGAAAGGCAGAAATGCAACAATATCCTGCAAAATTTGTCCTTTGTCTGAGAGGGATTATTCCATTAGGGAAATTTATGGAAATGCAGCTGATTTTACTTTGTTGAACTTTCATTTATGTAGCAATATCATTTTAAAACCTGAACAAAAGTATGTGATTTATTTGGAATTAAGATAAGCAGAGGGAGTTATGCATTTTGATGGGTAATTTTGTGTTCATACAAAGTAGCAAACCTTTTGGCAGCAACTTCTTTCAGTTAACAAGGGTCAGCCTCAAATGATCTGCTGCCCCAGCAGCTACCACTATACAGATGAGAAACATGGAAATGTGTGTTCTGATAATATCAGCATGCTAAAATGCAACCCTACATTTACTGGCCATTATACTTTCAAGTAGAAGGGGCCCAAATTTGATGTTTATCAGATTATTCCATCAGAAGTGACTCTTTTAATCAAAGTCAACAGAAGCTCAAAAACAGCTCAAAATCAGAAAAAGGCCCAAAATGCTGCAAGAAATCAGGTTGAACAGTGACTACTTTGTAAACAAGGTTCTGAATGTACAATACAAATAAAAGGCTGTAGAATAATTACATTGAAATACCACATGTTGGTGTCGGAGAATGCAGTACTCAGTTCATTTAAAAAATAACTTCATCCTTTGTGTCTACAATTTTAATGAGAGCAAGAGTATCACTGCATGAGTTTTAGTTAAGATAACAAAGCCTGTGGCCAGTTTAGTTAAAGTGTGGCATGTATCGTAAGTGCAAACCACAATATAAGGAGCAAAACACAAGGTTTGAAGAAATGTGCAGGCCAAAAGAAGAGACACGGATGAGAAGAAATTGAACTTTTTTTGTTTTTGTGATGAGTGAATTGTGGTTTTGATTGTATGGTTTAGTGAGAGATGACCCATTTCCAGCTTGGCGTTATTTCCTTTGTTATGACTATTAACCCTTTGATGCCCGAATTTATATACAATTATATTTAAAAAATAAATAATTTGTGTTTTTCCTTTCAAGCAGATGCTAAATTAAGTGGAGATTGTTAATTTTACTCTAGCACACAGAATGCATATAATGCATGTATATCTAATGTATGTATGTAATATTTGGATGTAGTTCTGAATTTGAACGGTCCCCCAAGAAACAAATGCTTGCAAAAGGTTCCTAGGTGCAGATCGAATATGCATGAACCGGCATTGGAGGAACACATAGACTTCCTTGGATGCATTCTGAATGGAAGCAGTTTGAGGCGAATTTGCGACAATAGGCGTCAAAGCGTTAAAACTTGCTCACCAGGTTTTTCAGTTTTCTGAATGTTTCTGGCTGAAAGAGCTCACTTTTGGAGGAAGATAAACACTCTGAGTTGTATTTAAATAAAATGTAGTCCAGACATGTTTGGAGAAGTAAGGCACTGTGTAAACCCAACTGTATGATCTCAGTTCAATACTGAACCTGCATCATTAATACTACATTTTCTACAGGCCATTATAGAAAATGGTGTATCTGTAAAAGAGTAGGTGTTCATGGAAGGCACCGTGCTACAATTTTTAAAATAATTTTGTATTCAAATGAAACCACAGATGTGTCTTTTTTCATATTGATACTCCTGTTGGTGAGATGTTATTGCATTTGAATTCAACTCATTGTTCAGTGGACTGCTTAACAGCAGCATTAAAAATTCAAGAAGCTGTCAAGTTCACATTCTTCTTTCACAATGTCCACCTTTTTTCATTATGTGTCTTCTAAGTTTGATTCTCACACAATAGAACTCATCACTTAACACCTGTCCATAGCTAACTCTCTCTCATGAACATAACTTAGCCAAGACAACTCAAATCAGTTTATGCTTTCAGGTGCTCTACCATGCAAAGAAGGCAAATGTGATGAAAATAAACAGCATCAATCCTTCAACAAATGGCATAAGAACACGCACAGAAGTGTGTAAAATACATGAAATCAATAAACTAAAATATTTCATTAGAAATTTCACACAGTTGCTTTAGCCCTCTTAGAACATTTCATTTTTAATTGTTTTACAACATTGGATCAAAGATTTATTGTGGCCTTATACTGATACTATATATATACTATATATAGTGATACTGATCAGTGGTTTTATATTTGTAATTGTTTTAGATGACTTTATGGAGATCTGTCTCTTTCTGTTGATCCATGTCAACACAAAATTGTGTGATACAGGAGGCCACTGTTTGTTTTGTCTTATCTATAAGAGTAACAGTCAACACTGGCTTTGCTAATCATTACTACCCCTTTGACTTTAACCAAGCAGTTTTTGTGCCTACTAATTACTGAACCTTAACCATAAAGGGGGCAGAAAAGGAATCATTTTTGGAATGGTCATAAGCATTTTGGATCATTTTGTAATGTGAAATAATTTGTCTGTTTAATCTGTTGTTTAGTTTGGAGGTCTTTTTTCAAAAATACATTCAGCAATCTGCTGTAATGTTGAATACTAAAATTTTAGGAGGTCATGTGAGACAAGTTATTTGTACAGCTAAAACATGGAAGAAAAGAAAGACAGATTTGGTTTTCAATTGATTATAGCAGTGCTGTCATTACATGCTTGCTAATATAAACACTGTAACACTGAACACATTCCACAAAAACCAGCAACAACATTTGTGCTTTGCTGAATATTGCATTTAAACTCCTCCTTCACACACTACCACCCCCACCCCAAATAGCCGACAGTGAAAGAGGGCAGAGGGCAGATCTCTAATACCCGTCTATCCTCCCCCTGTACAACTGCCAGCCCCACCCCAACGGCGCTCCCCCCCATGTCCAGCATCCTCAGCAGGGTGTTTACCCTGCCACCTACTTTATCAGTAAATAAATAATGGTGGCATAAAGTGCAGTGTGGAACAGAAGCTGAGATTGGATAACAGTCGGGAAGGCGTGGTGGACTGTAAAATATTAATGATACTGATTACTTTCTGCAGTGGTGACACAGGCTTCCTGAAATGCTCCATGACAGAGATGGCTTTGTTGTGGATGAGCTGCAGCAAATCAGATTATGGAGTCGCACAGATCAGAGGACACATCATAGAGAAACGAAGAGAAATGTCAGCAAAAATTTTACCATACAAATAATATCACAAACTAAACTGAATTAAGTTGTTCCCCCCTGTTTTGTTTATTTAAATTCTTTTTGGAATTCAACAGATTTTTTGAGATAGAACTATTAAATAAAATTGCAGTTGGTCACAGGCAAACATAATTTAGAAAAATCATAATTTCAGTGTAGATTGGATACACTGGCAGAAATTATTTTGAAAGTGTGATATTATTAAACCACAGTGGGGTCAGATTAAGGAAGTCAGTGCTAATGATACAAAGTCCATTATTTTGATACAGGAGAGTATTTCAAAATGATATCAAATAGCACATGAGGTGACACATGAGGTGAGCAACACAACAGATAGACACATATGAAAACCAGAAGAGAAAACAAGATCTGTCGTTGACATGTATCAGATTACCTGGAGAATTGTATTACTAACTGTTGAATCATTAGTCTATGGAGTCCATCTTTTGTGGTGTCTTTTGGAGGGAATTCTTTGTTTTAGGTAATGTTGCAGAAGCAAAAAAAAATATATAAGTTATATAATTTTACCTTATTAATAAGGAAAATGTTAGAGAAAAGCTACTGAGGTGGATTCCTTGAATGTCAACTTTGATTCAGAATATTTGTAAAAATGTACTTTGGATTGGGAGCATATACTGCAAACAGAAAAATGGCACATATAGAAAACACACAAACAAACAAACAAACAAAAATGTGTGTGTAACATATTTGGAAATAAGGTCAACTTGTGTTCCTGGAAAATTGGCTGATGGGGCCTGGTGGAGACATTTCAATATTTAAACAAAATTGCAATCATTCTCTTACTAAAATATGTTTTGCTTTTCTAACCTTAATCCACCAAGTGTTTTCCAACCAGCCAGGCAACCACTGCTTACCTTTTATTTCATTATACTGTAAGATAAAAATCTACTGGCAGATATTAACCTTGCTTTGGTTAAGTAATCCATTACAGTAAACATAATATCTGTCAAAGTTCAGTTGTTTTTGTGTGCTAATGCATGAATGAAAAGTGTGCATGGTTTCACTGTGCAACAATTATCTAAACAAAGCAGGGTTCCAGTCACTGCAGATTACCATCCTAAACTAAATGCAAATTAATGGCCGCCTGGTGGGTAGAAAAACATGCATACAAAAATCTATAACACAACAGTTTGCTTTTGAAAATAATTGATAATAATTTAAAATGGGTGACTGTGGTTAATGGGAAACATGCAGTGAAGTCAGTACTCCCAGACGAGCATACTCAGTTTGAATATCACTTTAGCTGAGGGTGTTAATTTGGAGGAGGTCCCTACATTTCATTGTGTGTCACAAGTAGTTTTATCCTCAGTAGACCTTGTTCGGGGCCCCACTGAAGTCTCCAGATGCCTGCTGAAAGGAGAAACACAATGTAGACAAGCCCCCTGACAGAACAGGGCCCCTCTGAATTATCACCCCACTCCTCCTGGCTAATTAAAATTTTGCTTGTAACTTATGTCAGCCATTTGAAGGCTGACAATTCCCTAACCTCCCCCTCATTTTAATTTGTGGCACGTGTGCATAAATTGTCAGAGAGGGGAGTGGCAGTGATGCCGGGCACAAACTGAATCACATTTTTATCCGCTCTAAATGCTCTGCCTCTCCCTAGGTGAATTTGGCTGGCGTGAGAGGTCCTCCACTTGGCTGAGGACGACTTGATTGATAAATGCCAGGGATGATTTGTCAAAGCAACTAGACTTCCCCCAGTGGGATGTCAATATGGTTCATTTAGACTCCTACCAGGCTTAGACTGCCTGTAGAGACGAGATGCTACAGAGACCAGTAGGGAATTATGGATTGAGCCAGACAGGCACTGCTGCTGCTCTGTGTTCTATGCTAGTGTGCTACAAAAAAGGCTAACCTAACATATATGACAATGTAGGGATAGATGTGTTTGTTTGTGTGTGTGTGAGTGTGTGTGTGTGTGAGAGAGAGAGAGAGAAGGAGAGAGAGAGAGAGAGAGAAGAACAATGGCGAGAAAGCCTGCTAAAAGTGGGAGAGAGAGATGTGTGTGTGTGACTGAAAGATAGTGAGAAAGTGTGTTTGTGTGTGTGTGTGTGTGTATGTGTGTGAGGCTAGAGTGCTCAAGAGGAGGAGTGAGGGTGATCCAGGGTTCAGCATGTGATTGGCTCGGCTCAGCTGGAGGAGCTTTTAGTCCATTTCCCAGCAGCCTCTAGGACAGATGCACTGCCCTGAGCCATAATCTGTGTCTCGCTTCAAATGACAAATGGCACAGTGTAGAATATTGCATTATATATTAAGTACCAGCAGTCAGTAAGTTATAGGATGCTGCTGCTGCCTGCAGCACTTGTCGCTCACTAAGCAGACTCTGTTTTACAACACTCAGTTACATCCAGACCACAACCTGCCACTAAATCCTGTCCTGTTGTGATAACTCATTTGTCTTTGGACATGCTAGAAAACAAATGTCTATGTTTATCTGCTTAAAAAATTGTTAAAGACTACCTCCAATGAAAATCAAGTTTTTAATCTTGTTCACGTGTCCATATGGTGTTTTTATATGCCAAAAGACAGATTATAAGCGAAATAAGCAGTCACTGCCATGGCTGAGCATTAACTCAGAAACACAGGCTCAGACAACAAGGGTTTCATATGTAACATACATATGGAACCAATCAATTTGTGGGGCTACGACGAAACGAGCCGGGTTTGCAGTAGCCATTTTTCAGGGCACTGTGCTGAGAAATGGTTGCTGCTTCATCCATTTATACTGGGAACACAGCGAGTACGAGCCAACATGTTAGTCAAGCGCTACGTTTTCTTTGTGTGTGTTATATCTGTTGATCCAAACACATAATGTTAACCAACATTACCCTACCAAGTTGCATGTTCTTTGATGTTCAATGGTGAAAGGACATTTTATATGGCTTTGGGGTGTTGATGAAGAAAGTTACAGCAAATGTTACTCGAAGCAGTTAATGGCTAAGATGCTGAATTCAATGAGGTGTGTGTGTTTGTTGAGCAGATTTAAAGCTGATGGCAGTGGATAAAAAGGTGGGGACTATTTAAATCCATGCAGACAACAAAGGTGTAGGCATCCAAACTAGTATAAAGCATAAGCATTTTTTTGTGTGTAAAAAATAATTTTGATGATCAGAAATGAGTTTTTAGGATTTAATCAATGTTGGGAAAGGAACTTTCAATGTAGTTTTTTTAAAGGTTGACCTTGTTCAACAATTTTAATTATAATTTCAGTATTGGTCATTATCATCATTTTAAAGATGAAAGTCAGGAATGTCAAGAAGCACCAAAAGATACACTTATCACATTGTTGATTTGTTCTCAAATATGAATAATGCATACATTTATTTTGAATACTTGCTAGTGGTGCTAGTGATCAGCAAGTATATTTTGATTCAACCTGTATGATTACAAAAGACATCTTGTTGCTTAGAAATGCATTGTTTTCAGTAAATACAATGCTTGTTGTGTACTATCTCTTACATAACTTACTAAATTAATTATAGTACTGGAAATGTTTAAATATTGTAAACATTTCTCTCTTGAAGGAAACTAAAAAGGCGAGATCTAACATATGCAACAGATTGTAGAGGTTTCCTTTTGTCAGGTCGACATAATCAGGGTTTTTGAATAATTTTATTAAAAAATATACAATTAACTTATAAATGTTTAAATATATAATATAGACATAAAAGTCAGTTTAATACATATATATATATATATATATATATATATATATATATATATATATGGGTGAGAGAGAGAGAGAGAGAGAGAGAGACAAAGAGACTGCTGTTCATGTCATCATGACGGAAATGGAAGCCTTGAGGCATTATACCCTCATCTGATTAGCAACACAGCCACATGGAGAAATGTAGCAGCCAACTGGTGGCCAGTTACTGACTGCTGCCTGTGTCTGACCAATGGGAAGTGACAAACAGAGGCAAAGCTGATTAATCACATGTTAATCATACTTTTTTGTCAACAAGAATCCTGGAGGTGTTGATAGGTGTGTTGTTGAACTTTGGACAGAATTATTTTCTGCTGCTTTAGTCTTTATGGTAAGCTCAATTAACCACATCCTGAGTCCAACTCTGTACTTAGCATATACAAATGATATTGATATCCATCTCATCTAACTCTTGAATAAGGGGCAATTAGTATTAATAGTTAGTAATCTTTGATTGGTTAGGCAAAACATAATCTCTACTACAGCAATGAGGTTCTTTTTTAGCATTGTTCAGTGAAAGCAGATTGAGGAAATAACGAAGAGGCGTTGTATTGCCTCGGTCGCAGCGGTGAGAGGGAAGGGCATCACTTTCAACACCATATCCTTTTTTTCATAAAGACAAGTAAGAGAGTTTTTTGTGTAAGTAATATTACTGAATATGCTGTGTTTTGCTTTCTAAAGTCGCTATTTCCCTATTAGCTAGCCTTAGCTGGCTTGCTAGCTAGTCTCACTTGTACACACTACATCTAATTACCATGCGTAAAAAGAGTGGAGGATGGAGACTGGGGTTGATGGATGGGCCAAACAAACACAACAAATACACATTTGTGTATTTTTCTGTAAAACCAAAAGTCAGTGTTCGCTTGGACATAACTTAAAACAGGCCTGACATATTTAACATAAGCCACATATATATTGTATTTTAATGCACTTATGCCTAAACCTAACTGTGACTGTTTCACACTAACCACATGTTTGTTAGCATGATGACAAAGGTTATCTGATTATGGATCGGATTATGATGAAGGTCACCTGACTATGAATGATAATGAAGGTTGCCTGACTATGGATCTGCTCTCCACAGAAGTCAATGGAAAGAACTGGTGTATCACCTGAATGCAAAATAGGACTAGGCAACAGGAGAGACGAGCACAAAACTATGAGAGAGGGAAGAAGTTGCATTAGTAAGATGCGTTGATGGGTTATGAATGGAGGTGGAGGAGAGAGAGAAGGAGCGTGAAGCTCAGTGCACCATGGGAAGTCCCCCAGCAGTCTAGGCCTATAGCAGCATAACTAAGGGATGGCTCAGGGCTCACCTGGACCAACCCTAACGATATGCTTTGTCAAAGAGGAAGGTTTTAAGTCTACTCTTAAATGTGGAAAGGGTGTCTGCCTCCCGAACCCAGACTGGGGTCTGATTCCAGAGGAGAGGAGCTTGATAACTGAAGGCTCTGGCTCCAAATCTGTTTTTGGAGATTCTGGGAACCAATAGAAATCCTGCATTCTGGGTGCGTAGTGCTCTATTGGGAAGAAAGGATACAAGGAGCTCTTGAAGATATGATGGTGCTTGATCATTAAGAGCTTTAAGGTTAGTAGAAGGATTTTAAATTAAATTCTTGATTTGACAGGGAGCCAGTGCAAAGAAGCCAAAATGGGTGAGATATGATCTCTTTTCCTTGTTCTTGTCAGTACACATGCAGCAGCATTCTGAATCAACTGAAGACTCTTTAACGACTTATTGGGGCAGCCTGATAATAGAGAGTATAGTCCAGCCTAGAAGTAACAAATGCATGGACTAGTTTTTCTGCATCTTTTGGGGACAGGATATGCCTGATTTTTGCTATGTTCCGGAGGTGAAAAATGGCAGTCCAAGAAATTTGCTTTATATGTGCATTAAAGGACATGTCCTCATCAAAGATAACTCCTAGATTCCTTTCAGTAGTGCTGGAGGCCAATGCGATGCCATCGACAGTACTGATATCTTTAGAAACTAACTGTGCCTTAAAGGTGCTTGGGGCCAAGTGCAATAACTTCAGTTTTGTCTGAGTTTAACAGTTGGAAATTGCAGGTCATCTAGGTTTTTACTTCGCTGAGGCATGCCTGAAGTTTAGCTAATTGGTTGGTTTCATCTGCCTTAATTGACAGGTATAATTGGGCATTGTCTGCTTAGCAATGGAAGTTGATGGAGTGCTTCCTAATAATGTTCCCTAGGGGAAGCATATATCGAGTGAACAGGATTGGTCCAAGCACAGAGCCTTGTGGAACACCGTACTTATCTTTAGAGTGGCTCAACGATTCATCATTGACAAGTACGAACTGAGATCGCGCTGATAAATAGGACCTGAACCAGCTTAGTTCATTTCTTTTAATGCTAATTAAACTTTCCAGTCTCTGCATTAGGATTTGATGATCAACAGTGTCAAATGCAGCACTAAGATCTAACAAGATGAGGACAGAGACTAATCTGAGGCAGTATTATTTGTTTGACACAGCCAACAAATATTCCTTTATAGAAACAAATATTTTTGTTGGAAGACTCAACGTCAAACTATGGAAATCAAAGAAAATGCATTATACTCTGGAACTGCACAGATAACTAGGAACATGATTAAAAAGAAGGAGCTGGGGAGTGTGACCATTGATGTCAGAGCAAAGGAAGATGAGCTTTAACCAGAAACATTGTACAAAGTGAAGGAGAACTGTTTTCTGTTGTCTGCTGAACTTGTTTCCCATCACACCACTGCATTTCCTCAGACCTCTGACCCTGTTTTCTCATTTTGACCCCACCACAGTAGGATGGCCTGCATCACAACTCCTTTCCAAACAATTAGACACGGTTGTTGTCACCTTAGCCTGAAAGGGCACTGCAGGAACTGGGGTAGACCGACAAGCAGAAGTTCTCACTGAAGGTCCCAGTAGGTGGAAAAAATGGGCAGATATGCCTTGACAACACCTGACCTACATGAAGGGCTGCTCTGGTCACATGCATTACAGAGCTCTCAGTAGACCTGTCTGTGAAAACCTCCAGGGACCAAGCACTGCACTGCTTCTGTTCCTTTAGAAAAAATGGATTTCTGCCTGAAAAAAATGTGCTTGTTTATACAAAGAAAGGTGTAATGCCTATTTATGTATTTATTTATGTTTTTTGTCTCTATCCATGTGGTGTTTTATGTTATTATTATTATTATTATTATTATGTATATGACATTTGCGTTTTTAAACAGAAAGACATTCGATATTGCTTGAAAGAATTTGTTGTTTATTCTTTTATCAAATCAAAATGTATTGCTAAAAATTCACAATTCTGACTTCATCTGTGGCCTGTGGTGGTGCAAACACTCCTATGTTGAGGCTGAGAAATTGCATGAGAAAATAAGTCTCAATACTGAGTGTATTTAGTGAATGTTCTCTTCGAGTGACAGGCCTAAGGTGGTGTTGTATGTAAATTTCCCCACTGTGGGACAAATAATTGGAATATCTTATCTTGCTGACTGTGTTGTTACAATTAGGTTAGCTCTGACACTAGCAAATATGTTCTTCCGTCTTTCTTTCTCTGCAGTGTACAACACATTAAGACTGCAGCTTCTCCTTTTCAGCAGGCACTGAACATAACTTTGACTGGTTAAAATGACAAAGAAGTTTCTAATTCATATTAGTTCTGTGAATAATTGGATGGCCGCCCAAAATAAAACATGGCTTTTGTCAGTATTGTTTGCTCTTTGCAAGTCAGTGTCTGTACTCAGCTGAGGATTGTTTTTAATGTAAAAGAAGCACCACCCTGTGACATCACCACACAACTGTAAGTGTTTTTGTCATCCCAAGGACTTCAGCAGAATGATAAGTCTTCTTTCTAGCTGGTCCATGTCAGGAGTGCAAATTTTACTTATTGTCAGACTAATAATTTAAGCTTATCAACTTCATAGTTTTGAACCTTCAGTATTTAGATAAAGAAAAAATATGGTGTGCCACATTTAGAAAGCTGGATAAATTATTTCACAAATATGAGTCAGAGATACCTAATATTCTACCCCTGCCAAAAAAAATAGATTGTGGCCTCTCTCTCTCTCTCTCTCTCTCTCTCTATATATATATATATATATATATATATATATATATATATATATGTGTGTGTGTGTGTGTGTGTGTGTGTGTGTGTATTTATTTTTCTTCTAACAATGGATTTGGCCAAACACATTTGCTAAATATATGTATTTTAGAGGATAGAGATTTGAAAACGGACAAGTCAGACTGCAAACTCAATAAGTAAAAGCTTGACTAACTGTGCTTGCTGCACAGGTTAACCCAGACAGGCTGTGTTGTTTGGTGTTCATAGTTGATTCATTCAATTAGACAAATATGGTTGACTGGCAACATGTCAACAGCAGTGACACTTTCCAACTCAGAGAGTTGAACCACTCAAGAAATTAAGAGGATGCAGTTAGATACCAAAGTTGATGCCAAGAATTTTGTTGCTGTATAAAAACAAATCATAGGTGGTGGCTGAGGGTGCGTGCCTGGCTTCACACTCTCTTGTTTCAGAGAGAGAAGCACCATGGAGAAGCAGACACACATTTGGTACTAGATGAAGCGATTATGAGCAAAGCAGATGAACTCTTCTTTCTTACGAAGAGGACACCAAATCTTATACTCTGCATGTAATTTGCATATCAGGCTTCTGAAAGAAACAACAAAATATTCTTTATAACAATTTTTCTGCTGAGTTTTTATAAAAAACACCAGCTCCAAGTTCAATCTGCCTCAGGTCCTGTTGTACACTGGAATTATTATTAGTATTAAATTATTACATTGTCTGATTGGACTGTTTTGGAGAGTCATGAAACAAGCAGGAATCACCACTGCAGACCCGTCACACCCCGGCCACAACCTGTTCCAACTTCACCCCGATGGTAGGTGCTACGGAGTAGGGATGAGCGAATACACCACTATCTGTATCTGTATCTGTTTAACCATCTACATTATCTGTATCTGTACTCGGAGTGGGCGGGGAACCGGAAGTGGGTGCAGAAATGGGTGGGGCTTAAAACAGTACATTATTTTAAGTCTGAAATTAATATGGATTGATCAGAAGTTGCTAATATACTGTATTCAAAGCCTATATACAGTATATCTCAATAATATTTATAATACTATTTTCATGAACTGCAGAGAGAAAGTGTCAGATACTGCATGCAGCCAATAAAAATATTAATATAGGCTACTTTGTGTGTTCAGCTATATGTGTGTATGTGTATAAGTGGTCTGTAAGAATGTTTATTTTTTAATGATCTGTGTGAACTTCATGATTCATGCAAACATCCAGTGATGGCAAACAGGGAAATAATATGTCAGCCTTGTTCACTGTATTCTTCTCAAAAGCACCGCGTTAAGTACGAGCAAAGTTTTTCAACTGACTTCATAGTAGGGATGAGCGAGTACACCACTATCTGTATCTGTATCCGTATCTGTTTAACCATCTACATCATCTGTATCTGTAGCCGTATTCGGAGTGGGCGGGGCCTAAACCGGAAGTGAATGCAGAAATGGGTGAGGCTTAAAACTGTACATTATTTTAAGTCTGAAATTGATATGGATTGATCAGAAGTCGCTAATCTACTGCATTCAAAGCCTATATACAGTATATATCAATAATATTTATAATATTATTTTCATGAACTGCAGAGAGAAAGTGTCAGATACTGCATACAGCCACATACAATAAAAATATTAATATAGGCTACTTTGTATGTTCAGCTACAGCTATATGTGTGTAAATGGTCTGTGAGACTGTTTATTTTTTAATGATCTGTGTGAACTTCATGATTCAAGCAAACATCCAGTGATGGCAAACAGGGAAATAATATGTCAGCCTTGTTCACTTCTTCTCAAAAGCACCGCGTTCAGTACGAGCAAAGTTTTTCAGTTGACTTCATATCATTAGCCAAACTAAGAGCAAGCAGACGGTTAAAAAAAAAAAAAAATCCGACCAGAGCGGAGGCACTGACCGACCATAGACTGTATAAAATGACCGACGCGACGCAAGTCATTTTCAGCTTTGTCTTTTTAAATGGACCGCGTACTGTGTGTAACTGGCCAATCACAGAGCGCGAAGACAGTCAGTTACACAATGAGGATTTCCCTTCAGCACGAGCATGAATATTGACGGATTTTACTCGTATCATAATCGTATTCATCAAAAATGCTTTATCGTCTGAAACGAGTATCCAGCTCATCCCTACTACGGAGTCCTGTTGGCCAAAACAACCAGACACAAGAACAGCTTCTTCCCACAGGCCATCAGTCTGATGAACAATTAAATCGGTCATACAGTGTCAATAACCATCCACCAAAACATCCACTTACTCCCATCGTACATCATATTTTTATGGATTATATTTGCAGTAATTGAAATGTACATGTACACATCATCATCCACTGCCATTGTCAATGTAAATCCTGCATTTACATAATGTATACAGACATATATACACATCTAGTCTATTTAACAATTCACTCATGTATTAAATATTAATTTATAAATATTGAATCCATATTTTTTTTGTATTTGTATACTTATATTGCATACAACTTAGAATACTTGACTTGTATAGCTACACACTTTTTTTTTGACGTAGTTAGTAAGTTGTCTTCTTCTATTTGACCATTCTTACATTTTTCTTCTAACAGTCTTTATTACCTTTATTTACACAATGAAAACAATGAAAAAACAAATTTCTCACAGGTGTACACAGTTGGCCAATAAAGCCATATAAATATTAAAATTTTAAAAATGTAGAAAAGTCGTAAAGAATAAATTAATACTTTGACTAATTTTACTCTCTCTCATGTGGACAACATAATATAAGTAGTCAGCATAATGCTGTTTTGGAAATAATTCAATCTCTGTATTTTTCTGCCAGTGGTTGTCAGATAAAAGAAACAAAGTGTGAGAAGTTGGCTGAAAAGACAGGAAGTGAAGCCTCCAACTCCGCCCAGTCTAATTCTGTTTGCTGTCAGACTGAGCCCCACTGCAATTATCGGACTGAATGGTGCCTGTAGACTGTAATTGCTTTGTTTTTCAATTATTTCATGAGGCTCTGGTAATTTACTTCATTCCATTAAAATATGCCAATTAGACATTATAATTACAGTTTTCACTGTATCACTTTTCGCTGTCACTGGAAAGATGTAATACTGCTATTAACAGAAAGCATGGGGACAGTTAAATATTGCTCATGCAAATTCACAAATGCATTGATTTATCTGGTTGAATTTTGTTTGTAACCAAACAGAAAAAAATGTAACCATTGTGATAATCTAAAATTGTTACCTTAACAGTAGAAAAAGTGAAATTACTCTGTACTCACTGAAAACAGGTACTGTATTGCAAGACTGGTTATTTTGGCTATGCTGTGAAAAATTTGCTGATATGTTGTGTATGCAAAACACTGGCAATATTGGCAGAGATTGAGTTATTGTGAGACAAGTTATTAGGCAGGAAGCCTTCTAGAAATAGTGAAAGACAATAATACATGTCAGTCACATACAAATATTGCACATAGAACAAGAAAAAGCAGTCCAAACAGGCAAACAAAGACAGGAAGTAAAGTAATTGCACACACTTGAGGACAAACCATCAAAATAAAACATGAAATAACTAAATAACCCAAAACCATGACAGATAGCCGACAACTTACCTTACCTGTGTGCCTGGAATGTGAATCTAAAAAATAATCAGGGAAACAGTAATAAATGAGAGCAAATTTTCCACAGTTTTTCAAAAATATAATCAATATCCCTCGGATGAGTTTTATCCAGTGTGCTTTGAATTATTTCTATTAATTACACTGACAGGTGCATTTAGCTGATATATTTTCTAAAGCGGCTTTCTTATTTTGTTTCTTTCCTCAAATGTGGATGTCAGAGCTGTGAAATCATCGAGTTGATCCAGGTGTTAGTGTCAGATCAGAGAGGGGACATCAAACTTTGACACCAAATTTCCAAATACAACCATATGTATACTTTCAGCTGCTCATTTGCACCATGATACTTACTGGGAGGTGCCTGCTCTGTTATTGTAAGTCATGCATTAGTGGAAATTCTGGATTAATGAACATATAAATATTTGGATAATTTTTGGAGTGAGGTGGCAGCTCCTATAAACATTATCCTTGTGGTCAAACCTTTTAGCCAGGGACTCCAGATGACAGCTCATTGTTGGGTATCAGAATGTATACTTTAATGAATGGCAGACAGAGCTGTCTTTTTCAGTCTTCACATATCACTTATGTGATGCACTGCATCATTATGATGGGAAACACAGCATGAAAGGGTCAATAGTTAAACCTATGTTTCCGGTGGGATTTAATAGAGTACATTTAACAAAACAGAAATGTTAAATTTTGCTTTGTTTTACTGTGCACTGCTGCTGTCATCCAGGGGGTGTCACCTTGAATGTGACCTCAGCATGGCCAATACAAATTTTGGCTTCATAGTGGTACTAAAGGAAGCATGTGAGTATATGTACAAAATTTCTGATTTGATCTCAGCCCTCTGTTCCAGTACTGTCTACATTCTGATTTTTTTTGTCTGCCTGTCTCAGTGGCTCTTAGCTGTTTCCCAGTGGCTCAGAGACTGTCTCTGTGTGGTTAACCATCCTTCTGTGAGATTGATGTTTATCTTCCAGAAGATTTGTAATAAAGGACACTACCAACTATCTCCATTGTGTTGCTACTGAGTCCAACCCCACTCCCCGTTACAGGACTTGTACTGGTATGCCTGCAGGATTCTTAGTTACTGAGATGCACACTTGATACTGGAAACTGGTGGTTCAACATTTCTCGTCTCTTTTCATGGCCAATCCTCAAACGACACTCAAAAAAATAATAATTAAGAAAAAAACGGGGACTTTATATATTTTAGATACATGTAAAAAGTCATATTAAATGCAATGTTTTTATCATGTATCGTTAATGTAAACAACTTTTTTTATTAAATGAAGTTTAAGTTAAAATTGATGCAAATTTCTACATAAACTTTATGTGTTCATTTCATTAATACACATAAAGTAAAGGTGAACTTTTACATAAACTTTCCAAGTTTATTCAATAACAAGCTATAACGTTAACAGAAAATTAATTCATTAAAAAAGATATTTAAGCATCACCCACACAAGAAAAGCTCTGAAAAAGTTGAAACTTTATTGTAAAACCAACAGCATAAAAGCCAACTATCTAATGAAATCAGTAAACACCAATATTAAGCATGTGTAATGTAAAGCCAAACAACGTGTAAACATCCTGGTAACTTATTTACTTGGTAACATTTAAAGGGGAAATTCAATGAGTTTCACAGAAGTCTGCTTGCTTCTTTTTGTCACTGCCGAACAAATAACAGTAATTCATCTAGTTAAAAGTTAAGTGCAAGGTGTAACAAAAATGGAAAGAAAAAGATTTCAAGGCAAAAGAGGGTCCAAGAGAAGTTTTCTCTTTATGCTCCATGCCTGAAACATGAGATCATAAGAAACAACACGTTCAAATGGAAATGTCAATGGAAGATGCCAAAAAAATAAATGTGACCTTTACTGCAAAGTCCAACGAGCCAAAGTGTGGCAAGCTCAACTGTCTGGGTCTGTACTTGTGAGTACTTACTGGAGTATCTTTATCTGAAGTGTTTGGACCTTTGGAGACAGTTTGTTACCATCCAAGGTCATCAGCACTTTCTGGAAGAACTCAAATGTGTATTTGAGTTCCTGGGGATAACTCAGGTTGAGTATGTAAATGAGCCCAAAAAGCATGGCAAATCCAAATGAGATGTTCCTCAGATTGCTTAGGCGCTCCACACCCTCCACTCCAACAGCCTCTGGCTCATCCTCCTCATCAGCACCTTCTTGGTGAATCACATTAATCCCCATGGTGGTCTCTGCAATCTCTCTTTGCTTCCTCACTGTTGTCACTCTAATGGTAAAAAAAAAGACCATTATGAAATAACAAAAAAATGCAAGTTAAATATTAAAAGCTTGCAGTAAAATGCTATTACTAACCAGGTATTCCTTGACAAGTGTGTTGTTGTCCTCGTTGAGGCACAGACCTCTTTTGACACATTGTCTCTTTACTTCAATGTTGTCCCTCTAAAAAAGAAGTCATACTAAATAGAACTCTCCCATCTCAAACTCAAGACATTTTCCAGGACACTGTCTTCCTTGTAAACAAGGAACTTGAAACGTGTCACATGCAGAAGGACACTGTTGTTGCGCACAGGCTTGTGTACAATTATGTCACTCAACATGGCGGGATGACCAAGATTCCCATCACGAAAGATCTGTTGACTTATGCAGCATCAGCCATGTCCAAGTAGCGTGTCTACCTTGATTAAGAGTGAAGGAAGAAGGAGTTTGATGAACAGGGAAAGAAGAGAAAGGCTTTAGAGGATCACCTGGAAGAACTAAAAAAGACAAAGAAAACTGTCCAAGAGGTTTCTGAAAGTTCGGCCTGAGATGCAGACAGGCTTGCATAAGAGGCGGTGGGCAAGGCGGGCACTCAAATGGCCCAGCTCATCACAAAATCAAATGCTCTGAGGAGGAGCTACAAGGAAAAATTAGCAGAGCTCAAGAATATTATGGAGAAGATTGCAGCCACGGGACAAGAGCTCAGATAGCTCTTGTGTGCATGCACATGCAGGCACACACACACACACACACACACACACACACACACACACACTGGCCGTTGGCTGTAGAGTTTACCAATATTTTTTAAATTCTGATTTTCAAATAAATCTTAGTTCACAACAAAGAGGTTTCTGGTGTTTTTAGTTAGATTAAGTGTTTTGTATTCCAATGTAAAAGACCTGTGACCAAATTCATATACTTTGCAAGTAATTCCGGGGCTCCAGTTTTCTTTTGTACTTTTTTGCCAGTATCCGTGTGAAATGGGTCTTAAATTGTATTCATTATGGTCTTAAATAAGTCTTTAGAAGTCTTAAATTTGGCTTGTTGAAACCTGCAGAGACCCTGTGTGTTACTTATCTAGTGCTGAGCCAATTAGCAGTTGCCAGCAGACTATGACATTATAGTGTAGCTATCAATGCAGCCCAAGCGGCCTAAGTTAAAACAGTGTTGTTCACTGTAGGTCCTCTCATCTCACAACAACTATGAATAATTTGGCTATATTTGTAAGTTCACGGTTGGCGAGATACGAGCCACTCAGTTAGTGTTAGCACTTGTTACAGGACAAGAGGCCTGTAGAGCAGACACCAATTCACTTAGTAGATGGAAAGGCGTGGTTGAAATCCAGTGTTGGGAAAGTTCACTTTCTATATGAACTAGTTCAAAGTTCAGTTCAAACCTTTTAAAATGAACTAGTTCAGTTCATCGTTCATAATTCAAAATTGTGAACTAAAGTCCAGGCTTCCCCAAAATGAACTATTTCGTTCTTTTTCAGTTCTTTTTTTTTTTTTTTTTTTTTTTACGTTGCCACGAGCTACGAGCTAATTCCCGAAACTATGGGAATTAGTTTCTCAGTAAACGCATCCTCCTTCCTTGCACACATGTGAATTGTGACCATATTGTGACGAGACTGACGGCCGCTGATGACGAAGTTGATAGAGCGACAGGCAGGACTTGCGGTTGCCAGATCAGGTGGTTATCCGCGACATTTTAATGGTCGTTTACCATGTGTTTTTACTGTTTTAGCTTGGTTTTTCGCCGAGGGCTCTTGAAATCTGGCACGAACGTAATCTGAACGAAATCAGAGTGCCGTTCAAGAAACAGCAGAATGAGTGCGTTCACAATTTAACGTTCATCAAGCAAAAATGAACGGGACGTTCACGTTCACCCAAAATATGAGTTAGTTCATGAACGAACGTTCTTTGAACGCGTTCGGGTACAACACTGTTGAAATCCTATCTAGGTGTGTGTTTTGAAGTGGTACATGCTGGTTGATGCCAGGAGATTCAATAATAAACATCTTATATGAGACTTTTATTTACAGTACAATATATTAATAGCCTTAATATAAACAAGAACAAGGCAATAAAGCTGTTGCTTTGCTGACGGAAGCTTTTTTTTTTGCCAGGTCATCTTCTTGCCAGTGCAGCTGGATGTCCAGAGTGATAGCAGCAATATCAAATTAAATGTTTTGCTGGATTACCCTGTTTTGTTTTTCTTTTTTAAACTATGTCGGTACCCTTGCTTCAAAGCATCAAAGCATTGGCCTTGTTGTAATGTGAGCAGTATTATTGTCATTGTTATTGTCATTTTCACTGTGAATGTGAATAGGCGAAGTGTGGTTAAAAAGGGGTGCTGTTAGTGAGTGGGTGATTGTGGGTAATTGAGCACACGTGTGGATTGCTGTATGTGAAATGTTTGTGCCAGCAAGCTGGAGATAGAAACAGTTATTAACAAGAGAAGTGACTTTTGTGTAATCTTTTTCAAGTGCACATATTTTTGGCAATGAGGTAAACTGGATGTTTTTTGGTTTTTTTTGGATGTCTCATCCTGTTTATTTGTTTGTTTGTCTGTTAGTACTAGTTAGACTACAGTGTGCTAGCTAGCTAGGCGGTTTGTGGGAGCAGCGGCGTAAAGCCAGAGGAGAAGGTGGGAAGAGGAGCTTCGCTTTTGGGACTATCTGCAAATTTGTGAAAGGAAACAAGGACTGGACAGAGTACGAGGATAGGTTGGGACACTTTTTATTGGCTAATGAGTATACTGAGGATGCTATTCTCCTGAGTGTGTGTGTGGGGCGAAGACATATTAGCGAACAAGAAACGTGGCCACACTGCAGAGACCAGGGGAGATCACATACGATGAGCCGGTCAGGCTGGTGATGGCCAAGGGCAATGGGCCCAGTCTTTTAGGTTGTGACTGTCTCCGCAAAATTAGATTAAACCGGCATGGCATTAAATATGCACAAACAACAGAGATGACAGAGGACATCCTGTAGCAGTTCAGTCAGGTTTTCAGGAACGAATTGGGCACGTTAAAAGGAGTCACTGCGAAATTACATGTGGACCTGGAAGCCACCCCACAGCTTTTCAAGCCCAGGTCAGTGCCTATGCCATGAAGGGCAAAGTGGAGGAGCAGCTTGAACACTTGCAGAGGCTTGGAATTATTGAACCAGTCCAGTTTGTGAAGTGGACAGCTCCTATTGTTCCAGTTTTAAAGGAGGATAAAACAGCAAGGATATGTAGATAAGCTTACAGTGAACCAGGTCTCGAAGCTGGAGGAGTACCTGTTGCCACGGGTGGATTACCTGTTTTGCAACCCTGGTTGGAGGGAAGTTATTCACAAAGCTGGACATGAGCCATGTCTATCAGCAGTTGCTACTGGGTGAGGATTCCACGGAATATGCCACTATCAACACCCATAAAGGCTTGTTCAAATACAGTCGGCTGGTGTTTGGTGTGGCACCTAGCTCTGCCATTTTCAGGACAATGGACACTTTGCTGCAGGGAATTCCACATGTCACAGTGGACTGATGGGGGTTAAGACTTATAGCTGAACGCAGGTAAGCCAAGTTCTTGTAGTCAGTCCAAATCAGGAATGGTGTTTCAGGCCCTTCCAACCAATGCTGTCACTGCTGTAGAACAGGTGTGGAACTTATACTTCTACAGCTTGATGAACGTCTTGTTCTCTAGAAGTGTCCAGAGAATCATGTTACAAGAGAAATTAGCAAATGACTCCAAAGCTGCGGACTATCCCTGTCCCTCTCCCCCCCACCGCCCTACCTTTCCTCTAAGCAAATTCATAACTTTCATAACATATATAAATTCATAACATAAGCAATTAGCAATTAGACCAGATGAGGTTGTAAGAAAAGTTATTCTTACTGCTTTGGTGGTGAGTGGCTGGGCAGTGGGTGGTAGAAGTGCTTGGGCTTGATGACTGGAGTCACAAAGGTGGAGCTGATGGATCCTGAAGCATAAGGGACACAAAGCCAACAAAACACAAGCTTGTAACACCCGAAAACCACAACCCCAGTCACTAAAACAGTGCCACACACAAGCAAAAAATCACGAATGAAAAAAAATCAAAACCAAGACAATAATTCTATTATTAAAATAGACAATTATTATAGTTGAATAAATAAATAAATTATGAAACACAATAATTAAAAATTGTAAATTGAACAATATTCCAATATTATGTTAGCATTTACAAGAATTTGGCTATAAGATTTGTAAGCCCATACATACGTACTTTCTGGGAATTTGTTGAATTTATGTCGACAGCTCTTTCCTGTCCAGCCAAACTGAAGGGTGTCATGGTCAGTGTTTTAGCCTGATTACCCTGCATGAAGCCCAGACAGACAATCTGACCAGAAAAAGGCTACCCACCCACCCCGACCCACCCCAACCCCATTTTCTGGCTGAGTTAATCTCCTTTAATCTGATAAGCAGAACATTTTGTCCATTTTATGTCATGATACCATCCACTGGACTAAGAGGTGAGCATCTCTCTCTCTCCTCTTCCTTACTGCCTCTTCTGCACACCTCTGTTTGTCTGCTGTGAGTAATAATCTAACCTGCAAGCTTATGACTGTTTGTTCGTCACAATGATGAAATATCGATTTGAAGAGATCTGCAGAATAATGTCTACCAACACAACATTGAACATTGAGAGAATACAATACAAACTTGAAAAGTCACAAATCGAACTATCATCTTCTTTTGTATCTTAAACCTCTATTTTGTTTCAAAATAATTGGGTGGGATTTTAGGAGTGGAATTGATTTGAAAACAAAGATTTATTTGATGTGGGACTGAATACTTATATGTAAATAATACTGGCTTACTAAAGCTAGTCTACTAACAAACTGTCTTTATTATCTGCTCTTGCCACATGTACGTTTAATATTTGATCCTGCCCATTAACTATCCACTCCCAACCCTGCTACATTGACAATCGCTCTGCTGTAAGAGCTATATTTTATATTGGTAGAGTGACATTTAGCTAAAACGATCAGAAAAGCTTAAAAATGATTTTAGTTCTCTCATTAACTTTGTGCTGGCCTCTGGAAGGAAGTTTTGTTTTTTCTTCTTTCCTCGCTCACCCTCTCACTTTACAATGTAAAGTTTAACTGCATCTGTCAACTACACAGGCTACAGCTGCATGTTTGATATCCTTTTTGTGGACCCTTGTAGGTTCTTTTGGAAAAGATTTTTGGAAAAGAACAATTTGCTTGGCAGGGTCCTGAATAACTGATGTTCAAGAAATTGGACATCCCAAAAGAAAGAGTCCATCATAAACCTAATTTTATCACAAAACTTTCCTCCTCTCATTCAATCAATAATGTCTGAATTAGTAATGTTCCACAATCCTAAATCATGCAAGGGACTTAGTCTTGTCAACCTTAATAATATAGAGCTTCCTGCCAAAATCTGACTCTGTTAGTGACATAATAAATGAAGTTGCCCTAGACATTCTAGTCCTGACAGAAACATGGTTCACAAATAAGGTTTTAAATGCCCATATAGCCAGAGATAGCCACTGCCCTTTCAGATGTGATAAGGGATGAAAAGGTGGTGGAGTGGTGATCTATGTACATTAAATAGTTGTCACAGTGTCTCTAAATTTGCAGCTTCCTTTATTCCAAATTGTTATATGTTGGATTTATGTTTCACTCTTCTCACATTATCTCCCATAAAGACCCATGGAATAAAAACATGTATAAATCCTAGGTTCTCTCACTGTCTATTAATTATAACCAGGGCATATGTTTGAAGATCCTTCAAAAAGATTGATTTGCACAAGGTTCCTGGACCTACTGGCTTCCCTGCTGGCACAAATAGTTTCATTCGCTCAATTCTCCAGACTGTAGGCCACACGTCTCAAAAAGAACACTAAAGCCCTCTGTCTGAATGACTGCCATCCAGTAGCACTCACCTCTACCATCATGAAATGCTTTCAGAAGTTTACTTTACTTACACTACTTTACATATAGAATAGAATCACTCAAATACGAACTTATTAAATCTATTTTCTGCAGAGGACACAATATGCCTTTAACATTTTTCAGACAAAATTGTACTGATCGCAGACAAGACAAAATGTGTCAAGAACGTCAAGAATGTGTCAAGAACGCATAATTCCAGTTTACATCTTCCTGCAGTCTACACTTAATGGCACTAAACTTGAAGTCAAAATAGAGAGCTTGAAGTCAAAATAGAATTTGGCTGGGCAACAGCCTCACTTTTAAAACAGCACCTGGAGCAGCTGGCACAGAAACAAAAGCTAAAACTCTGTTGCTTATATCCAAATAAAGCATATTTCTGTCTTGAGAACAAGGCAAGGCTAATTTATTTGTATAGCACCATTCATACACAAGGCAACTCATGGTGCTTTACAGAGGCATAGAAATACATTTTAAAAAGGAACACTAAAACACCACAGAATATATTAAAACATTTAAATTAAAACATTAAAATTAAAATAGACATTAAGATCATAAAAGTGCACTTAAAAATCCAAGAATGCATAATTACGATCTAAAATGACTACTCCAAGAAAACTGTATTACTACTGTAATATTGTGTCTGGGAACACACAGTAAACATGTTCCTGATGATCTGAGGGGTCTGGACGCTTCATATGGAACTAAAAGGTATTGGATGTATTTTGGTCCAAGACCATTCAATGCTTTATACATAAAAAACAAACAAAAAAATGATTAAATGGTTGAACATCAAGTCTGTGTGTGATTATTTTCTCATGCTGCTTGATCCAACTGAAAACAACTTGATACAGTATATCATTGTAATTTTTAACTTCATTATAGGAGAAAATCATTGTACCCATTACAGTGTGGTGTATAAAAAAAGTCAGCTGGTCTTCACTAGCAAAAAAACTGAACTACATTCTCTATTTTTATTTTCAAATTTTTCTCCTTTTAAGGGTTGCCTCACTCAATAGGTACCACCATTTCCAAACATGTACATGGACCTGGTGCACTGTGGCAACTGTGTCATTAATCAGTGTGTTTGTTTGTGTTGTGTCCAGTCACAACAACATGACAAATATTTGTGTTGAGTTTAGCTGTAAAATTATTTTTAAAATGACCTATCGGGGAGCTACAAATCTTTTCCATAGGGGCTTCTATTTTGAAACTGGGCTTTTACTGCTTTTTTCACATCTTAACCTCACTGGACCAGGTCCTGAACAAAAAAATTCAACTTCTAAGAGTCTGTGTTGACTTGATCTCGAGAACTGCTAATTTGGACTATATTTATGTCATCTACGCAGACTTAGTGAGATTAACATCTCTTTTCCAAGAGAGACCTGAGAAAAAAGATAAAAATCATAAGAAAACATTGTGAAACAACACAAATACTTAATAAGTATTAAGTAATAAGTAATAAAAACAGTTACAAGAATCATAATATTTGTTATACTCTAGTTTAAGGATGTTTTGCAGTCCATTCTATTTCAAATGTACTTATTCCCTGTAACCAGTTTTCCCAACATTGTCCATACATAAGGGACATCTAAGTTCAAACAAGAGAGACAAGTGAAGAAGGTTATTTTGTTACAACAAACGACATAATATTGTGACTTACAGGTTTTTTTTGCCATTGGTTTGGCTCATTTCTTGAACCAGAAATTACCTTCAGCACAACACCATAGCTCACTTGCATTTTTTGAAACAGACCGGACGTTCTCAACACTCTTGGTGCTCTTGCCAAAATAACCTGGATGGTTCAGCACAACAACATGGTTCACCTGCAAAAGCTCATATCTCTCCCAAAACACATGTGTCAAAACTAAATTCCTTTCCGATGTAAATAGCCAGTGCTCCCAAAATGCATCGTCCCTTTGGCATTGTGTAAGCACTGCAAGTCAAAATGTTTAGGTGTTTTGTCAATATGGCAGAGCAGCATTGAAATATCCCTCATGTCTTGGCCCAGTCCTTCATTGACTATGGTTACTGTACTATTTTTTTTGTCTAGCTAACAGAATACAATTGTGTATAAAACTGGAAAAAATAGGATGTTACGGTGAGAGTAGCCTCCAAGGTTTGAAATCACACATTGCCCTCATACTGCCAGGGAAACTGTAACCATTTTTATTTTCACTCACATAACGTAACTTCCATACATCTGAGTAAAAAGAAAATGTATGCAGCATAACATACTGTAATATAAACACATAAACAAAAACAAGGACAATGATATAGTAAATAAAGAAGCACTTCTTCACTGGTCGCTGTGCTCACCCTCCCTCTCCTGGCCACTGTCCTCACCCTCCTGGCCGTCCACACGCTGCTGTCTGTCTGGCCACAGATTCTCATCCACTTCGCAGTGCATGTTTTCCCTTGTGATGCAACGAGGGAAGAAACGGTCTGCATGTGGCAGCCATCCCCTACACTGATCTCCTGTGATATCACCACATGCAGCGTCCATTGCATGGAGCAGGGACCTTGGATTCTGAGCCTGATGCTCATACACCTTCCTACTCCAAGCAGAGAAAAACTCCTCAATTGGGTTGAGGAAAGGCGAGTAAGGTGGTAGGAACTCCATGACCATCCTTGGATGCGCAGTGAACCAGACCCTGATGAGCCACGGTGGAAATTCACATTGTCCCACACAATGGCATATATTGGTAGGTGAGGCCCTACGAGACCTCTCTCATTTTCAGGGATCAAATCAAAATACAGGTGGTCCAAGAAGATGAGAAGCTTCTGTGTATTGTATGGGCCAAGACTGAGAGTCAAGACCATTCTCAGAAATGGCAGCACACATAGTTATATTGCTCCTACGCTGACCTGGGACATCCACCATGGCCCGGTGGCCAATAATATTACAGCCACGTCTTCAGCCCTTGGCCAAGTTGAAGCCGGCTTCATCCACAAACACAAGGATGTGAGAGCTCTCGTTTCCTTCCACTGCCATTATCCTCTACAATAGAGTAAAAAAAAAACAAACATCAAATCAGTCATACAGAAGAGTCATACACTAGAGTAACAGAAAATTACATAGGAATGTTTTATGTTCTCCTCCACTACTGACCACTACTCCAGTGGTTCCAAACCTGGGATACATGTACACCTAGGGATAGGCCTATGCATCTGGCTCTGAAGTTGTCCCAAACTTCTCACCAAGTCAGCAGCTGGGGGCAGTAAACTTTCCAATTCTTGTGGGTTACACAGAGGTACTACGGGGGGTATTTGAGAGAAAGGGGAGGAGGAAATCATCAATGACAAGGCTTACTGAAATGTTACAGTAAAACCCACAGTATTAGATAGCTCAGACTGGGAGGCTCTAATTGCAGTTCCTTGACCACTTTTCTTATTGTATGTTTTATTCTTCAAAATAAGGATTATAATGATAATTGTGTCATACAGTAAGCTGCAATCTTCAGTTGCAGCTTTTAGGCAAAATGTTGAAGTCAGATAAAGCAAATACTTGAATTCAGAAATCAGGTAAAGGGGGTACTGAAGCCAATAAAGTTTGGGAACCACTGCTTCATTGTAAAAAGGTTATAATGATAGACAACCAGTAACTGACTTACATGTACATACTGGTACCGCAGCTCTTTCACTCTCTATCAGAGTTCCTCTCAAATGGTACCCTGTAAAGTTGCTTCATGGTCATCTGATGCTTGTCCAATACCCTATTGTGGAGATGCTGATAGAGTTGACATTTTGGAATATGGCATGGTCTTCTATGATTGCAGTGCCGATCTGTCTCAATGTGATGGCATTATTCGCCATCAACATGTTACAGATCTCCTGTTCTTGTTGCTCATTTAGAAGTTTTCCTCCGCCACCTGTGCGAGGTTGTCATCCAATCCTAGACATAGAATTCAAAGGACAACACTGTATTACCATTCATAATGTATGCCTTATGTATTTCTCACAGAATGAGTTACTAATATAATTGTATTGTTGTTTTACAGTAACCTCCAATATTTTTCTTGCCATTTTTAGTATCATAACATCCTGTTGAGGTAAGATATTACTGTAGGCCTATAACACACACACACATGCACACACACTAAATGAATAGGTAAATTAGTATGTAAATGCATTTCTCGCTTTATGCAGTGTTCTGTCCTATACAATATATAATTCCATCATTGAATGGGTACATACCTGTTTTCCCTGAAAAAGGTTTGAATGATGGAGGAGGCTGTAGAGCGGGGTACATTTCATCCGGGACAGCATGGTGTCTCTGAGTTCCTCGGCCTCTTCCCCCTGTTGCACCACCATGCACCCTTACTGCTCCTCCTCTTCTTCTTCCTCTTCCTCCAGCAGGCAGTTGCCCTTGTTCATTTCCTTGGCCAGGTGCCTCCATGTTCAGAAATTGTAATGGTCCTGGTCAAGCTCTCTCTATCTATGTTTGGCAACATTCACAATCATGGACAGCACCTGGCAGGTAACTGAATATACTGTCTGATTCGTCATCTGAGATGTGTGAAACTCCTCCTTCGTTAGTCAAGTTCTAGTTTCACCTGACTGTCAATTGATCAATTTATCAAATGTTCCAAGACATTCATATATGGTATTCATGGTATAATGTTCTTTACTAATTTTGACAATTGAACAGACTGTTGTGCAAGTGATGACTTATACAATGAAATGATTCTGACATGTTTTGGAGAGAACAACCATTAGACTGAGAACCAACAATCTATTCACTTGGAAATTGTGCTAACTGTGAAAAACTGTAAACATTGCCGCAACCTGCTAAGAATGAAACGTGATGTGAGGGACAAGTAATTAGATCAACATGAAACCAACAAAATAAGAATGAACATAAGATGATATGTTTCAGCAAGTATTTTAATGATGATGCACCATCAAATAGGCATTAAGGAAACCAGTGAGCACAAGATTCTGTGATATGGTATTACATCAAATGATCACAGTGAGGCAAGTGAAGCACCAACTACTAGTAAAGTGCAATACTTACCACATGCTGTCAAGGTTTTAAAGATAATTGAGCTACAGTAGAATGACGGCAGTGGTATCAGGGCGCATATAAAAAGTGAGGGCTGAAGATGACCAGCAGCTAAGTTGTTGCGGTGATGCTGAAGTTAGACGTTGCATTACTGTGGAGGTTGCAGCACCTATCCTAAATGAGTTTCCTGAATAATGTTTTGGTGGTATCAGTGGAATCAGTTTTACTCAAGAAATAAATAGGGATAGTCTCTGTAGCAGTACAATTCAACAATTCTACAGTTCCATTTAGCAGACGCTTTTGTCCAAAGCAGCGTACATCTGAGAGTGAATACAACACAAGCAAGGATCTAGTCAGGAAGAAACAACCTGGATAAGTGTCATAAAATGGCGTTTGGCGTTCAGTGCTCTGTAGTGCCTACCAGAGGGGAGAAGTTTGAATGTGTTGTGTCCAGGTTGTTCTGACTGCACCAGAGAGCCAGATGTTCCACTGTCATCATCCTGAATGAGGCAGATGAGTATTGTGTCATCTGCAAACTTCAGGAGTGGGTCCCGTAAAGTCATTGGTATAAAAAGAGAAGAGCAGTGGTGAGAGCGCACACCCCTGGGGGGGCGCCAGCACTGATTTTCCGGGTGCTGGATGTGATGCTCCCCAACCTCACCTGCTGCTTTCTGTCTGTAAAGGAAATTAGCAGTCCACTGACTGGAGTTCACCCCGATGATGTTCTTTATGAAAGGTATGGATGTCAGTGTCTCTGCTGGCTTCTGGGTGCGGACGTCTCCTCAGCCAGTGGCCGGAGTAAAGCTTCACTGTAGGACATACAGTTATAAGTGTCCTCTACACAACGCAACTGTCATCAGAGTTAATGATAAGGATGATTAATACACACCTTGATATAATATGTGTATATTTCATCCTGACTTGTTGCAGCTGAGACGACTGTAAGAATGAAGTTATTGTTAACAGCAGCTTTACATTCATACTGATCGGTCTACAGCCAAGGAGCTTTAGGAGCCGATTGTTTCTGAATTATCTTCATTAGTTTCACAATCTCAGATTTGAGATTTAGACTATTATACGTGTCCTGACATCTTGATCATATAACAAATAAAAAAAAGTCCGTAAGACAAAGAGACACATGAACACTGAACTAATGAATTAACCGTGTCTGCAGTCACAGTAAATTCTTTAGACTCTTGATATCCTGACATTATCAAAGTGCTTACTTCCAGTGAAAATCATGGAGCACGAATCATCACACAGAAACTGTGTCTGCGCTGCTGAACACGCCTCTTTTACATGAGCGTGCACAGACTCTGATTAAGTTAACACGGACTCAACAAACCAACATCTTAATTGCAGTCATAGTTCCGATTAACTCCAGCTGAGGCAGCCAGAGTTTGTCAACCCCGACTTACCTTGGTAACCCCAAGTTAAATCGGAGTAGGTTAAACTCACGTCGTAGTACAGCCCTCTGGTCTGTAGCTGCAGTTTCAAACACTTCAATGAGTGCAGTCAAAGCAGGCCTGTAGCTCCACCTTTGCCTCGTCAGTCCATTTCCTCACAGACTTGACCACAGGCTTAGAAGATTTTAGTTTCTGCACCTAGGTCAGAATGAGATGAACCAGACAGTGAACAGAGACTCCCAAAGCTGTCCATGGAACAGAGAGATAGGTGTCTTTCAAAGTTGTGTAGCGGTGGTCCAGGATGTTAACATCCCTGGTGGGACACTTAGTATATTGTCTGTATTTAGGAAGTTCATGGCTGAGGTTTGCTCTGTCAAAATCCCCCAAAACAATGAGCTGGGAGTCAGGATGTTTTTGAAGTTGATGTTTATGAAGAGAGTCTGTGAGTGAGGACTGCATGATTTCTCCAACACTTTGACATCTGTGCATCAACCTTCATTTATCCAGTCCACTGCCCCTCATTTTCCCTGATAACTCCGTGTGATCTCCATGAGGAGTTGGAAACCTGTAGATGGAGTGCATTATCTGCAATGTGCTCACCAAGCCAGGTTTCAGTAAAGCATAGGGCGGCAGATCTGTAAATATCATCTGCATCTCCGGCATAGAGAGCTGCTGCTGCTCCCACAAAAAGCTCAGAAAAAGTCTCTGGTTGTATGAAATCTGTGGAAAAAGTTTGCCCAACTGAATGTCCAATGTTAAAGTTCTCTCCATCTCTGATGACTGACAGATAGTGTTTGCATGATCCAACTCTGAGGAACTGGCAGAAACTTGTGTATGGTTGGCTGTAGGAGCTAGATGGTTGCTTTTCCTTGTGCATTTTAAGCCGGGAGCGGTGGAAGAGTATCAAGAATCATGTTGTTGGCCAAGGCTTGCAACTGAGCACCAAACCTGGTGCTGGCTTAATGTCTTGAGCTCTGAGGATCTCTAGGCTCTCAGATCTTGTATCCTCCCGACAAGCAGCGATCCTAACACTGCTGCTGGCAGGGTAGAGGCAGATATGAGTAATCCCTCATGAATAGGACTTATGTGTGAGTCGGACATCAGGAAAAGCGATGACAGAGCGACTGTTAACGGCCAAACAGACTTTAAACTTTCCATAAACAAACTGAATTAACAGCATGAAAGAGCTAGGGAACAGAAGGATGACAGGCTAGTGATGTGGGTGAAATGCCATGCTACTGGATAGAAAAGATCAGCTGATGAAACAGCCCCAAACTCTGACGGCAGGAAATGTGAGTGAGCATGCAAGAGAGGGAAGGACAAGAAATCGTCTGTGACCAAGAGAGCATTATTACTAGATGATTGAGAGAAGAAAATGTGAGGTACATTTGAAGTTGAATAAAATATAATGCATTATAGCACCCAGTATATAAAGTAGTGTAAAAATAACTCCACCTTGATCAGACTAAGTAAATTTAAGTATTGAGAGACTGACTACAACCATGAAGATGACTTGCCACTTCTCCGACTAATTGACAACAAAATCGCTCCATCATTTACATACACACATAATCATTACACATTGGTAGAATAACCATTATTCCTTCCCCCAGCAGCTTGACATATAGAGCTAGGTTTCCCTTTTGTTTGGATTCAGTCATCACTTTGGAGGTCAGTCTCACTGCTCTGGACTCATTCTACAACACAAAGTTGTACAACAAAATAGAAGCTATAGTCCCTTTATGCTCCACCGCAAAACTAAATCTATATTTATGGCGTCTGTAGGATAAATGGGGGAGTCTCACAACCTGAGAAAAGAAGCAGCTCTGTAGTCTGGTGGTACGGCAGAAGAGATCACATGCTCCTTCTTCTGTAGACAAAGGAGAGCCAATGAACTCAGTTTCCCGCATTCCTTCATGTTTTCACACCTGTGTAAGACCCCACCTATGGAAGTAGTTGAGTGTGGCTTACACCCTATGACATCATTGTCATGATATCATCTTATCAGTAAAACTTGCCTCTCTGTACAATGCCATCGCTTGATACCAGTGATGGGAATAATGGAGCTAAAATAAATGGTGTTACTAACTAACATTATTTTTTTCAGTAACGGGTAGGCTAACTAATTACTATTTCCATCGTTACCATGCCTTTACCATTACTGACATTTAAATGGGGCATGATATAAACTAAAGCTACCCATTGAAACTCTTGTCATCCGACTCAGCCACAGGAACTGCACAGCTGCACACCAATTTTTTTCTTTGGTGAGGGAGGAACAAGATAACCGCATACGTGAAGATATTGGCTAAGGTAGAGTAAGCTTTCATGGTAAGCCAAGAAGAGGCAGCATGGAAGTACAGACACTTCTTTATTCTCCTTGAGGTAAAAGGTAAGAACGTACATGTGATGTGTCTGTTGGCCGATTGAACATCCTCCTCCTCAACCGCCTGCAAAACTTCTCGCAAACATTGTTTAGCATTTAGATTAATGATGAATCAGAGCACAGAGTCTGCCTCCCCTTATATTACTGGAGTCATGTGTAAAATAGATTGATCCACAGATTTCCCATTGCTAGAGTCTAATTTCATCCATTTCACTTTTTTTGTGACTGGACATTAGACAGAAGTAGGCTAGCAAGTCAAATATCTTTAGGTCCAGCTCTTATCTGAGCTCTCTTCCTCCTCTTCAACTCCAACTTTCAATTTCACCTTTCACCAACTTTATTTTTTGTCCTAGAAGGGCAGTTAGTTTTGCCGCAATGATTAATTCAATACATATAAGAACATAGTTCTTAGTAGAGATGAGCCATACGGATAAAGCATTTTTGACGAATATGAGTATGATACGAGTAAAACTCGTCAATATCCGTGCTCGTGCTGAAGGAAAATCCTCATTGGTTAACTGACTGCGCTCTGTGATTGGCCAGTCACACACAGCGCCCGCCCCTCCCTACAATCTAAAAAGAAAAACATTGAACAAACTTAAAAAAGTTCTTAAATTGGTCACATCTAATAAAATTAAGTTAAGAGAACTAAATAAACTTTAATTCAATTCATTCATTATTTTTAATTCCACTGAACTTATTTTTATTTAATTGGGGGAACTTGAAAAAAATGATTCAGAACAACTTAATAAACTACAGAAAACTGGATCAAATGAAATTGTTATTTTTAATGCCATCTAGCTTATTTTAAGTTAATCAGTGAAACTTTAAAGCTTCTGTTCAGATCAACTAATTTTTGTTCATGAGACTAATAATTAAATATACATTTTTTAACTTGATGTAACATGTTACTTTAAATTCGCTCATTTTTTCACTTTAATATGACCTATTTCATTCTTAAAACACGGGTAACAATCCATGTAACTTTTTTATTGTACAGATCCATATTATAGCAAATCTTATATTTCCAATGAACTTAGCTCTTTCAGATGTATTTTTTGCATATGATCCCTGTTCAATGAAGAAATTCATACTGTAAAAAAAACAACAAAAAGAAACAAGTGCACAATATTATTGAGAATATGCAAAATTCTAATTTATTAGAACCAGTGACAATTTGAAAATTGACCGTTTCTGCCATAAAACCAGACCATCTAAAAACAACTGGCCTTCGGTTGGTCACTTTTTGACAACTGGCAGTTTTCCAAAAAAATTTCAGCCATACAAAAAAGGTGACTAGTAACCACAATCCAGCCAGAGAGATACAATCCAACATTCATAATAATCAAACATTTCTGAAACAAGTTGGGGGTGTCCTAATACAACTTTTTCACCTCCGGATCGGGACATCCCTAATAGAAGTATGATCAAACAAGTATAAACAAGTACAACTTTTGTATCTGTAGACTGTACTCTACACAATCACTTTTACAGAACACACAAAAAATGAAAATTCAAGAACTTGATTCCTTGAAACATTGGTTCCTCCAAACATTTCCTGTCATGACAACATTATTACTTATGACAACGACACTCCTTATTCTGGGTAGAGCTTTGTGTTCAGTCCCCGCACCTTGCCACTCATCCTACCTGGGTCAAGCTGCATTAGTACTTTTTGGAAAAACTCAAAGGTGCGTTCAAGTCCCTTTGGGTACTGAGGGCATAAATTAACCCAAACAGTAAGGCACAGGCAGATGCAACAGAGGGTAAGTCATTCAGCACTGTGACACCATCTATGACAATGCCTATGTCTGCAGGTGAAGCATCAGGGTCACCTTCTGAACGGATGACAAAAATGGCCATGGACTGCTGCTCCAGTTCTTCTTCAGCTTCAACTCCATTTGCATCCTGCATTATGGAAAAGTATAAGTTAGCATTACCATAGCTTTTAGCTTTAGTTGTCACATTTCACTGCTTCCAAGCATTTCACTAGTTGTCAACAACAGTTCTTGAACAAGAGGCAGCTTTACCACTTGTTTCTGTATTGAAAAAAATGGCTGCAATATTCTGTATCTGATAAAACAGTCTCTGATTGGCTGAGTTACCCATCAATCAAAACTCAGTCTGGCTATTGGATACTGTAATTTCAAGATTTGGAGCAAGGTAGGGGAAAAAGTCGGACTGAACAAAAGAATGATATGAAATTCGAGGTCTGTGATCAGAATGGTTTTACCAGGCAAGGAATATGCATCCAATTTCAAAATGTGGCCAGTAGTATGTTGAGCTCAGTCTATATAAACATAAGATAAGATAAGATCCTTTATTTATCCCACTTCAGTCATGCACACAAACATGCTACATGCATTTTGGGAAATTTGACTTCTGCATTTAACCCATCCGTGGGTACAGAGCACAACACAACAACACACAAAGGCATTGACCACACGGAGCAGTGGGCAGCTATATATTGGAAGCGCCCGGGGAGCAGATGTTTGGGGGAGTAAGGTGCCTTGCTCAGGGGCACTTAGACGGTGGGAAGGGTGGGAATGTTGCTCCTCTTGGGCCTGCAGGTACTGGTCTGGTCCATCTGGTCCATCCCCCGGTCCAGGTATCTTTTGCCAGTCCGTGGCCTCGAACTCGCGACCTTCCAGTCGAGGCCCTGCTTCTCTGACCTCTAGGCCACCGTCCCTCCCCCTAATTACATAATTACAATTTCCAGGTACTCTTTGAAGAGGCATTCAAAATCTTCACCAAAGTAGATGGTCAGGGATTTCAGGAGGTTCTCTCTTCGGGTGTTGATGTCAACAGTCTGCAAAAAATAGCTACAGTTACATGAACAGTATTTCTTCAGTCTGATTAAATTTGTGCTGATCAGAAAATCAAACTTGTGTTAACATTGTCATCAAATATTCAAATAAACATCAAATAATCCAATCATAATGTGCATATACATACACTAATATTTACTTGTGATTAACCAGTATGACGTGCAGTGTAGTCTAATTTTCACAAAAAATTGAAATTGAACTTGTTTCTTTGTTTTGCACCTATATGAAAGCTGCTATTTGTTGAGCATATGGTGATAATGTCCCTTCAATATTTTACCTGGTTGAAAGCCTTCAAGAACTTGCTGGTCTTCTGCTGCACAGCTTCTGTCTTGCTCCCAATGATCTCCACCAGCCTACCCGCATGCGTGTCCAACTGAGCCATGAATTTTGTTTCAAGAGGAACTGTAGTGATTCGCAGGAACTCTGCATTGACCTGGAATGACAGTAGTAGTTGTGTTAGGGACACTATATTGGGGTCATTTCTTTTGCAATGCAAGAAAGGATATTAACTTAGTCCCATGAGGCACCACATATGTTTTGAAGAAGAAAATCAAACTTTACAATAAAAGCACATTATTGTTCACATTAAGGATCACAGGCAAAAACATATAAGGGGTTATCTGAGGGTTACATATCTATCAGCATACCTCTGGTATTTTAAATAGTGCAGGCCACCTCTTCTGGACTTCATCCACTGTAGGCTCCTGATCAATCACTTCCTGTCTTCGGTAGGCAAATGTCTGCTCCATTTTCTGAGCAACAATTGCTCTATTTCCTCTTTTCTTCACTTCTGTAAGTAGTGACTCTCTCTCTTTTCCCATGGTTTCTGGAGATGCATCACCTGGCAGCCACGGGTAGTAGTTTACCTCTGCACGTCTTGGTCGCTTTACCTTCTTTGCAGGAATGGCATTCTGTGGGGTCTTAACTTTCAGGGTATACACGACTACTTCAGGGGTCCCATGTGCTTTGAGTAGAGTTCTGTAGTTAGCCATCTTATATTTGAGCCTCTGCTTCCAGCCGTAGCAGCCGTTGAATGAGCCTGGCTCACTAAGACAAGGATGCTTTTTAATTAAAGCTTCTGCTACCTCACAATAGTCCACATCCATAGGATAGGCTTTGTACTTGAAAATTTTGTCTGCCAGTTTTTCCAGTACATCTGACAACATCTTTGAGCCAACTGTTAGTCTAAGTTTTTTTTGCATTGTATTCTGCATTCCCTTTTTGCAATTGCATCTCTGTCTCAAGGGAAAAGCGTGGAATGGGGAACTCTTTTGGCCACTGCATTGTTCTCAGTGTTGAAGGTGACCTGTCCAGAATTATGGTACTGTCTGATCCGGAAGATCCTGAAGAACTAGCCTCATCACTCTGACTAGATGAGCAAGAGCTGATCTCCAGGGCACAACTAGGAGAATCAAAGGGCTGTTTGTCCATCTGAATGACTTTGACAGTACTTAGGTCCTTAATTTCGGCTGTAGAGGTCAAATTGACAAACATGTTCCCAAAGTCAGTGTCTTGGTATTGGAGTCGTATCCTTCCAGACAATGCACATGTTTGTTTGATGTCACTGATGAGGTCCTCCAGGGAATCAGGAATTCCACCCGGTAGAACCATTCGAATGGAGTTGTCTTCACCCAGAACAACTAGAAGCCTTGCAGATGTTCTCCCAGTCATTTTTGCCTCTTCGGAGCGATCTTTTGTTTGTACTTTGTTCCTGCCTTTTTGCAGTTGATTACCTCTTCGGAGTGATTTTGAGTTTGTGCCTTAGTTTGCCTTTTGACTCTTTCTGTTACCTTGTCGTGAGTGATTTTGTGTTTGGACTTTTAATAAAAACTCTTATTTTGATGTCGTCGTGCATCTGGGTTCAGAGTTCACACCAGGCTTGTCAGTACAATCTGGCCAGTATGAACCCAGCAGACCCAGAGCAGATGGTGGCGGCGATCCGAGCCCAGGAGGCTCGAATCAACCAGCACAGAGAGCAGATGATCGCCATGCACGGCAATCTGCGAGCACACACCGGATGCCAGGAGGACTGGAAAGCGGTCATCATGAGTCAGGTGAACCTTCTGGCTGCCAAGATGGATCAAGTCCTTACGCATCGGCCTGAACCTGCCTCTGCAGTCAATGCCATGAACCCGCTACCAGCGACGCCGTCTGCCACGTCACCCGCTCCAGCCATGACTGCCCGCCTCGCTCCTCCAGAGAAATTCTCCAGTGAGTCCGGGGACTGCCTCCTGCAGCATTTCCCACACAGCGGTCGAAGGTGGCCTTCATGATTTCTCACCTCACGGGGAGAGCGAGAGCGTGGGCGTCGGCAGAGTGGTTTCGAGACTCCTCGATCCGTGGAAGAGTTCAAGCAGGCCCTCAGGAGGACGTTTGACCCGCTTTCCTCGGACAGAGAGAAGGCACGAGAGTTAAGTAATGTAAAGCATGGGTGTTACGTCCCCCAAGGTCTAGGGGATGGGGGGACGACACATATTATAGATTTGGGGGTTCCTTGGAAAAAAAGAACCAGAAACAGAGTGTACTTTGTTGTTAAATTAAATGTTTATTAATGAAAAACGTTAAGGGTCACCAAAAGGTGAAACAAAAAGGGACTCCTTCAAAAGGAAGGCCGAGCCTGCAAAACAAACAAATGGTTAATTCACCGAAGTGAAACAAAAGACACGCTCACTAGCGTCACAAACTAATAAAGAACACCCTGTCACTCTCACACAGAGGACAGTAAAACACAGGTCACCTCACCAAGAGAACTGGTCACTCACACACACAGCCTCACGCTGCTGGTTGCCAAAAAAGAGAGAAGGGGCACACACATGGGCATCAGGGTTTAAAAAGGGCCGGCCCTGATGATGTAACCACCGCCACCTGAAGGTAATGGGGAGAGGGGAGGAGACAAACGGCTCATGGGCCGTAACAATGGGAAAAAAATGTGGGCGATTATGCCATCAGGTTTTGCACTCTCACCGCTGATAGCGGCTGGAATACCACCGCATTTTATATATATATTATAAATTTTCCGATTAAGATGTACTGTATATAGGCTTTGAATACAGTAGATTAGCAACTTCTGATCAATCCATATCAATTTCAGACTTAAAATAATGTAGCGTTTTAAGCCCTACCCATTTCTGCGACCACTTCCGGTTTAGGCACCGCCCGCTCCAAATTCAGATACAGATAATGTAGATGGTTGAACAGATACAGACAGTGGTGTACTCGCTCATCCCATGTCCTTACCCTCTGTCTGCCATTAGAAGACTGTTGTTCCCAAAGAGGGGGTATTTGCAAAGCTTTGGATGGTCCCATTTGGGTGACAATAGAATTATTCACAATCAAATCAAGTGTCTTATTGTTCAAAAATATTTATACAGTAGAGATTAAGCATGCAAGCAGTAGCAGCAGGAGTAATAACAAACATGTCTTTCATAAATACAAACTATCAATGCATTCGTCTTCTATTCATGGACTGAAGTTAAGACATTAAGGCGCAATCTATTAGAGAGCCCCAATAAAACACAAGACTGGAACTTTTAAAAATGTGTACGTGTATGTTCCAAATACAGTTGATAAATGAGAATGCACTCAATAGAGCACTTCCAACTAAAGCTGTGCAATCAAAATTTTAATATGTTTTAATCTGTTTCTGGCTTTACATCAAAATACACAAAAAGACAATGACATACGTGTGCCAAATGCTTTTTAACTGCTTACGATATGCATATGTAAATAGGGGAACATTTTGAAAATGCTCTTTCTTGCTCTCAATTTTGAGAAAAATATAAAACTAGTCACTCAATCCTTGGCCTATGACCTAGTTATTAAGGTTTGATCAAAATCTCTTACCAGGTGTCTCACAGAAAAAACAAATATGCACAAGTATGTCACCACCAAGGTTATGAATTGTAGAACTGATCTGACTTTACTTAGAATCAGTTTAACCTACAAACTGAGAACCAAAACATGTCTACTGATTTCTCAATGATGTCCTGTTTTTAACTATGAATGCCATGCCATGCCAGATACAGCCCAGCTGTCTCGTCCTTGGTAGAATCTAGAAAAGGAGGCATGTGAAGACAAGACAGCACTGTTCTTTCGTAGAGTCTTTGGAGACCTGGAAAAGCCCTCTCTCTGTCTAAGCAGGAAGATACATATTTTGGGGAAGAAAACACATGTTTTGAGCAGTTAGTGACGGTACAGTTGACTCACATAGTAAATAATATTTAGCAACTGACTGAACCTTCTCACCATATAATGGCTTCTACTTGATAAGGTGGACCCACTGCATTATATACTTCACCATAACTTGTTTATGCAAGCTCACAGCTGCCATTATGGTTAAAATGTGGGACTGCCAAGAGATTATGCAGTTCACAACATGTACATATGTGAATGAACACAGAAGTAGAGGCCAGTTTTGTAAAACCTAATTTTTATTATATTGTGTCAAGTCTTGAGGCAACATTACCACCCTGTGACTTAAAAGTCCCATAGCCAGTGACAGGACAAATATTGGAATACAATAAATACTTAATTCTAAGTTGACTGGGTACACCAAGTTAAAACTAATGCAGTATAATACAACAGCCCTGCAATACATCCTATCGTCATGAAGGCTATAATGTTATATATGACTGTTTTAGGGAGGTGATGATTGAACTTTGTGGTACAACACAAGGAGTGGTGGATAAGGGATAAGGCAGCGAAGGGTCTTAAGTGATAAGGTTTAAAGCTATTGAAAGAACTGCCCCAACATCTTTCACCAGTGCTGCTCCAGTAGCTGCGCTTTCCAGTTTAATGGCTACCACTGATTCTGCATGAATATATTTCATTCTGATGTTACTTAAACTAGATAGATAGATAGATAGATGTACTTTAATTGTCCCAAACTGGGAAATTCTTGAGTAATAAGGCATGATTGTGTGATTACTATAAAGTAATCAACAACATTTTTTCATTTTTCCCAGCAGAAATGCTTGGGATTTACTTCAGTACAAATTTTAACGTATTGCATCCCATTTAAAAACTATCTACGCAAGCAATGCTTTGCAGACTGTTATATATTAATGGACATGAACATTTACCACCACAATATTTTAAGGCTGGAGTGCATTGGAACCAAAATAAATCAAGCAGGATTTTCAGCCTCACACAGTAGTACTGTTGTACATAGTATGTTGTTCCTGGTTCCTGGTTTAATTTATTCCGGTCCATATTGTGATTGGATCTCATTAAAACAAATTGGGTAGGTGGAGGTGGTGGACTTGTGAGCAAACTTGATGTGTCCGAGGGCAGGTAGTGTTGCTGCTGTATGGGCATTACATATTTTACCATTGCAAAAAAGTGAGCTAGCAGGAAGAGGCTGACTTAGATCTAATTACAAAGTCAACCTTACAGATCCCCTACTTTTCTGATTTTAATCTGATAAATCACATGTTACACAGGTGGAGATTGGGTCCTGAACTCAAAAACCTCTTGGCTGCACAGCTACTAAGGCTGTGTTGGGAAAGATTTGAGCCCTGTCAGGCCCTCTCATTCACTGAATTGAATGGAGTGGGAGTGCCAGCACACGTGGCTGCAGCAAAAAAGTTTAACTGGGAGGGATGGTGTGTGGGTAGAAGGTGCAGGAGGAGGGGGAGGACTCGTCCATAATGATGACTGTTTTTGTGCTGTTATTACTTGTTTTTGGATGTATCTGCAATGTAATCAAATGTAATACAATAAGAATAGACAGGTAAATAGAAAATGGTTTGAAGCAGCTACATCTACTGCAGCATCATCAAAGTCATCAACACACCTACTCACTCTCTGTGAATTCTTCAGGCAAGGACCTGCTCTATTTACACATGGACCCAGTCGGACATTACATGATATGTTTGTCTTTGCACACAGGGGTGCTTGTGTGAGTACAAGTCCAGCAACACAACGAGGATGGGCAGATTACAGGTTGTTTTGCTTTAAAAATATCATCAGGAAAATTAATCTCATTGATCCTATTAATGTACAGACACTGTCACCAGGTTTAACTGGAACTACCAAAAATATCCAGTGGAAATACAGGAAGAAGTGTGTCCTTTATAGCAATGTGGAAAGGGTAAATGGTGGTGGACATGTAACACATCTGAGCTTCATGTTGGAGAACAGAGTTTTCTGACAAAGACTTGCAATAAGATGCAGATTTTTATCAACTGTCGTCACCGTCTTTCCTCAATCTCAGACATTCCGTAGTTGCCATGTGCAGATGTTGTAGGAAGCAAGAATTTTTAATACTGTGGCCTTGAATGTAATTCTAAATTTCACAGAACTGTTCAATATTAATACACTTGTCTGGCAACAGGGTTGGAACGGTAACATAAAGTCCTCATATCAGCATTTGGGTGTGCTTTTCTGGATTTGAACAATGATCACCAACTTAAGTGAGTCTGTAAAGCTGCATTTCCAACTCCAACACTAAAAACAGCAAAGTTTTGTTTTGAGATTGTACAGCAGTGTTGTGCTTATTTGTTGTTTAGGCTCTGCTCCTTATATGTGATGAAATGTGCCCGCAGTCATGGCCCAAGGCTATGACTGCCCTAGAGACAAAGGAAGACGAGCTGCCACCATCATGTTTAACCACCCCTGACACATCATTGCCCTTATTGTGCCTCTCAATCTGAACACACACACACACACACACACACACACACACACACACACACACACACACACACACACACACCAGCAGCAGCAGCGGCAGCAGTGCTGGAGCACCATCTGTCAGCCTGGTGTCAAGTGGCCCTCGTCTCCACTGATTATGAGATCTCCTGCTGCCTCAGGTGGTCCACGGACCAGCTCACCCATCTAGAGGCGCCAGGCCAGGCCATATGGTCTGTGGGGCACAAGGGGGCACCCAGGGGAGGTAGTTCTCCTCCCCTGCTACTGGACAGGACAGACAGCAGCCACAGCCTACTGTCGGCTGAAATGTCCCAGCCAGGCCTAAAATGACAGTGAAGGACTTGACATGCATCATTCAGAGTTTCTGAAAGAAGCTGAGGAGAAGTGGGAGCGAAGAGTGCAAAGTGAGAGGTCACTCAGGTCAAGGCCAGCATGTTATTGCTTTTATATTCTAAACATAAGACAGAATTATGGAAATGTAGGATCATATTCAGGGTGTTCAGGAAATGAAAAAACATGAATAATGGCAGTACAGCTTAAGTGTCCTTTATGAAAGTCTGTGTGTACAAAATATTGTCAAGACATAGAACAGGTTTAAAAGACGATACCAGTGTTTGTGTGTTTCGTTTTCTATAAATCACATATACATAATATTTTTGCTAAAATTCTGAATGTTTTTCCTCCCTTTCACACACTCATCATTTGATGCTTCTCATATCAATGTGAAATACAGTATCAGAATGATTCTGGATCAATTAAATAAATAATCGTTTTTTTCTGTGATTGAAATTATTAAAATTATGCACACTATTGAAAATGTGTACTGTTGTCTACGGCAAAATGCCAGAGCTGTGTAGTAGTCTTATTAAAGACAAAAAATGCATTTAGAAATATGGACCATATTGGCACACTGTCAACTGAAGAAGCGGAGGTCTTACAAATAGCCTTTGACAGAGGGCCTAAAGTTCAGTTTTAGTTCAGTTCAGTTCCGTATTAGTACATATTTCCAAACAAAGGCACAATTAATATTACCCGATTTGCTAAACTGAGAGCCTGTAGATTAGTTGTTTGCTTTTCACGGTTGGTAATCCTGCCTTGGTCTGAACAGTGCTGACCCTTTGAGGAAATAGAAAGGCAGACAGTACCCAATTGGGAAAGCTTCCATATGAGCAATGTTGCACCATCCAGTTTTAAATAACCCTGCTTTGCTGGAGTATAAACTGCTCCATAGAAAAGATATAGCATGACCTGCAGTCCATCGTCCGACAGAAATCGATGACACACACTAGATCAACAAGTTTCCAGCACCACCTATTCCCAAAGGTGGGTCAATGAATGTATCAATGAATTTTGCTTTCTCACTTTCTTGTCTGAGCAGGTACAACAATACAGAGACATGAGAGATTTGTCCTGTTCACAACCTATATGATCAGTTCAGTGCCAGTGTGAAGGTCTGTGTGGCTGATGGGTGTGTATCACCTCTGACTTTCACGGAGGAGACTGGAGTTTGTGTCCTGTCACACACCTGCAATTCATGTTTGCTTTTTTCCAGCTGTGACCATAATCTTTCACCAATCTTCAATCTGGTGATATTCTATATTGTCCTGAAATGACCAAAACCGAGAAGGAATGTATCCCAAATAATGTATGTGTATCAAAGCCTGATATATCTTATTTCTCTGTGCCATAGAGCTCCATTGTTGTCCAAAATCTATAAATACACATCAATGAGCCACACTGTTGCACTAGGTGAAATAAGTACACACTGTATATTTTGACTTGATCTCACATATACTGGCCTGTTGCTGGATGTTTTTCCCCAGTTTTTGTTTCCTCCTGTTTGAGTAATATTTGATAAAACACAACAAAACAAAAAATACTACTGTCAACTTGAGAGCCCTGAACAGGTTCGGGAAGTCAGAGTACTGAGAGGCAACCGACACGTTGTTGGTTTTAGTATTTTTCTGGGATTTGTTGACAAAAAGAACTCTTTCTGTCTTTGGGGGTTTGCAGAATTATCCTATGTCAACGTTCTGTCTGGCAATAGGGCTGATATGGTACATATCACGTGACCTAAAGGGACTAGCTAGCACAAGTTCAGATAGGGTGGTTCATCTAAAGGTAAAATTGTAGCAGCTTATTTTCTTTCAGCTTTCTTCTACTCTACTCTTCCCATCAACGCTACTCCATTTGGTAGACAGTGCACTGAATTTTATTTAATTTTAATTTATTTATCCCCATATTGAATTTTTATTCTGATGTATTTTTTTTCCAGAAATCTTGTCTTATTTTAGAACTTCATTTTTTCATATAATACTAATTTTAGTAGACTCAGTCACATTTCTTTTAAAGCCTTTGTAATTGCTCTTAACCTAAGCAAAAGGCTCTTTATACAGTATGTGGAAAAATATGTTTTTGACTGACTGGCATTTCATTACCATGCTTTAGTTATTTAGTTAATTATTTTATGTAAATGTCCCAAATATAATAATATTATCTGAGATGAAAAAGCTAGGTGGAAACATTTCTATCATGGCTTCCTCATACATTGTTTGAACTTGTGACAACAGTATTGTTGATGAGGAAATGAGGTTTGACTGGGTGACAAATTACAAGGCTTGTCAGTGTAGTGGCTTTCAGTTGCATCAGCTGTGATTTTCCTCTTCAACACTAAAGCCCTACTCTCATAAGCATGTCTTTCCCAAACTGTAATCAGAGCAGGCTTTCCAAAGAAGTCAGTGGATTGCATTGCTAAAAGCACACACACAGATACAGGAGGAGAAAGTCATTTATATATATAGCAAGAATACATGGATGCAGGAATGTAAATTGGCACAATATTATTTGCATCACACAATGATAAACAGTATACATAGGGGTCCATACGATGATAATAGTAATGATAATGATGTTAGATTTCAGGTTTTGCACCAGATTTTGAAACCTGGGGTCAGGGATGTGCACCCTCCTAGCCACAGGAGCATTAGTGAGATCTGACACTGACATGGCACATAACACACAGACTTAAACACAACTTAAAAAAGAAACATAAGACAATAATGTTAAAAATGAGTAAATCATTATTAAGACAAGAACAAAAAAAATACAGTATGTGGACAAGTGGTTGTCCTCACACCCTTGATCATATATTTGCATGTGTACAGGGTTGCCCCCTCCCTTCCTCAGATGAGGAGGGGAGGGGGCACAGAGAATCCCAATGTACAGGGTCCAGAATTTTGTGCTATGCCTTGCAGGTGTAGTATGTAATGTGTAGCATGTGTGTACTGACACAGTACCATTAATGATAATAGACAACACTATAAATTCCTTTATAAAAATAAAATACTACTATTAACGAAGTTAAAGTTAAAGACACATATAAATTAATAATAATATAATACAGTAAACTAAATCCTGTGAAGTTATTTAATAATGCTTTATCTTGGAAGTGCTACTCTACCATATTCAACTGTTCGATTCACTCCATTCTCTACTTTAGTGCACTCTACTTTTGCCTGTTGCATTCATATTTGCGCTCTACTCTGCTTTTCTAAATCTGACACTGTCAAATGTGTTTTTGATGTATTCTTCTCTGCTCAGATCTGTTATTCTTCTTCTGCATTGCAGTGTTAAAATTTTACTCTATTTGACATTATTTATTACTTTAAAAATCACTTGTAAACCATGTTTTCACATGTGATGCACATTTCACAAGAAAAATGTCCAATCAAACAATCTGTTTGGAAAATGTTCCAAAAACAGAACATAATGAGAATGATTAATATTTCACATGCAATTTTTTGGAAAACATGAAGCATTGACTAGCTCTTGTTTTTTTTCACTAGACATGCATTATAAATTCACATATGCTTTTTGTAATGGATATGACTGTTTATGAATTTATCACATGCAGTTTCACATATAGTACAGTTGTCATACATGTACAGTTACAAATTCTGTTGAATTCTGTTCTCTTCTGGTCTGGTCTACTCTAACCTGTTAGCAGTACTATTATCAGTCAGAGCGCTTCATGCAGATCATTCACCAAGAAAAGCACATAGTCACATACAAAAAATATATTGATTCCATAGCCAGACATCATTGCCTAAAATTATATTCTGGAATTTCATAGGTTGGGCAATACTGAAAATATTGTGGATATAGTTATGAAGTGGTAAGTGGTAATTATTGAGTCAGTATTATGCATTCATTCATCTCGTTCATCTCACTCAGCACTAATAAAAGATGTATATGACATAATTGTGATGCCACCTGTAAAGCCAAGACAAGACTATATAAAAACTATATGTGGATATTATCCATCCTCACTGTCACTGACACTGAAACTTTGTACCAGACATCAATTATGTCTCCCACAATGGTCTAAGGTCTAACTAAGGTATCTTAGTAAGGTTGCTTCTATCTATCTATCTATCTATCTATCTATCTATCTATCTATCTATCTATCTATCTATCTGTCTGTCTGTCTGTCTGTCTGTCCTCTCAGAGAACTCCTCTACTGCTGCTGTGTGTTTACAGCGTGAGTAGGCTAGGTTACAAACACAAGAGGGCGTGTTGGTGTGAGACAGAGCTGCTCGGCGGGTCCTGGCCTGTCACCGCTCTGATTTAGGGCTTCTGTTGAAAACCATGCATGTCCATGTCTTAGTGATATTTTTCGTTAGGTTTAAGGATTACACGTTCCTCCATGCTTTTCGAAAATTATTCCATGTAAGTCAGGTTTACTTTTCAAATTAATCTCTCACTAGGCTCTTTTCTGAGTTTCTGAAAAGTTAATATTGTGAGGACACAATGTTGTCATTTGACAGCAGTAGAAGGCATCCTTTACGATTATCAGTGGGCTCTGCCTGCGTTGTAGTTACATGTGCTATACTGCAAAATTTTAAGACATGTGAAGGAGCTCACTTTGAACTGTTAATTGAGTCTAATATAAATGCATCGGCCATGTTTAAGCGTGTATGTCCAGGAATGTGTCCTTCATGGACCACTGTATGTCCAGTTAAAAGTAAAAGTGAAAAAAAGAGACGAAGTGTGTGTTTACCTTTATGGAAAGCATGTAAAGAAACTAAAAAAGAGAAATAACAGGGGGAAATAACAGAACAGAAAAGAGCAAAGCAAAGCTGAAAAACTAATGATATGCAGCAATAAGTGTGCTCGTGTGCGTGTGTGTGGTTAGTGCTGGTCAGGGTCTGCAGAGCCAATCAGCTGCTCATGCAGATGACGTGCTGCTGTCCTACGTCAGCCCCCGCCGCTTGTCAGGTTCAGAGCTCCACACACACCGGCAACAAACACACACACATACACACACTCTCTCTCCGAGCCGGACAGCACAGCCCCTGGCCCGGCAGCCCGGCAGCGGAGGACACATCCAGGCTTCCAGGTGCCGCAGCCCGCTGTGACAGTGGACCTAACTTCGCCTTACTTTGCGGACATGGGAGATATGGGGGATCCGCCGAAAAGTAAGAAACTTGTTCGGTGTTGGGCTGCGATTCTGGAACTAAATTCATCACAACTTGTGAGCTGAATTAATTGTATTGCGATACCAGAAGACAAGTACATATTTTCTTGGCCTAGTTAAGTCATTGGTATAATAAAATACTGAAATGTATGGAAGTGTCAGTGAAGGTTTAAGTAATTTGATGTTACCATTAGACTTTGTTTTATTCGTGTTATTAAAACAATAACACAACAACAATAATCACCATAAAATTATTATTATTAACAATAATAATAATGTAAGATTACACACTTAGCCAGCGGACAGTTGTGAACAGTTTGTGTGATGTGTCCTGGTCTTCCAGAGAAGCGGCTGGTGTCTCTGTGCGTGGGCTGCGGGAACCAGATCCACGACCAGTACATCCTGCGGGTCTCCCCGGACCTGGAGTGGCACGCCGCCTGTCTCAAATGTGCCGAGTGCAGCCAGTACCTTGACGAGTCCTGCACGTGCTTCGTCAGGGACGGAAAGACATACTGTAAACGGGACTACATCAGGTAGGACGGCCGGGACTCCCCCAGATAAAACTCGAGAGCTGGATAGTTGGCGATTGGAATTATTTTCATTTTTTATTTTACAATATCGAATTGAGAATATTGGGTCTGGTTAAAGACACACGGAACCCCCCTTTTTAGGGTTAAACTGTTTAAAGAATCGTAATCATAATTATCTTTACTGCTAAAAGAACTTGTAGACAGTGCATCCTTATAATAACCCTTGTAATTTCATTGCTTTATGTTTATGGCATGCACTTTAATAACCTGAAACAACATGCATGAGGCCTAAGTCATTTATTAATCAATGATGTCGGTGTGTTTATAGTATTCTATATGCCCTGCTTTGTGGCAGACGGACCTGTGGAAAATTATAGAAAACATCCTGACTCGAGCTTCTTTTTTGTCACACAGACTCTAAATTATTCTCTAATATGCTGTTGCTACATCGCCTGAACTATTATTCCCCAACAACTTGAGCAGGCCTTTATTTATTGTTTACTGAGAACATTCCTTTAAGTATCACCGCCCAAAAAAAACCTCGCAAAAAAAAAAATCACTCGAATTATAGTATCTGGAGGTATACTATAAACAGATGGTTCTACTACTATTACCACCACTGATAACAGTATTAATAATACAGAGAAATATTGTTTTACAATTATTAGAAATTAATTATTAGAAATATTGTATAGAACCTGTCCAGGGTGTCCCCTGCCCGAGTCGGCTGGGATAGGCTCAGCCCCCCCTCGCGACCCTGCAGAGGATTAAGCGGTGTATAGATAATGGATGGAAATGATGTATTGGCATATTTTGAGAACGCATTAAATTATTATTATTATTATTGTTATTATTGTTATTATTATTAATGATTGTGAGCTGCCTGCCGTCAAACTAATCGGACTGTGTGTGTGTATGCGTGTGTGTGCGCGCGCGCCCGCAGGTTATACGGGATAAAATGTGCTAAATGCAACATCGGCTTCAGCAAGAACGACTTTGTGATGAGGGCCCGCTCCAAAGTCTACCACATCGAGTGTTTCCGCTGCGTGGCATGCAGTCGGCAGCTCATCCCGGGGGACGAGTTCGCTCTGCGGGAGGACGGGCTCTTCTGTCGGGCCGATCATGACGTGGTGGAACGGGCCAGTCTGGGCCCCGGAGACCCGCTCAGCCCTCTGCACCCAGCCAGACCGCTGCAGATGGCAGGTAAAGTCCCGGGGAGTGGGAGACAGGCCACAAGGACTCCTGCTGCAAACATATACTTTGAGCTGGTCGGTGTGTCTGGCTATTATTTTTTGGGTTGTTACTTTAAATCCAGAAGTCTTTTTCCTCCGTCATTGGATTTTGGTCAGTTTATTCACCGAGTTGATTCTACAGGAGACACGAGACTGTGATGTGTCATATTCAAATGAACTTCACCTCTTCTGTATGTCACACTGTCACTGAGGTGTATCAAGGCGCGGGACTCTACAGGCTCATGATCTAATATCAGAGTGATTTACTGGCCAGTCTGGATCTGTGGTAGGCACGAAGAAAGTGCTCCTGGTGCCATAACTAACAAGAGGAGCCTTTCTGCTTTCATATTCCACTCACTGAGCTTTTCTGTTGACCTGCTTCTGGTTTCTGCCCCTCTACATATGTTTTGTCTTAGTTCCTTGCTGCATATCAGTGCGCAGTCAGGCCGGGCTCGGTAGATTAGATACGGCTGGCGCTGCAGTCACAAATACACCCGCTATCGCTGCTGGAGAAGGAGTGGGACACGGCGGCAGGTCCGGGATGCGTTTGGTCCCAACTAAAAATGCTATGTAGTGCACGTCTGGAATGGGAGGTTGTAGGTTTTAGTTGCTTGCTGTAGCGCCAGCCTGGCCCGTTGCTTTTTAATATGAATTTTGGCCTTTAAGTCAATCAGAGCTGCACGGTTCTCCTATATTTAAACTTATATACAGTCGGCCTGTGGATGTAGTTGGAGGTAGTTTACAACATGAGGGATTTTCGGCAGAATTTACAAACGCAATGTTGACTTTTTCTCTATAACGATGATAAAGTCATAATTGACAACATCATTTGTTGCAGGAGCATGACAGTAGGAAAAGACTTCAGTAAAGTCATTAGCGACATGATTTCTCATCTTCATCTGGCCATATAGCCACTCTGCTGACACATTCAAACATTTCACCTTTCCTGGGTTGTTTTTCCGTCCTTTCACAACAGCAGAGCCAATCTCGGCCCGGCAGCCCGCGCTGCGGCCTCACGTCCACAAACAGCCGGAGAAGACCACCCGTGTCAGGACGGTGCTAAACGAGAAGCAGCTCCACACACTGCGGACTTGCTACAACGCCAATCCGAGGCCCGACGCCCTAATGAAGGAACAGCTGGTGGAGATGACCGGTCTCAGCCCGCGTGTGATCCGGGTCTGGTTCCAGAACAAGCGGTGCAAGGATAAGAAGAGGAGCCTGCTGATGAAGCAGCTGCAGCAGCAGCAGCCGAATGACAAGACGGTAAGAGGATGGAGCAGGGTCCTGAGCTGCATCAGCACCTTCTTCATATTAACACCGGGGCTATACTGAAATACCAATGAAATAGACAAAGACATAGAAAAAGACAAACACCAGCTGTTGCTGCTCTCTGTTACATTATTAAGATGTTTACCCCCCTGAGTAAGTTTAAGGTGTCCTCCATTTAAGCTGCATGACCTACAAGCTTGTGAGGTTGTGGAGTCACTTTTATTCATAAAGTCCCATTTCACGCCTTTGTCAGAATACAAGGGATAAAGGCCTTGAGCTCTTTAAAGGGCTTGGAGCGGCATAGATCAGGAGTGTCAGATCAAACCTGCAAGAGAAAAAATAAAATCTTTTCACCATACAAACAAATATATTAATCGATTCTGTTTCTGTTTTGTTTTTCTTTTCTGGCTTATTGATTATTACTGATCTGATTGACTGGTGGAATCATTTCAGATGCCTTCCCTCGAGCGCACACACACACGCACGCACGCCGCACACACACACACACACACACACACACACACACACACACACACACACACACACACTATCATCTGTAATCACGCACAGTGAGAGAAGTGTATACTCGGGGCTGATCACAAAACGTCCTCTTTCAGAACATCCAGGGAATGACGGGCACCCCGATGGTGGCAGCCAGTCCGGAGCGGCACGACGGCGGCATCCAGGCCAACCCGGTGGAGGTGCAGAGTTATCAGCCGCCCTGGAAAGTCCTCAGTGACTTCGCCCTGCAGAGCGACATCGACCAGCCGGCCTTCCAACAACTGGTTCGTGATTTTTTCACTAAATCATTAAGGCAAACATGCTTTAAATATATTTATTTAGTAGCAATATCACATATTCAATTTCTATTTTGAACATTTGACGTGCAGAAAAATCCAGTTTTATCTGTAGGGACGAGGTAGGCCTATTTAAAATAGCAATTTTAACATATAAATACGAATATGTGAATTTTCCCCTGCTATTGTGTCGACACTATAATTCTGTATTGACACCAGTATCTACAAAATTAATTTAGCTGCTCCTTTATAAAGCGTTTTCTCCATGTCTCTTGAGCTTTGGAAATTAAGATGCATATCATGACATCAATTAAATGACAGGATGATTTCAAGTTGTGCCTTTTTCAGGTTTTCATACATTTTTTTTTACATTCTTCAACGGAGTAACAGGAGCAGTGCTCATTTTGATGAAGCTGTTACAGTTGACTTTTGGGCGGCCTCATTTTCAGTATTAGCAATATTCAGCACACTGGACTACTGATGTCAATTATCTCAACCGGTTTAGTATCTTTCTGTTAAATCCACATCCTGGAGGCTTGTTCACAATTTGACCAGGACTCTCTGAAATAAAAACTGTCCCGTCGTGGAATGCTACTGATGTGGAAACAGACACAGAACAAAAGTTGTGTTTTAAACCTTTGGAGATACTGCCACGTGTTTCTTAGCCATGTAAGTGGATTATTAACATTTATGATTAGAACAGGGATAAGCATTGCACCGTTTTGCGGAAAAGTCGAGTAAAACAGTGTTAGTTGTGGATTGAGTAAATCTTGGGGAACTATTTCATTAAGTTGATGACCAATGTTAAGATCTCGGCTACTTATAATGACAACGGATAATTAAGACATGACCTTTATAGCAGAATACCTCCCAGGGTGCTCAGCAGAGGGTCAGGGTCAGGACCTATGATGTTTATTTTCGTTTACCATATACCACTATGGCTGATTAGAAGGTTAGTC
>JBBMOC010000013.1:3027140-3144909 GCA_037975185.1 Centropyge bicolor
AATGTAGTTTTTCCTTTGTGACAGCCATTTTTCTGCGTTCACTTCACTGCTTGATGTATACTCACTAAACATTATGGCTGGTGGTGCATCAGTCTGCATTTTTAATTGCAACACAATGGTTAAATAATAATAGAATCACATAATAAACTAATACTGGCTTTAGTGTTAATAATTTATGAATACTGTAATTAGTCCTTTCTACCTAATACTAGTTTTAATAGTAGCCTTAATGAAATAAATAAAACATAATGGTTACTATGGTATGGAAGGAGAATCACTGAAATCTTTAATACTATGTTGTGCTTTGGAAAAGGGTCAGCAATAATATAAATTATACAACTAATTGGCTGAAATGTGGAAAACTGTGGTCCTCAGAGGGCAGTTTTAGGATTTGTTCGAAGTTTGTAGAAAAGCATGTTGAACAAAATACCTGGATCAATTTCACACAGTTCAAAGGATGCGTGAATCTCCTGAGAAATATGTCTCATCATCATATTAAAATTGTGAGAGGCCATATTAGCTGAGTTTGTTGAGCCTCCACGGATTCACAAAGGGAAACGCAGAGACGGACTCTTTGCAGTGGTGTCTGTCCTCTGTTGTATGGATGGGGATCTGGGCAGGGGAATCTAAGAACGAGGACAAAGAATCCTGATAACATACCCTACAGGTTTGTCTAGCTCTGGGAATGTATTCAGAGCTGATGGAGAGATGGAACAAAAGCAGCACTGTACCTTGGGCAGGCTGAAGGAAACAATTGCAGGCCTTTGGATGAGACTACATTGAATTAGGATGGGAAAAGAGCAAGGGAACTAACCCTCCCAGAAATCAGGTGCCGGACTCCCAAAAGACCACCAGGTTAGTAGGAAGTAGGAAGACTGAGACAGTGTCCAGTCAAACTTTGACTTGTGTTAGTTGTGTTTACCTCCATATGCCAGTAAAATTATTTCATTGCTAATGTTTGCACTAGGAAGCATAAGTCGTCGCATAAGGCGTTCTTAAAGATGCAACTGTTCAAATGTTCACTTTTCTAATCAACAGCCAGAAGAACTATGTTGTCATCCAATTCACATTTTATATTACTATGTAAATACAGACTATGAATATGTAATATTTGGCAACTGGCTATTAGCATGTCACTTCTTGCAGCATTTCACTTTAAGTTGATGTGAGTAGCAACAGTGATACTGTCACTGATCACTGCAGCAGCCACAGTTTAGGCAGAGTAAAAGAGTGATCTGAGCATGACAGCTTAATTAGACTACCTTTTGCAAATGTTATGTTACTTATTTCAGTGAAAGGAGATGTCATATGTAAGTGTGCAGGCTCACTAGTGGACTCAAGGGGCTGAAAAGTTACACTGCAGAGTTTCAAAGTTTATGGTGAAATAAATAACAAATGGACTGATCTTAGATTCTTAGCAGCACTGTGGCTAAAAATCTGAAAATGTGAAAGTCTGTCCTGTTGATGGGGTAACTAGAAAATCAAAATGCAAAAAGCATTGCAGGATTGCTAGACAAAAATCCCTCCAACTGCTTTTGATTGTTGTTTCATTTTCGAAGTTTTACATGTTTGAGCAAAATTTTGCTGGGCCACTGTAACTCAAACTGGCTGCTGCATCTGAATTTCATATTCAGCTTCCTGCCAGAGAAGATCCACACTGTCACTCATCTCCATAGATATTAGACCATATAAAATACTATGGCATGATACAAAATATAAGAAACCATCAAAGGAAAGTATAATATTAAAGAACTTCGATCTGGATCGAGATGCAAGAAAATAATTGCCACTTTTACACTTCTGACTGAAATCTCATCTCATCAAAAATCTTTAATAAAAATCACTTCATGCACCTCTTATGTCCTTGGCCCTTGCCTAAAGGTTCTCCATGCAGTGAAGTGACCATTATGAATCTCTGGACATGTAGGAAGACAAGGATTCCAGCTTGGATGCAAGACAAGAGCTGCAGCTGAAAGCCCACAGTCAGTAAAGGCTGAAATGGCTGAGTTTCCACATCAGTGGTGAAGGCAGTGGTGGCACCAAAGCTCATGGCGTAGTTGTGCCAAATCACGTTCCTTAAGCCATAAGGCTTTAGCACATTCTAACTGTGACCTTTACTACACCTCTTGTATTACTTAATTAATAATTAATTAATTGACAGAATTTAACTGATAATATAATACTATTGTGGCCAAAAAGATTTGTAAAATTGCCATACTGCACTGAAGGGTACAGTATTTTATTACTTTGTCTAACCATAAAGAAATGACTGTTATTGTCCGTTATTGTCCCCCCCTGAATCCGATTCAAAAATGTTAAATAATATTTAAATATTTTGCAAAATACACTTATTACGTAACAACAGTGTGTGTTTGTGCATGTATGTGAGTGTATGTGTGTGTGAATGGGTGAATTAATGTCATGCCAACCTAGACAGACAGACTGACTCACATGTTGACCCGTGTCAAACCTAGAGTAACTCTACTTCTAAAAGACACAAAGGATTAGACAAAGGATGCATTATGAGCACATGAACATTGTGTACCTGCCCTCACATCCAACAATAATCAACAAATTAGGTAAACATTATCAGCTTTAGTTACAATAGAATCCTGCTTTAGAATTACAGACAGTGTCAATATTTATTTTTTATGTGGCTGAGGGGCAGTTGTTATTAGGTTGTCTAAATGATGGTAATTCTAAACATTAAAAAAGTTACATATACATCTACATACAGCGACCAGCACTATGGCAATAGAACAAAAATGCTTTTCTTCTCAGAAACAACACAAAAAGGAATAGATATTACCATTTTTACAGATAAGAAAGTCAGCAATGGAGAAAAAAATCTTGTTTATTTCCATGCAAAGTTATATAAGTGACTACTGTGTAAAAAATAATTTCATTAAACTAACTGAGAGCCACCTTTTCAGAAACAACTCAGTATCTCTTTAATGTTTTTATTAGTTTTATCTTGAGGTCTACATGATTAGGCTGCTAATAATAACGCAGTTCAGTCATATTTACCAGCAGTAACCAAAAGCTCTTCATCTGAATACATCTGCAAACTATGAGAGAGGCTGCAGTCATCATAAGGCAACACAAGTCCAGTGTTGTCTGCTGAGACACTAATGGCCCATCAACCACCTGACTGGATTTTTGGATTTGGCATATTCTGCATCTAAGAAAACAAGAATAAATACTGACAACTATAATAGAGTCTATGGACATATCAGTCTATGAAAAATACATGGAGGTAAGGCACAAAATATTAGTATTTAACTAGCAGTTTGTATGTGTGTGTGTGTGTGTCAAAGTTTGATGTGTTGTGTCCCTGTGTGCCATAGAGCTCCAATGTTGTAAAAAAAGAAAAAAAAATTTCAAAAATACATAGATGAACCCCAATATTGCATTGGTTGATGTGTTCCTCCACCTACATTCTGGTTTATTGTAATAAAAAATAATCACTCAAACAAGGAGTTATTGTTGTTCCTCCTAACAACAAGTTTTAAGACTTGTTGAGGGGTATTAATACACAGATATGCAATCAAGGGTATACAAGTCCATAATGATTGAGATTTGTAAAACAGAACTATGCATATACAACATTTTTGCATCTGGTCCATGGTGTCATAAGATATTCCTTTATTCGTCCCTCAGTGGGGAAATTCACAACTGTATGCAGTACACATTAAACTGTAAGTAGTACACACTATAAAGTACACATTGTAGTTCCACCAAATGTGTGATAATGTGCAGCTGAAAACTGTGCCCAACAAATTCACTATTTCCTCCTGCTCGAGTAACGTCTGTTAAAAACTACAGTGTCCAGCTGTCACTCAATCACTGAACCCTTTTAAATAAAATGAAACTGTATTTGTGATCTGTTTTTAAAGAGTAATGTTACAGAACTACTGCCTATGTAGTATAGAAATTAAAAAGTACTGAAAGTTGCATCACATCAAGAAAAAGTCTTTTTTTTTTCATTTGTACTTCCCACTCTCATGGCTCAGTTTCTAAGCTTTATAAGCCAGAAATGTACAACAATGCATTTTTGGGGGGATTATTTGTTATTTGTGTGTTTCTTTACTGTCATTCATACAGCTTGTATAAACACTTCTAAGCATATTATGAGGATAGAGCAGACAAGACCAATCAAAGTTCTTACTACTGAGTCAGCACACTACTCACACATAAATAAACAATGGTTTACCTGTCTGTTCTCACAGAGAAGAAAAATAATGTAATATAAAAGCTATCTATTTGGCTAAGCTATGGAAATATCTAATTCTCCTTTAACCCTCTTGGCTGATGTCCAGAGCAGATAGCCCCTATTAAAAATTAAACAGAGGTACACCTTAATCATTATCTGAGGGAGCCAGTGGACTGGGACTGCCATGCATTAATGCTTTCTGACTCAGTAGGCATTTCCATTATTCCATGTAACCATGCAGTCATTGACAGCATGGGATCCAATGAATGTGTGAGTTTGTATGTGAATTGTGTTTTGCAGACTCACTCTCATACACAAATTTAGTTCCCTATTACTTCACACACTATTCACTAAAAGCCTCAGTTTGATCTTATTTCCCATCCAGATATGATTAAGGGCAGTCAGTATTACATGGCAGAAGCTACACTGACAGACAATCATCAGCATTAATCAATTAATGATTTTCTTTAACAGCAGCCTCTGTCTTCTAATCTTACCACCTATTTACACAGGGTAAAATTAATATACAATGACAATGAATATTTAATGACTGACTTCTTTTTACAGGGGAGACTTTTGGAGGTGCCCCAGTTCAACATGTACTCAACATAAGCATTGCTGTCGGGTCAAGGCCGCCGGTGTGAACCATCTGTTCTAATCTCCTTTGAGGATCATCAGGATCTACCATGGTGGTCTTCTACCTTTTTATCATCTCCTACCTCATGAGAAGTTTGAGTCCAACCCCTAATGTCCATTTGGTACCAAGTCTCCATGTTCACCAGACGTATGACCAAAGCAGTCTCGCTCGCACCAACTGGTAACACCAGTTTTTTTTTCTTTCCTCCACTGTGCATCTCATGGAAACACCACAATGACATTTTTTTTTCAAAAAGAAGATAGCACTTTCAGTTGCATTACCATATAATTCTGTTCTTTGAAATATGTAATATAATATTGTGAGGTAAAGAAGAATTGATTTGTTGGGCTAAAACATGCAAAAACATCTGTTTGTTGTTTGAAGAAAAGCAAGATAAGAGTAATTTTCTAGCTGTGTTTTCTTCATTTGTTTACCATAGTGGATGCAGAGTCAGGTGCTCGGACAGTGGATAGCCTACACATAGCCCTCACACAATCTGGACCAACCAGATTAAGCCCAAAAAACACTATGTCAGTCACTGGACTTCTGCTACATATAAGCACTAAATATAACAGTTGATGCTGTTTAGCACTGAATGAACAGAGTGACAAATGATCTGGGTCTCAGGAGTGACCAGAAAATGAGAAGGGCATGAACAAATTTCAGAGTGGGCACGGCCTGTCCACAGAAACTAGTGCCACACCTGGCAACCAAGAGAACACAGACTGTAGCTGTGTCCCATTCCTATACCACACACTAAGCAGGGTTTGAGTCACACTGGAAATGTAAGAAAAAAAGGGTACATAAAAAATTCAGTGTGCATATTTAAGCGGGTTATTGTCCCACAAGCTCAGAGTTTTATTTAGGTTTCCTTGCACACATTGCATTGCATATTGTCTTGATAGTACAAACAGTCAAATATGCTGTATGCTAACAGCAAGTATATGGAACATAATGCATTGAATTAGCATGTTGTATGGAACTGAGACACAATGGGACATGTGTCAGTCCCACCAGTAACAACAGGGAGAGCAACTCTACAAGCTGGGGAAAGACATAAAAGTCAAGTTGTTACCAATTACTCGCTGATCAAGAGCTCTACACACACTATTATTGTTTACTTTAGGTAGAAAACAAAACTGACGTTGTCATGGAAAGAAACTGAAACTATATTAAAGCACACCACAGCCTGAAATCAGAAGACCAACACATAAACTACTGAGTCGAGAAAAAATCTGAAAAACTCTTTTGATTTTTAAATGATCAAAATTTGTCATTATATTACATTGTTAAACTATATCTCATCTTATGTTGGCTGTTGATAATATATTTTTTAAATTTCTTTTTCTTTTTTGATAGTCTACTAGTTTGGACTTGTACAGTGTAGGACAGTGTATGTTCCATAAGGCTGTATAAACATGCTCACGCACATTAATGTTCTACTTTAAGGGCATGGCCCATATGGTTGCATTAATTGTAATTAATGTGTGTGTAATGTGTAATACAGCAAACTGAAAGGGGAATTTTTAGTGCATAAGAGGTCGTCATAAGAAAAACATTCAGTGTCTGTCAGAATGACTTTGGTTTGTTTAAAAGGTTATGAAATTAATCTTAAATAACACACAGAAAAAAAGGGATAAAATTGGGTGGACATCAGGCAAATACCATGATTTTTTAAAATGAAGTTTTTTGATTTCTTTATCTAGATCCCAAATCCATCTCAGTCCTGCCCTCCTATTAGCTAACCCAATTAAAAAATACATCTTGAACATTTTTTAGAAAACATTTGAATGTGCTGTTCTCTGCAATCAGTATCAATTTGAAAATCAGATGATATTATTTATCTCCCTCCACAACCAGCCAAAGAGTGCAATGTTATAACAGTGGCTCTCCCTCTGTGTCTGAGGGAGCAACAGGCTGCTCGAGCTGTCTGTGCTGCTGGTGCTGGTGGCAGAACATGTGAGTTTGTGCTTGTTGGAGGCTAAATCTCCACCATCTGCAGAAGGAGCATCAGCACACCACTCTCCTCAGATGAATGTGCAAAACAAAGCAGAGTGGCAGTGCTACAAAACAAATCAGTTATTGCTTTAAAGCACTCCAAGTTATGTGCTGTCTACTAACCTTCATCCTCTGCTACTATCACAGCCTCTCTCAGGGTGAAAATGATAACACACTTGGCTTTAAAGCACTCTGACAGGCACAACAACTGAGAGTTTTGACCTTCCTTGTTTTGATGGGCTGGATTTGCGTGCTCAGGGTCACCGCTGAAATTGGCACAACAACACTGAAAACCAAAACAAGCTTGACTGAAAAATCATTGAAAAGGCTCTTACCTGGTATGCATATCACACCAGGAAATTGATTCTGCCCCCCTTCATTTTAAGCGACACAGGACGATTCATTTCAGGCAGCATTGTTTTTTCTACAACTTAGCTATTGTTCACAAAGAAAGAAAGAAAGCGTTACTATCATGTGTGATAGCTAACATCCAGATGATACTTTTTGACTGGTTTTTCTTTATTATTGTTAGTTTATTTATACAACTCAATAAACTACTCAACACACTTCAATGTATCCTAAACTGCAGTTGCAAAAGCCATCAAAAGCTATAATGAAACTGATTCTCACGAGGCCCACCCCAGCAAAGGCCAAGACCAAGAGTTACCTCTGCTGCTGAGGAGAAATTCATTACAGTTACCAGCCTCAGAAATTACCAAATAATGGGAGCTCAGATTAGAGCTTCACAGACTTCAAGTAGCAGACATATCTCAGCATTAGCCTTCAGCTCAAATTGCTGAAAAGAATCCATTACTGTGGGAGACAAACAAGGAGAAGCAAATTGCTTGGGCCAAGAAACACAGGGAATGGACATTAGGCCAGTGGAAGTCTGACTTTGGTCTGAAGAGTCAAAATCTGTGGTTACTGGTTCCAACCATTGGATTAGGGTCAATGAATGGTATCTGTATGTGAGGTTCCATCCTCCAAGCTTGCTTTGCTGGTGACACTGTTGCCAATTTATTCAAACGTCTCATCCCATCTGGTTTGGGTTTTGTTGGACTGTCATCTGTTTTTCAACAGAACAATGACAGTTTGGGAAATTAATTTGATTTTGATAAGCAATGTATATCATGTTATTGAATTATAATTTAAGGATGAATTATGGGGCCATTATCTATAATAACACACCAAATGTATTTGGTGATTCTATTTAGTATTATCAATCTGAATCTGCAAAGTAACTAGTAACTAAAGTTATCAAATAAATATAGTAAAGTAGAAGTATAAAGTAGCACAAAATGGAAATATTCAAGTGAGTTACCTCCAAATTACACTGAAGTAGTGTACTTCCCTAAATGTAATTAGCTACTTTCTGGCACTGACTCACTGCTACATAACCATATAGCACACACAGAGATGCATGTGAGCACATACACACACACACACACACACACACACACACACACACACACACACACACACTAATTCCATGACATGTAAGTATGTATGTGAGTACAGCATTTTATACATGTTTCTCCGAATTACATCTGATGTATTAGTCAAGCATTGAAATTCATTTCTCTGAGTTTAAACAACACTAAACAACAGTAAGACAATAACAGTAAGGGAGAAAATACTGAACTGTATAACCAAACACATGAGTGTGACACTTAATAAAAGTAAAACTTAACGTAAGATGTATCACGATTTTATTTAAATAAAATGATGCTCCATCAGAAAGTTTTTTATGCATTTGTAGATCTTGTGTTTGTACCAAAAATCCGAATTGTGAAGAAGATCCTATATGGTCAGAAAAACTGAACCGAGGCATCAATGACAGAATTATGACAAGTAAAGACTTTTGACAGCACTTTTGAAAAGGAGTACTTTACATTATATTCCACACTATGAGGAATGTGCTCAATGGAGGACCTCATTGGATGATTGTAGGGATGAGGCCAAGGCTCTTGGAGAGCCACTTCTCTCCAGCTCTTGAGTTGGATGCAAGCTTCTGCTCTTGAATGATGAATAGGCTCCTCAACTAGCGGTTCTGTAATGAGCCATTCGCAGCCATGACAACTGGAGTCTGCAAAGGTCAGAGGTGTAAAAGAGAGAGGAGAGCTGCACCATGCGTGTATACATATGCATGCAGCTTTGGGGTTTGCGTCATATTAGACTCTTATTAGAGATGATTTACTAAGATCTGTCTTTTATCAGAAGACAAGAAATGTGCTTTGCGTTAGCTTTTCCCCCTCCGGTTTGAATGAGAGAGGACAACAAACAAGGCCTGTATTTTTTTTCTCAGTTATGGGCCTGCCCCTTCTGACTGCAACTGCAGGGCGGTGGGTGGTGGTTGCCTGTTTGTCAAAGGCCCACTAGCCTTGTCCATTTTGACATTCACATGGGAGCAGTAATGATCCTAAAAGCTGCAATTAAGCTGACTGTTGCGTTCCGGGGAAGCGCCTGGTACCAGCTCTGCGCTGAACCTATTATTCCCACTGGGAATACTCTCTCACAAACAGTATGTTCTCTCATCCTCGCTCTTTTTCCTAGCTCACATAACTTTTATTTCTCTTTCACAATATTGCAAGGTAATAAATAATATGTAAGGCACATACAACTGTTCAATGTTAAATCAGTGTTCAAGTAGATATGATTCAGTGTAAATGAAAAATATAATTTTAGTTTTTAGGGTTCAGAAATACTGAGAGTGAGGGTTTTTTTTTTGCTACCTGCTATAATGTTGAGTTGATGTATAGGCTCAAACTATAAAGAAAAAAACAAAAATTATTTGGATTTTTTGATATTTTACTTTCCTAGAAATTACATTTCCAAACATAAAAGTCTAAAAAAAAACTAAAAAGGAGAAAACAGAGAAATATTCTTTATAGGGCTTGGTAACCTTTTTTTTTTTTTTTTTTTTACTTCAGGCATTTATCAGGCATTTAAATACAGAACTATTCCACCCCTTGATAAAATGAAAATGTTTAAATTCATGAGACAAGGTATTTCAAAACCACTGATATCAATAAGCCCAAGCCAAGCCCTAATTCTATTTATTCATTATTTGTAAGTGTAAAAGTCTAAACATCCTGGTTCCACCACTAACCCCTTTTTTAGATATTTTATGTAAACTCCACCCAAATTGTTAAATCCCCCCAAATTGCCATGACAAATACAGAGCACATGACCTCAGTGTATAGCTACAGTCCTGTCTGCAAAGGAGGATAAAATAGTGCAGCATTGCCGCCTGCAGTACACAAGCAGTGACCTATAAATATATAAATTATCATATGTACCGCATACCAAGTCACTATCATCTCAACCCTACATCACATAATTGTTAAAGGCCTGATTACTGATTGATGCTGCTGTTTAGCCTTGTTTGACACTAAATATCTATTAACTCAACCCATAAGTCTCATAACTGCTTGTACAACACCATAATTGAGTGATACACAGTTTATTTTCAAAAGTCTACAATAACTCTCCAGACAAAGCCATATGTCAATGCAATTTGGAAAAATGTATTATCACGAGCTAAACAGGGAAAATGGAGGATTATTGATTGGTTATTTGGGTAGGTTGTTGGCTGCAGTGCAGTACAACAGCAATCATGCATGGTGGCCTGGGAATAGTAGAGTCACAGTGTTCAAAAAGGTCTTCACTGGAGAAAAAGCAGGAAAACGAGATGTACAGTAAAACAGCAGGTGGGCAAGTCTATCAAAGCCCCTTGGCAAACACAGACAGAAAAGGGAGAAAAATCATTTTAATTAGCTGAGTGAATGTGACTTGCTGAATGTGAGGGGAGCCAGGCTCTCTGCTCTGCACATTAAAATTGGTCTAATTTTCTTTGCAGAAAAAGTCCCATCTGAGCAGCCCTGGCCGCAGTCAATCATGTTAAAAGCTACGGGTGCTTAATTTGATTTACCAATATAAAATGCAAATGAAGTGATCAAGTGGAGTGGAAGCCAAGAGTAGGAGGCTCTTTTAAGCCATCAAGTTAAATGGGAACAGACAGTAGACTGGCAATGTAAAGAATGTTTTAGCATATTTGTTTGATTAGTGCTACAAAAATTTAATTAGTATGGCTAATTGCTTGACAAATTGCTTTACATCAGAAAAAAGGCAGAATATATTTTTAATACACTGCAACACCCCCAAAGTCTGTGTTCTCTCAACCTGTACGTTACATTTTCAGCCCTAACTAGGCCTTTCTAATATGTGAAAAGCCTAATTAAATAAATGGAAGATGGCACCACAGTCCCTTACAATAGTGAATGAGATAATGCCTGTAATTAGGCCCGCACAAGCCTGGCCATATGCCTCTGTACAGCACTTAGGCAGGACTAGACTGCGGCTGCAAGAACAAATCAAATAACTGCGCAGAGAATGCTCCTGGGATTCAGCCCTTAAGCCACCTAACCAGTTATGCACCATTTGCTTCAGTTTTAGAGACATTTCTACCAGAAAACAGCTGTGTATATCCAAGTTAGTAACATGCCAGACATACATGTTTTACCAATGTGAACATGTTTGCGCAGTTATTTTATGCAGTAACTCAAAGCTATTTGACTGCAACATCAGATTGAAGTGTCTATTCACAGACTAAAATAATAGTCTGTTGCCTAGAGACCGGTCTAAAAACGACAGCGCACGTACTGCAGAGCCACACTGAGACTTATTACGTCTGACATTTGATGTTATCATCCAAAGTCATTGTCTTGCTTCACAGTTGAAAAATTAAAGGCTGATCTTTGGAAGAAAATATGACTGTGTTAATTAGAATAGCTACAACATAAGAAAATGTCAATAGTAATTAGCATTTAATTCGGTTGTTTTGTATGTAAAGAGGGAAACAGGAATTAAACAATGTCTTCCTCTTACATTATGTTGTCCTTGTTCTCTGTGTATCATTCTGTCTGCACTAACAAAAACAAAAGATCATCTAAAACTTCACGACTGCGCCAGCTGAGCAATCCACTGGGACACTTATTTAAGGATCTGCAACATACAAATCCATGCTAGGATGTGCAAATGTGACACTCTCTCGATATCCTAAACTAGTGCTTTAAAGGAAAACTAGGATTTATTGAGCATAGGTTTGACTTTTGTACCTCTGACCATCAGTAGTACCAGCTATAATAACAATATTACTCATCAAGTTAATTGAGATCGTCAAACATGGATAAAAAAGACAGACACAATAAACACGTGCCATCAGATAATCTGATATGATGTAAACATGCCAACAGTTTATTCAGATTATCGAGACCACTTTATTTGGTCATAAAGCTGAAAGTGGGCACACTTGAACTGCCAGTAATCCCTCATTGCACAGAAAAACTGTGCACAACTAAGTAAGTCAAAATATTAAGCAGGGAGTGGGTCTGTCAACTGTGATGCATGTTTACAGCGGACAGTTTAGATTAGCCTTTGCTTTCTCTTCAAGTAGGTTCGTCTGACCTGGAGGTTTGTATCCAACCTGTGTTATTGTCTGACTGCTTGTGTTAGTCAACCTGCCTGACCTATTTTCTGTAACATGATCTCAATACTTACTCTGGTGAAAACAATATTATCATAGAAGTTGCATTAGATACATCAATTCAACACATCATGCACTGGGATTTCTCTCTGATAGGACGCTGTTGTTGGCTGTGGAAACAATCACTAAGTTGACAAATGTCCTGATAATTACAAACTGATTGATTTTAAATGAAGATGTGCTAGGGTTTGAATCATCCATTTCAAGTAGTTTACTTTAAAAAAAATGTTAACAGTGTCATTATCCAAGCTCAAGGATTATTATTCACTAACCCTCATCACTAGCACCCATTCATTTCATTCATATTGGCCTGTTCATGCACTTGTACATTGTTGATCATAACAGTGAATCTGAACTGTGATTCTGCCCTGTAAACAACTGGGTCAATGATGTTTGCCTTTTTGGATTTGATTTAGTGGTTATGTAATGCAGTAATTGTAGTTTTCATCAGATTATTCTGTGAGATTGCCATTACAGTAAACACTGGATAACAGATGCATTCAGATATGGAACAGCATATATGTTTATTAATCTATTTGAGGTGTCAGGTCAGGGTTGTCAAAATGAATTGTTTATTGTGAAATATGTTACTTTCAACAGTCATGTACCAAAGGATAAGGATTGTGTTTTGTCAGCATTATGTTTGGGCCTCCAGCACTGTGGAGAATTTGTTAGCCTGTAATACATTTGCAAGAAACCACTTGTTTTCAAAATCATCACTATGCTAAAACACTAAAACACCATAGTCTGGGTTGAATATTGATTGACAGCTTTATATGGCCTAAAATTCTGTACCCTCACTCACCATGCTACTTAATGCAGGAACCACATTCCTAATACAAACAACATGCAAACTTACAGTTTTACAGTTTGAAGAGGCTTATTTACATTCTTAAAGTAACTTTGTGATTGTGTGTACACCTGAAATCGACTCAGACCTAAATGGTGAGCAGAGCATGAGCAGGAGTTCACAGTGTGCGTTCAGGCACAGCATTGACTCATGTTCATTTTGTCAGCTATTTTTAGAATTAGTATTAGTCCCAAGATTGAAAGTCCATGTTAGTTTTAGTAACATTAAGTAATATTGTAGTTATAAATTTTGGACATTTTAGTCACATCTATTTACTTTAAACCAGTAAGATTCAACAAATAAGGCACCTGGATGACTACAACCTATCTAAACAACAACAACAACAACAACAACAGCAGGACTTCTCTCCAACAATAATAGTACTAAACACTCACTTTTCCTTTCCACTGTTGACATCATGTACTTTTCCCACCACTGTTTCAAAATGCTTGAGGTCCTGAACTGTGTGCCACAAGTCCAAACTTTAGCACTGCTGCAAAGTCTCCTGGTGCAGCCATCCAATTCCAAGATCGCGATTTGGTTTATGTGTGGAAAAAAACAGTCTATGTAGATTTCAAATAAGGGTTGAATCAAAGGCAAGTGGACTTAGTTGTAGAGTCTTGAAGACATTTCACTTCTTAAGAGAAGTGATATTGAGGTGAGGAAGTGCAAGCTGTTATGTAACTTCTTAAGACAAGTGAATCATCTTCACAAATCTACAACCAAGTCCAGTTGCCTTTTGTCATCAACAAAAATTAAGGAGAGATTTCATTGTCGTTTTCATTATTAAATTCCATTTTACCCACAGTGGGGAAATTTGTAATTTCTTTCTTGCAAATTTTATGGATATTTAGTCACACTTATAGTGTAGCCCAAACACTCAGAACTCAATACACAGTCACCGTAGTTACGTACATAAAACAGAAGGAAATAGACATGAAATATATGAATACATGAAATATAAAGATGTATTGAGGTACAGAAATGCAAGCTGTTACGTAACTGCATAAGTTAAAATAGATGTGTACAGTATCTGTTCTGTTAGATGTGCATTAGACGAACACCTCCTCTGTAAACAAGCCATTACTATCATTAGGCCTTGCCACCAATTAGGGCAAAAATGCAAATCCACTGAATAGCAAACATATTTGTCCATAAAGACGTATATTTCCCAGTTTGGTGTGGAAGAACTTGGACTGGCCTGCACAGATCCCTGATCTCAACTTGGGATAAAGTGAAACACCAACTGTGAGCCAGAACGTTATCAGCTAACATCAGTGTTGGACCTCACTAATGCTCTTGTGTCAGAATGGGAGCAAATCCCTGCAGCAGGGTCAACATCTGGTGGAACATGTGAAACCAGGAGAGTAGAGGCTGTTACAGCAGCACATTAATGCTTATGGTGTCAGAATAAAATGTTACACTATCATCTACAGTGTGGGTGGGTATGTTCCAACAGTACTGTTCAGTCTTATCTTTATACTGTATGTATGAGATACGATTCATATTTTATTTTATTTGTGTGTACAATGCGTATTACAACTACAGAATGTCTTGCACTGAGGTCAGAAAAGTAGCTCTGACATGGCAGAATCACAGCTGCATATGGTTGTTGCACTCAAGCACTTACTGCTCCCTTCAGCTTTTTGCTTGTGGGGTTTTGTTGCAGTTCAAGTTTCAGTTTAGGGTGAGTGAGTCATATAGCCACATAGAATAAAAGTCGGAATGCAAATGATTAAAATCAACCATGGTACAGTTAAAGGTGCTCTGTGGAGTTGTCCTGTAACATAAGTGTTAGCATTTAATGTTACTCACCAAATATCATTGCGCATATCCTTGAGGTCTTTTAAATGAGTTGAATACATTTCCTTCAATGTAAAACTTTTGCAAAGCCATATTTTAATCATCATTAGATTTACATTGTTTACGAGCAGCCTTCTTCACGCGTGGCATCACCTGCGCAAATAATAGCTGATACTAATTTATAAGCACTCACACACAAATTCAACAACAGAGAGTTCTATGTGCAGCCATATGCGATGTGTATTAAGATGTTTTTATTTGGCATATAAATATGAGAAGGGATTGCTGATATATGATTCACTCCAGTGAGACAGAGTGTTGCTGCCAATATTCCATACGCTGTCTGTTTAACTCCATAGCCTCTGGTCAAATTGTCTGCCTGCTGTTCACTTAACAGAAGCTATCAATCAGGAGGTCAGTGTGGGTGTGATTGTGTTGAAAGTGACCAATCGTGAGAGGGCAGGCCAATGTTGAGCTGGACAGCGTAATAATAATTAAGTAGCTGTAAGTAAGTTACTGTAAGTAATACTGTATTGTGCAAGTGGCAGTTAATATGTGTGCATATGAAATTATATAACTTGCTTCTGAGCATGCTTGTTGCATGCGCCATTTGCGACATATAAGTCTTTGCTTTATTTCTGCCTTTATTGGTACATTGCTGTATATCTTGGCACATTACTGCCACTTACAGGCCAGTGGAATAGTGTGCAACCATTTGCAGGAATATATATTGCGTCACTCGTGTGAGTGTGCATGTGCATGTGTCCTCTTGGGTATGCATAAGACAAATAACAGGGCACCCACCCATTGATGTGTTTTTGCAACAAAGGCGATCTATGGCACATAGCACAAATGTATATATCAGTCAGGTCAGTGTGAATGAAACAAAACTATGGACTGTCTGCCACCCTGCCTGCTTGAACTACCTGAATTTTATTGGGTCATACTGACAGGAGCTTCTATTTTGTACGCCATATCGATGAATCTTTATCTACATGTATTCTACCTCTTTACTAAGAAGTAAAGTTAAAGTGTACCACAAAATCTATCCTTCAAAATGAATATAAAGCTGAATCCACACATCTCTATTACAGTTTCAACACAAACCAAACATTAGAAGAATAGAAAGAAGTTAGTATGTTTAAATAAATATATATGTTTAAGCTTATTAGAAGTTTGCATTGTCAGTGTCATAACAAAGCATAAGTTGTATGAAGAGAACATAGAGGTTTGAATCATTTTACTTCATCAAAAAGGAGATACCATCTGGTTTTGCATCTGCTCCAAAAAGTTTGTAAGTTTGTAGATACTCAGTCGAGGAATTGGCCCTCTTATGATTGGTCACATGATGGTTTTGTATTAAAAGCATTTAACAGGTAAAACACAATTTGATTTTGATTATGAAGTAGTCACAGGAAATGTGTCCATGAGATTGATACTGACCACTGTTGTTCATCAAAATTGCATCTACAAAACAACATCATTATTTACTATTTTTGACAGTGGATCGGTTGAAATGTTGCAGGGAGCAATGGAACATGCAGAAGCAGCCACAGTGAGCTGTTAAATAAGGCACTGCAGGCAACAGACAGCACTAGGGATGAGCGAGTACACCACTATCTGTATCTGTTCAACCATCTATATTATCTGTATCTGTATCAGTATTCGGAGTGGGCGGTGCCTAAACCGGAAGTGGCTGCAGAAATGGGTGGGGCTTACAACAGCTTACAATTGACATGGATTGATCAGAAGCTGCTAATCTACTGTATTCAAAGCCTATATACAGTATATCTCCATAATATTTATAATATTATTTTCATGAACTGCAGAGAGAAAGTGTCAGATACTGCATGCAGCCACATACAACAAAAATATTAATATAGGCTACTTTGTGTGTTCAGCTTTATGTGTGAATAAGTGGTCTATAAGACTGTTTATTTTTTAATGATCTGTGTGAACTTAGTGATTCAAGCAAAAATCCAGTGATGGCAAACAGGGAAATAATATGTCAGCCTTGTTCACTGTATTCTTCTCAAAAGCACCACGTTCAGTACGAGCAAAGTTTTCCAACTGATTTATACCACCAGTCAAACTAACAGCAAGCAGACGGTAAAAAACAAACAAACAAAATTCCCCTTTTTCAACTGTGCTGGTTATATCTAACGAGACGTCAGCTAATCTGAGTCTTAATGTTAATTTTTTCAATAACCCTATGCAGTGGTCAACTTAATGTTATGGAGCTAATGTTAGCTACCTACACTTTCTTTTTCTACAATTGCATTTAGCAGATGCTTTTATCCAAGGTGACGTACATTCACATACCGATGGAACAGCCATCAGGAGCAATTTGGGGGTTCAGTATCTTGCCCAAGGACACTTTGACACATAGACTGCAGGGGCCAGGGATGGAACCACCAACCTTCCAATTGGTGGACAACCGCTCTACCTCCTGAGCTACAACTGCCCCCTGCTCGACCTGATGAATGATGCCGGCTGATGTTTAATAGCACTCTGGTAACTTGAGGTAGCTAGCTAATTTCAGCAAGAATTCATGAACTTTATCAACAGTATTGATATAGTGGCTAAGATTTCATTAATTCACTGTTACATCTGGATGAAAGACATCTGAGAGTCAGGTTTCAATTGCTGGGCTTTTCTTTCAGCATCTCCTGTGATCTGTAATTTTAGTCTATAATCAAACTTTTTAATTGTGTTTTTTAATATTTTTTATTCATAAAATGATTGTGCATTTTGCTTTTCGTGTATGCAGTGTGTCTTTGGCCTACATTCAGTCATTTAACAAAGAAGTAGAAAAAACAATTATTGTTTTTGATAATAATTTAGGTATGGCTTGTGTTTTGGAAACACCTTAAAACGGTGGCATATTGTAATATGACTGTGTTGTTAATAAAGTTTAAAAAAAAAACTGGTGGAACATTTGTATGTCTAAATGTCAGTAACTGATGTGTCTACAACTGTGGGGGCACATTTTGAACAGGCGCTGCACTGGTCTGTAAATAATACTAAGCCAAACACTTAGACCACATAAAAGAATATTTATTTAACACATAGCCCAAACAGTTCAATATTGCAAAAAGGGTGAACATGCACGTATTAAACAGCTGATTAGGATCACAGGCCATCCAATCTTCACCTTATTCATTTGAACAACTGAAGGCACATTTCTGGGCTTTGTCACTGGAGTGCATGTGTCAGCATGAGTCAGAGTGCACTGAGAGCCCGCTCTCCAAAGCAGATAGGAACCACTTAGTAGCTTCTAGCACCCCCTTCTTCCATAAATGCCCTGCCACTTAGTTTGTGCTGTCCTTGTTCAGGAGCCTGTTTAGGGATTCAGATACAACACACAGAGATTATAGCAAGGCCTCTTATCCTGCTTGTCAGCAGCTGAGTGACATGAGCTGTTAACTTTCTATTTTAAGGATCTGGTTTGGGTGTTCTCCTGAAAAGGTGCCCCTGAAAAACAGAAGTGATTTTGTAGTTTTCCATGTTCTCTAGGGGTAAATCCTCTCTTTTTGTCCGCATTTGTCTTTTCAAGAGGAAAGCTGAGCTCAGCTTTCATAGCAATCAAAGAGGGCCTATCTTCCATTCAGCAGATAAACAGTGCTCAGACATGTATGCAAGAGATGACAGCTCTCCTCTATTAGCAGGTTGAGAACATCGCATTAATTGTGTTGAGGCCCTGTAAAAGCTAACTGATTGCAGGTCTTTGCATACATTTTAACAGTATGCAGAGAATGCCATGATGACATCTAAAATGACACCCGCATCTCAGTTTCCACCTCAAAATACCCTTCTGTGAGATACTTGAACAGGGATGCAAATAACATTGGACAAGGAGACACAATAGCTGCTTCTTTCAGCACTGTCTGGTTGTTAGTAATTTGAAAAAAAGACTGAGGGAACTGGTGCCATGTCTGAGCTGGGAAGTGACACTAATCATCTCCATGTGAAAAGAGAGGAAAACTTCACTGTATGGCTGTAGTTTGGTAAGAAAAGAAACACCAGTTGTGGAGACTATTATGTTTCTGTGACCCTATGAAACCTGGCCTTCTTTTATGTTCAGTAGTGGGGTGGTAAAAAAGGAAGGACGTAGATCATGGATATTCACTTGCACCAATGCACAAGAGGTCCACAGGAAATGCAAAACAAACAAACAAAGAAAAAAACTGTCTGTTCTGCTATGTTCATTTTAACAAAGATACTTTTGGGATCTGAAGTGTATGATCTTAAAAATACATAAATAGCCTAGGATACCCACAAGTCCTCCAATGTAAGCTACATTTTTTTTTTTTGTAACTGCCCTTTAAAACAATGTTTGCCTGTGTCAGCATGATGACATCATTCATCTGTGCCTCCTAGATAGAAATTACTTGTGAAAAATTCTATCTTGAGACGGTCTCAAGATAGAAGACTTTATATTTTGTACGGACTGTGAATCCCATTGAGGCAAATTTGTGATTTGTGATACTGAGCAATATACATGAAATTGACTTGAAAATAAAAAATCCCTGAGGTCATTGAACGTAATCCAGAGGTTTGTAGAATTGTCCATTAAGAACATTCCGTCTGGCAATATGGTTGAAAAATGTGCGACAGAAGCCCAATGTCCAAAATGAGGGTCCAAGTCCTATGTTTTTTACCTTTAACCATTCAATCCAATTTCTAACAATGTCGAACTTCTTCGCCAGAAAAAAACATGAAAATATTTAAAGCAGCAATTACATTTCCTCCAAAATGTATCTGGTGAAGAAAATTAGGAGTACATAAATGCAGAAGACAAAAACAAAAGGGCCAAAAACTGAGGAAAGACTTTCTACAGGATTACCTTTCAGTAATTTGCAGCCATGCATCTTTACTGCATAGTTGTAAAGCCTGCATTATACACTGGTTAACACATTGTGCTCCGTAGCCTCTTTTCCTTGCTCTGTATGCAGAACAGACAATGGACCAAGGCTGTGAATACTGCGTGGAGGCTTAAATGCCACATCAGGAAACAGGCTGGCACCCCCATGAATCTGCTTGAAAGGAGAGCAATAAAATCTTGTGATATTTAATACTTTTCCCACAAAACCTTTTCTCTGCAGGAGCTCAGGTTTATTCAGGCATTGAATTGATTAACAATGAGTTGTTAGAACACAATAAGATATGATAGATAGTGCTAGAGCCACTATATTCACTGCCTGTCAGCCATATACAGTACCTGCACAAGGCCATAAGATAGGAGCCTCTGCTGCAAACTATTAAACGCATTCTGTTATTCTCTCTGTGGCTGATGTCTAGTTCATTGATTTATGCAGACAGACTTCATCCACAAATCAAACTGACCTTTTTTGACTATGGAAAATAGTTTTATTTTCAGTTGCAGTTCCTAGGTTAATAACTGTCACGCTTGTTGTAGTCCATATTTAATTTGCCTATTGCCAGTAATTTGACTTTTAAGATTGGAATATCTACATGCATTTGGTGCCACAACTATTTTAGGTTAAAAGAATGACAAGTAAATTCAGAGAAGTCACAGGAAAATTGCACATTGCATTCATTTTCCACTACTTGAAATATATTTGTGTGGAGATTTCAAGTATTTTGTGCTATATGTATGTAAATAAGCTAATCCACAGTATGTAACTCAATAGCTATCATCTGAATACAGTTTGTGCAGCATTTGGCATTGCTGTATTTTTCTGACAATACAGATTAATCACACAGGTCTGAAATAATGGCACACATTTGGCCCCTTTGAATAATTTCAACCAAGAGATATCAGAGAATCACATAACAGCAGCTGTAAAGCAACAAGAGTTCAGCCATTGAAAGTCTCGGTACCTGGCAAAACTGCATCTCTACAACATATTTTCACATAACACATGCTCACTCCTTCACATATTTTCATTATAAACCTGATACGTTTTACAGCTGGCAAAACAATGAACAAATAGTAGGAATAATAGAAAAGTTCTGAGATTATTATTTTAGTTAAAAATAGCTGTTATTTTCGAGGTATAACTGCTCCTAAAATTAAACTATACTAATATGTATTAGTCATATATTACTGGAACCTTAATTCTCTATATACATGGAACTGTATGTTTGTCTATTGAAAATGTTTGCGTTTGAATGTTTAGCTGACCTGCTGTGCTCTGACTGAAAGACTCTCAAGGTTACACTAGATCGGCAAGTGTACTAACATGAACACTGTCTCTATTTTATACTTTACTGCAGAAAATTACTTGAATTAAATTAACATCTTTTAGTCTTGCTCCTTAATTAATTTGTAATTAAAGGAACTTTAATATTAAAAATAATACTGTTACTGATGTCTACTTTTGTATCTATCACCTAGAGAATGTACCATCACACATGATCCAGTTTATTCTAAACTGTGTTTACAAGGAACTGCTTAAAATGATTTGAAAGGAGCACTTTGACTCTGTAGACATGAAGGATTGCATTAGTTTGAAATTCCATTTTATGGTTATTTTATCTTCATTTTTTATTTGATAAAAAGTCAAAGTGATGTGAGGTACCTTAGAAAAACTTTTTTTTTTTAAGGTTTAGAGGTCCACAAACATTAGATGGCCTGTTGTTGTTAAAATATCTTACTGTTGACCAATGCTGGACAGATAGACTCAGTGACTGACCAGCATCACCATCCCCAAGTCACTTACAGAACAGAAAGTTACAAATAATATATTCAAAATGTTTTTGACAATAACACATCATGATGGTTAACAATTATATCTGCTACCAGTGGTCAGTTTAAAAACTTTTGCAACAGGATCTTACTCTACTTTGTATTTGAAATACTACAGGATAAAGGCTCCTTTTCTATCTGCAAACTGATGAAACGCAGCCCTTGACCTTACAGACTACACGACTTATCCATACTAATGTCATTTAGCCACTTAATGATTCCATGTGGTGTTCTCCTAGTCTTGTTAGTTGTAGTTTTTGCTACTCTTTGTTGTCAGTCTACCTATATGCTAGTACGGAGATCAAAGTGAAACCAGAGTCAAATTCCTTGTATGTGTGCACACACCTGGTGAATAAAGCTGATTCTGATTCTGAAAAACACAGATACAAGAAACTACAGGCATAATATACATTAAAGTTCAAATTCAGTAAGAAAAACAAAGAGCTCTAACAATGAGGCTTGCCAAATAACAAATATGAAATTGGAAACATTCCCAACACAAACCACTAATAGAACGTCTGCTGTGTGCAGCTTTATGCAGTACCCACAGTGTGTACTGTGTTACTGTGAATCAGCTGATGAAAATGCAATGTTCACAATAATGATGATTAGTAATTTGACAAAGATGATGGTGATTATAAGGCCAGGGATATTATTGAGACCATCAAAAGCATCAAGAATAATTAGTACCTGCCACTGTGTTGTCCCTTAACACTTCCTACTGACTGATGTTGGATCTTTTCTCTGTTTGGCAAATATGCTCCACATTAATCTTTATTTTTCTGATATTGACATGTTTACCAACCATAAGACTATACATATCTGCAGGCGGACTGGTTGCTATTAAACAATTTGTTTTTCCTAGAGGATGAAATTCTTTGCATACGCAAACAAATACTGCACAATGTCTTGCAGTGAGCAGTTTCCCTCATTGTGACCTCATCGTGAAAAATATAGAGGTGTTGGGGTATAAGCTGTGGGTTACATGTAACCAATTTGTGCAGGGACACTTTTCATGACATGGAGCGTCCTGTCCAGGCAGTGAATGACCAGGTAGTGAACAAACCTGAAATGAAACCTGAAAACCCTGTTCACATAGAGTGCAACCACATGCTTCATTCACCAGACACAGAGTTCCAAGTCCCATTTGGAACATGTTTTTGCCACCTAGGTAAGCAATATTTTGCCTGAACCAAAAGAAACACTTCTGTAATTGGGTCATCTTTGGCATTGCTGCTCCGCCCTCAGATGATCAATCCAAACCTGCCCCCTGTGGCAGGAGCAGTACCAGTCTCACTATCAGCAGTAGTTTGTTTAGTCAGACTCATATAGGTAATACAGTGATTGATTTTTAATGGACTTTATTTAAAGCTGGGAACAGCAGGAATTACAGCTAAACATTGCCATTTAATGACTAATACACCTTTACAAACTAATTCTGTGTGTTCTAAAAAAAATTTAATGTGTGAAATGTTAAGCATTTGTATTATTGAAAAGTAATTACTGACTGAAAATATTAGAATGCAAATATTACCTTACTCCAAAATCTGTGATGGTATATGAATATGGTGAATATACGTGAGATAGTTATATACTAATATGGCTGGTCAAAGTAAATGACCCTCATTCACTCAGGTGCACTTGACTGTGTTTATGCTAGGCTCCATTCTAACAGTAATATTCTCAGGGGAGACTTTTTCAACAGTTTATGTTTATTTATGAAATTTATGACGAAAACATGACCTGTATTGTTTACCCACCAGATCACCATATACAGCATATACCAAAAATATAATTATAATATAAAATATAATTAATACATATCATTATGTATAGGGGCATTCATTAATCTCAACATTGTAAAAGATTAGTATGATCTTACTTTTTTACCATGTATGTTACTTGATTGTGTGTATAATTCCATTGTAATTTATAGATTTTAAGTAGGGGCGTGCCTTTTCTCAGCATTTGTCATGGTACATGCATTTTGATAACATACAGAACTGTTCAAACTGTAACAAACTATAACTGTAACAAATCAGCAGAGTCAATATCAGTAAACAACTGTGACTCGCAAACTCTGTTACTCTCTGTCATCCTTTGCTTGCTCAAGCATATTCATCCTCTGTGCCATATTGCCTTGATACAAAGTGTGTATACTTGAGACGATGATTTCTCTTAAGGATAAACTAGGCCTATGAGATGTTGCATTATTCAGTTGCATTAATGTATTTTTCTCAGTCCAAGTCTTGTACTATGTTTACTGGGTGGCAGTTTTTAGCTATCCAATTAGCCAAAGGATTAGTTACCTTACAGGTTTTATTATTTGTCCCCATGAGTACCTCCTGTAAGGTAGACTGACAAAGTCCTGTAGAGACAGTTTCAGTAATGATGCGTTAAAGCCTGACATTGTCAGGTTGTACGTTGTAGGAAGTATACAAAACACATATGTGTTGATTTTATTACTTTCTAAGCTTTAAATATTTCCAATTAGCAGGAGGCATGCCTCGCTGACCGGATACTGTGTGTGGAAATGACAAACCTAGGCTCCTTAGTTACTGTCCTTGGCAATTACAACAATTCATTCATGTAATTAATTTCAGCCATGAACTGGACTTGATTGTAGATTCCTTTTCAAGAATGTTCTTCAGTTTTTACTTATTGGCAGGGGATCCCAGGTACTTATCCTCTGTGCAGTACTTTTCAAAGTCATTGATACCACGTAGTACGTTGGTGCTTCTGGGTGTTTAACGACAGTCACTGAGAATCGTTGGAGGCTGTTGATGCCAAATGTGAAGGACCATTGGCACTTGTCACATGAAGTCAAGTGTGAGTGGTTGTTCAATCTCCTGGGAAACGATGAAAGAATAAGAATTTAGGGGGGAAACAGGTGATGCCTGAGGCTTCCTCCTGTGTTGACTAATCCAGCCAATCACCATCACTCATGCCCATGCCAGCAAAATGAGGGCTTCTGCAATTGCTGTTTTTGTTTTTGAAACTCTAAATGACCTAAAGGCACGGCTTAAATCTGACAAGCCCAATAAAAAGTCCATACATTTTCATCTTGTTACCTTGGGCAGGCGTGTTCCTGACATTTCTCTGGAGCACCAATGCACATACTGTGTAGAAAACATTGTGATCACTACAGCTTCAATCTGGGCGTTGTGCAGATAAGACATTCCTTGATTTGTCCCACAGTGGGTTAAATTTACAGGTAATGAGTGAAAGAATTGGAGGATGCGTCCGTCCAATGCTTTCATTCATTCTTTGGAAATTTTACATTGATCTTGAAGATCTTGAAGAGGCTTCCATTGTAATTTATTCTTCCAAAGGTTTGCTCAGTGACCACCCTTGTGCAACTGATTTTGGAGGTCTACTTCAGTAAGAGCACCATTGTCACGCTTAGGAGTGATGATAAATGGGAAGGTCGCAGCAAGCACCACATGCTGCTTTCCTCATAGATATTCATCCAGAAGATGAAGATGTTGGTCCAATTGCACAAGTTCAGCACTTACAAAATGATCCCGTTTACTGATGACTCTGAAACATCAAACTTGTCTGACATCTCCCTGAAGCTGTTTTGGTTGATTGTCCATGTACCACAGGAATGTCAGCACCTGCTTTGTTGCAGGACCTGGTAGTAGACCTTGATTGTGTTCCTTTTTCATGCTGTTCTCCCACAACTTCATCAGAAGATGTCATCAAACTGTGACTTGGTGGCTTGGAAATGGTGTGCAAAGTGTAGTCATCCATGTTCAACATGAACCTCCTGTTTCCTTGGCTCTAATGACTCCACTGCCAGTCTCTGTTGCTAGTCACCAGCCCCGTCACTGGCTTCCAAAGAGGTCCTGCCTCCAGTGGGGCTCGGCCCACATCCTATCCTCAAGTGTTGACTAGTTGGGAGTGAGAACATTTTGGGTATTCATAATGTTCACATATAAAATGTATAATTCTAAGACAGCCTGGTATAATCAAGGTTAAATAACTGAAAACAATTACAGTCTAGTGGCTCAGGATCAGTCACCTTCTACTTAGCCTGTCAACAGCAATAAATCCCTTATTTACAGCTAAAATTCTAAATTACTTCTGAATTCTAATTATAGATAGCCTACAAGAATCAGATGACCTACTCACTAGATACCTGTGAAGCCTATACAACATATACTGTATACTGATAAGTCATGTGCATAGCTTATAATGATAGAATTTCTCAAATTGTGTCATACAATTTTTGGCAAACATTGAGTCTTGTTAAAAAAACATAAACAAACAAACATTAACATAGTTATGAATCCGAATTGTAATATCCTGTAATATTTATTCTTGACTCAATATATAATATTCATCAAAAATCTTAGCTGATTTTTCAGAAAAATGCTGAGAAAAATTTTGTGAAAACACTCCAACCCTACAGCACAGCTGTTACTCGCTCATAATGTTTGGAACTATTTGGCGCATTCAGGGTCAATTTAACCCCATGGATATTTCCCTCCAAAAAAAATGATTTGCAGATTATAATTGACCATTTTTTTGTGTCAGCCACTTTGTGTATTTGTTGAAAACATAAATAAACCCTTGATAATGAAATCTTGACCTTTCCTCTAGCGCCACCATCGGGACAAATAGGCCAAACAGGCCAAATTTGGAATTAATTTATCTTGAAAAGTTTTCTTCCAAATCTTCTCAAATTTACTGACAACCTTAGTGACCACAAGAGTATGAACTTTCAGTTTTAGAGTTAGTGTAAAATCTTTCATCCAAATCTTTTCTAATTTGGGGTGCACATTCATGATTCCTCTTATAAACATATTTACTTACTTATTCGCTGTTTGGTTGTTTTTGTATTGCTGTTGCAAACCTTTAGATTTGGAAACTCCTGCCAAAATGAGCAAGCCTATGTAGGCTTCCAAGTCAAATACATCCAAGTCTTTCCAACTGTCCCCATACAAACGCTTCCCCTCTAAATTTGTCATCCCAAGAACAATATTTTCAACCGATGGTGCTCAAGTGATGACTTGATGTCTTCAACATGGCTGACTGCATATCTGTTGGGGCCTTGAACCATTTTGATAATATTAGCAGCGCCAAGTCTACCCTGCTGTTGAAGTGGGGAAAGGGACCATACTATGGTGAGAGAATAGATAGAATAGTCCCAGATGGGTCACACACAGACAGACAAGTTTTACACAGCTAAAACAGCTTGGGGTCAAATTGACCCCAGAGGAACACCAATGCGTGCAATATGTGTTCAGCACATTAAAAAAAATATCATCATGATAATTTTATGCTTAATCAATTCTACCAATCAAATTAGGAAAAGTCATGAAATATGAAGTCAAACAAAAAAAGGCAACAATTATTTTTTGAATGATAAACATTGATTGGGGTCAAATTGACCCCGAAGACAATAGGAGGGTTAACAAATATTGACTAAGTATATTCTTGTATTGTAACTGCACAGTAGAAAAATGATCACAAAAAATAATAACAACTTGCACAACGTGCACTCCTGTTGACTGTTAGCCATGGTAGCTCCAGCGGTTTATGTTTACAGCCCTTGGCACCCCTTCTCCCCATTGCTTTTGGCAACACCAAATGAGTAAATTTCACTTAAATGCAGCATAATAATAAAACTAAACACCCTGTCCCCATGGCACACATGCCCTGAACAACAGCATGTTACACGGTACGAGAGAGGAAACTTGTGAGCATATTACAGTAATTCATAATGTGTAAAGAGTAAAAATGCCACCATCTTTCATGGCAGTGCTACCACCAACACAAGCAGCATTCCCACAGTTCATTACTTTCCTGACCTTGAAATTCACCTTATTGGTTGAGCAATGTCTTGTTCAGCACAGCACAAGTTGCACACATGAGGGAAGATTAGCAAACGTATTCGGTATTTGATATTTGGTATTTTAGTGGCAATTAAGGGTGTAAAGGGCTTTTTTACTGGCAGCATGATTTTTAGGGCAATTAATTCACGTCATTTAAAACAACATCCCTGAACAAAACAATACATATACATTAAAGATGAAATTTCACAGTGCTGAAATGTGTCATTTATTTCATTTTCTTTAAGATAAATGTTCTGTTTCTTTTGCCAATCTCAACAAACAATGCCACTTACAGCAACAGCTACTGTACATTACAAATTAACAACTATGGCAGATCACTGTCAGCAAGAACAGATAGCATTTAAACAGAATGTCCAGACCAAGGTTTTCTAACAATATTCCCAAAAAAGACTTCCTGTTTAAAAGAAGATAACAGGCTTTTGGTTGTAATATTATATTTACATAACTGAAATAATAGAGGCATATGTTCTGTATTTAACAAATAAAATGGTGAGAGCAGTATGACAATATCACACAAATTACCTTTTCAGATGTCAATAATCTGGCTGAGGCCCCTTTAAGAGATGTCATAAAGTAACTAGGCTTGTGAAAGGACAAAGGGTCCCTGCCTTTTGCCCAAAAGCCAGAGGTTTTATCCTCTTTCCTAATGGAAACTAATCACATTCACTGATAACAATAGGCCAGGTCACTGAATCTGTGTGATTTCTCTGAACTCGAAAATGTATTCCTTACAACTGCTTCCTCTCTGACAAATGTTGCTGATTCCTGCGCACAGCTGCAGACCTATGTACAACTATGTCCCATATATGACATGGAATACATATAAATTACTTCTGTCACAACTTGACCCTACTTTGTCAATATAGATCATCGGTTTTCATGACATTTTCCTCAATATCATTTCTGACTTTGTCCATTTCTGTATGTCTAAAGAGAAGCAGCTTGTAAGAGATGGTTGCTCCTCAGCAATATGACACATACACTCTTTTCATGGTCAGGTGGCTATGCTGGAAACAGGATCTCAGCCACATAAACCACAAGAGATTTGAATTGGGACAAGATACTGTAGTTGCAAGGTAACAGAAATCAGACAGGCACATTCTCTTTTTGCAGTGTATCAGAATACGTGATACACTGTGTGGAAGAAAAAAATGAACCCCTCCCTTTTGCTCCAAATCCTCTTCCTTTTTAAAATTAGTGAAGCATTCTTATTCTCCCTGTGGTGATGCCCTGACTTCTAAGTCTGGGTAATGTCTACTGCAGCTGATCATCTGTCACTTGTTGGCACTATCAGTCTGATAGCGTAGACTGAACATGGAGATTGGACAGCTGCTCTGGGAGAGATTATTGACAGGCGACAGTTACATGATGTGTTGCAACAAAAAACATACAGCATTTCTCATAAAGCAAAAATGTATATTATCATGTTTAGGCAAACGATACACTGCCATTTTTTTTTCTCCCTTTGCTTTATATAGGTACTATGGGGTGAAGCGCATGGGGTTTGTCACTGGTAATTACTCCCCATTCATTTGCCAGGACACTATATCCACTTTTATCTATTTTAATTTGAGAGTCTCACAGTGAATATTTCTGCAGTATGTTCCCTCAAAAATTCCAGCAATAAAAACAGTATGGACCACAGCATGCACAGTACTATTTACTAGTCGACTATTTGCTTAGTATTCCATCTTTTACAACCTAGTTGGTTTTTTTTTCTAGTGTTTAGAGTAGTATTCTTGATATTTTATTATTTTCAGAATTTTTTTAAAAAACAGTTATTTTGACTCTTCTTCAGAAATATGAAATTGTGGTAATGCTGTCCCTTGTACACTTATAGTTACCTTTAAACCTTTCAGTAAATTTGCAGATTATTTTATTGTTGAGTTATTGCTGAAACCTTTACCAACCATGATCACCAGTACAGTTGGATGGTTTATCTTTAAATGCCTCTATTAGCTGAAGTTAAGTTTTGGGATGGTATTAAACTTTCTTGCAAAACGAATACCAAGATTTTGTGACAAATTTGTTGACAGCTCTCCCATGTCCACCGTCCCTACATTTTATTAGATGGTTATATTTTTACACATTCTTTTTTAAACATGGCACAAAATGAAATTTGTTTTGTTGTCTTGTACATTCTTTGTGTGCCACTAACATAATCATGTTAGTTATGAATAAAATTCAAACAAAATTCTTGTTCAAATTCAATGTACAAATTTATTTTTTATTATGTTTTCTGGATGTGTGCTGGATAATGAAGCGATATGCCACAGGATTCCTTGTGTCATTTTCTATGTTCATCCTTCAGGGATAAGAAAGTAAATAAATAACTCAAAAGACAATTGCATTTTAATTAATTAAAAAAAACTGAAGTGAATAATCTTGAGATTATAAAATGGATTACTGGTTTATGATGTATGAATATCGTCATGCAGCAATCAAGCCAATTGGGCGCAGTTGATTCTTATCCTGCATTAATTTCAAATACAAACAATACTACTGTATTATACTGCATTACATATTTTAATAAATAAATAATAAAACAATATTAATATAATGTGAATGAAAACCACAAACCAAAATCAACATATGTAACATATTCTCACAACCATTAACTTTAGCTTGCAAATAATCAACACACATGCGCGAACACACGTCAAATTATTATTTGTCAAATAACAAAAGTTTAGAGGTTTAAGCAATTCTGCATGCAATTTCTGGGATGCAAACACAGGAAAAGATTACTTCACCTTTAAATAAAACACCAAATAACAAGACAGCTTATCTGCAAGATGACATAAAGCCTTTTGCAATAAACAAAAATACGACAACACAAAAAGCACAGGAGGAACCAAATTTAGATATGTATTCAATCACAAACACAACTCAGATTTTCCCTTCTGGTCTATAGCAAACATTAGCTGATGGAGGAAGACATAGAGAGGTCTAGACTCATCATCTCAAATGTTGCCACAGATAGGTAAGTCCTACCGCTCAGCCAAAAAGGTAAATCAGCTTAGCTTACCTTAAACAACAAACACATGTATGTTTTGTAAGAGGAGTGGTTGGAGGCACACAAGGCGCTTGCCTGTAAGGTGCTAAAACAGAAACTTGGGGGGGAAAGCGACAAAAAGCTCATTGGGAATCAGCAGACGTTCTTCCCCCTTTTATCAAAGAATCTTTCATAAACACATTGGGGACAAATCGCCCACCTGCATGATGTTTTCCCCTCCTACTTCGCCTTCCATTTTTCCAGCCAACTGCCTAGGACAAAGCAAAAGGTGCACCTCTAAGGTGTCCTCTCAGTGGAGAGGTTTTTCCTTCTTTATTTCAAACAGGCAAGCCCTTCTCTCCCCTCACACCAAATGCAATGCAGTGGGGCCCAGCTTTATTTCCCTCCGTGGGGAAAAACCTGAGCAGGGGACAACAGAGAGTGGCTTTAGAATACAGGTCTGAAAGAGGGCAGCTGTAGTCTGAATGAGAGTCTATGGGGCTTTTGTGTTTTAAATGAGCATTGTCTGTCACTCAGTCCAGGCCATGGATGCTGGAGCCGCTATGGGGGAAACATCTTAAACTAAGTGTTAAACAAAGGGTTGAAGTAATATAGCAGGACAGTGGGGGAGTGTTCCTCCATCATTCACAAGTGGAGTATACGTACATCCTATACACAAGAACAGAGGTCACATAATGAAAAAGGCAACTGTAAAAACTTACGTTTATTAGGGATGTTAGTATCATGCTGCAACTGAGACTTACTGTATGTGATTGTCTTGACTTCCAGACATATAGCTAATGTGCTTAATTTCTTAATAAACACTGAAACTATAACATCATTTCTTTACATTGTTACAAAAAGAAATATATAGATTTTTTGTTATTCAATAAATTTACTCCATTCATGCTTTTCCTGGCTGTTGTATAGGGCCCTCTTCAGGTAAAGGGAAGTGAAGAAGGTGCTTTTCTTTGTCACCCTGCCTTCATCACCTTGTCCTGCATTGTGTCTGTGAAAACATAATGAGATTTTCAAGTGTAGCACCACCTGGTATATCCACTTTATCTTTTCTGTGCTCCATCCCCTCTCTACACAAGCTTTGGCTGCTAAAGTATCTGTGAAAAGAGAGATTTGTCTGTCCCTAGTTGAAGCTGCACTTGGTGAGCTCTTAGGCAGAAATTTAACCTGATTCATAAAGTGGAACAGAGAAGAAGAGTGATGCATCCAGCACTAATTTAAATGCTACAGACACACACAAATGACTGTAAATTCTGGTACTGTTACAGTCATTGGAAATCCTCTCCAGAGAGGAAGAATTTAGTCCAGAGAAACATCATGCACCATAGTCTGGCCATCAGGAACACCAGGAGAAATCATGTTAGTCCAGTTGCTCTGTGACCTGGGTTGACAATAAATAACCTGGGACCAAATTAGCTCGGCTAAGCTTTTTTATAACTATTGTAGTCTCTTTTAGTTACCATTGTCACTTTCTTAGCACAAAATTTGAGGGTCCACGTTCTCTGAAACTGGGGTCTTGCTGCACACAGCCCTGTTAACCAACAGCAACAACTGACACATCAAAGGTCATCCAAAGTAGAGAAAAATGTGCTTTTTATGTGTTAGATTCAACTGAGGGTCTCTTATAAACATCACAGCTAGATTTTTTTTGATCAAATGTATGAATGGCCAATTTTGAACTTGACATGTTTTTGATGTTTTCTGTTTTCTGATTATTATGTAACTGCTTCTATCCTCTTTGCTGCTATGCAATGTGAATTTCCCCACTGTGGGATGAATAAAGGTACATCGTATCTTATCTTATCTTATCTTATGACTGATCAGCGACAGGTGATCACACACATAGACTGTGGTCAAATATTATGAGAAGCACCATATGCAGGACTGAATTTTTTTCTTCCTAAATGGATGTCCACATGAAACAAGCGATCCAAGTTGTTTGGATGCTGATTTGCAGCCATGTTACAGTTGTTGTTGTTATGTTGCATGAGGTTTCTAGCTACAACTCTGCTGTCTGCTGTTCCCCTCCACCAGCCTGTGGCTGCTCCTACTGGCTGTGCCTCATTGCGTGGCTCCTTGATTCGTCCCAGACATGGTCAGCTATTTAGCCTGCTTGATATCTTTCTGGTGTGGGCAAAGCATCAGCAAGCACTCAGATTGCGTCAGTGAACATTTCACATACGGTGATTGTTGTTCATGGGAGCAAACACAGAGCATACAGCGATTTGCCTCTGATCTGGGGGTATCTGGGGGGTCCTTGCCACCAGCCCTAAGGTGTCAATTAAAACTTTTTGGTGCACTAATCAGTGTCTACAGAATCAAGAAGATGGAAAATAAAACCAAAAGACAGCACTGTTTGAGGGAAACATTTGACGTTATATTACAGACATTATATTCCTTACTATTTTACAGAACATATTATAAATATGAGTAATGCTGCTTACCTAAAACATTCTTTTGAAATCTGTGTGGTGGTCCATATGAGTGTAAGCATGTTACTCATCATTACTGCTAGGTTGCCCCTCCAAATCAAACAAAAAAGTATTTTACATTTCCTAACCATACTGCTCAGACCTTGCTGAGGTCACTCCCTGTGAGCCTGATCAGCAATGTGTTACTTCAGTCAGCTCAGATGCCAAACACGTTTACAGTGCTCATTTTTGTTCTGCTGGCCGGGTGTGTTCTGCAGCCTAAGACCTAAGCTGTCCTCTCCACATGTGGAGCTGAGACACTTTCACAGAGCAGCCCAATGTTTGGAGACTTCCCTCTTCCCTCCGATCATATTTCAAGCCAGAATAAAAAGAGTCTCAACACTTTTGTCAGTGGAATGAAAGACTCATTTCTCTGTGGATCACTGTGGACAGAAGCCAGCGTCACTGTAGATCAGACCTATTTACCTGACTCAGTGACTTCCAACTGTCCAAACAACACAAAGTAGCCATCTGTAAGAAAAAAAAAAACACGGAAAAAAAAAAAACCCACAAGAAAAAAATGGCCCCAGGTTGGCACTGGCTTTACAGCTTTTCTTCATGATCTGCTGCTTGGTATCTATCTATGATACCTACTGATGACTATGACTATTGAAGTTTGTTTAATTTGAAATTTTAAAAACATGTTATTGTAATGACTTTAGAGCTTGACTAGCATGTAAACATGAGGAAGAATGCAATCTAATGTGTATTATATCACAAATACTTTTCTAAATGTATTCACTGATGACAGGTTTTAATGATAATTCCAGTTAATTAGAACCTGGGTCTTATTTTATTATTCCGATTACTGATAATGCCACTGTTCTCACCAAGTTAAGAACTGAAATCAGGGAACACGTTGACATAACCAAAGATAGGTCTGACAGGTCAAGAAACACAAAGAGCGCTGCAAATACAGCATGAAAACAAAAACGTAGCAAATGGGTCAGACCATGACACCAGGTTCTCATGACTGATGACTGATGTAATGCACAATTTAATTAAAGAGAAATATAATGTCATACTTGCACATTTTAACATTTTTAAATTGTTGAAAATTCTAAAAATGTCAACAAAAATGTAAATCAAACTCAGCTTTATTGGTCAAAATATAGCACATATAAGGAATATGACTTAGTGATATTAAACATGAAATTCTCAAATCAAACATCAAAAGAAAAGTATGAATATTTAACTAATAGATGTCTTGGTTAGAGCACAACTTGATTTGAACATGGCATGCACTGTCACAGATGAAATATGTCACATACTGATTTTGCCAGACAGTGGTTGGCAGGAAGCTTGACATACAGTGCAAAGCCTGGTCCTTCTTTATCCTCCATCCAAATCAAGTCCTGTGAGCTGCAACCTGCCACCCCTGGCTTAGTGAAATGCTATTGATAGGCCAATTAGAGGGCAACAAAATTTTGCTTAGTATCAGTCAGATAGTCAGATTCCCCAACTTCTCTACTGCACTCTCTGTGTCATCCTCCCTCCTGACAGGGCTGGACTTGAGACGCATGTCAACTAAGCGGCTGCTTCTGGTCCTGACTGCAGATCACACAAACTAAGCTAAAATTATTTAAAACATTAAAGATCTAAATTATTTTTTAAATTTGTAAACCGCTTTAAAAAAAAGTCTTTCATATCACACACAAATGTCAAATACATCCTTGATGGATTTAGAATAAAATGTCTCAATGTATTGATAAATAGTAAATTTATTAATGATCCATCATCAACAACAACCACACCAATAAGAATAAAAATTAAAATAAGAGTGAGCAGACCCCTTAGTTTTAGTGAATGGACATACAATGATATTTTAATCTTCTGCTTCAGTTTGTGTTTCTCTCTTTCCTGTTTCAGCATGAAAATTCCATACAAAAGGTCAGCTCCATAAAGAAAAAGTTTGGTAAGGAAGAATTTAACAGCCATGCACAGAGCCCTAATCTCCACTACAGCCAATATTGGCTGAACTGAACTGAACTATGTGACTGACTGTCAGCCAACCTCATCACCCAATATGACTGTTCAGCCTCAGTAATGCTCTTGTGTCTGAATTGGAGGAAATACCTGCAGCCAGGTTCCAAGAAGCCGGTGGAAAGCCTGAAATGATCTTGATTCAGACCTCCATGCAATTTAATTTTTATTAATGATTCTGCTGTGTTTCTGTTAGCAGGGAGATCTGTTGCATCAGAACAAATGCACCTAATTTCTCCTTAGGCCGCATCGACAAAAGACAACTGCACATGGCAAACTGTACAGTAAGAGGTGGGCAGGGCAATGTAAATAAATGTGTGTTAGAGACTGTGGATAAAATGAAATGAAACGCAGACGTAATGTCAGGGTTAACTATGGAATCATACAGAAATCTGACAGTTTGTTTTTATCAGTAATGCCATTATTATGAACATTCTAGTTTGAGTCTATGATAGTCATAGTGCTTGTACTGTCTATATGAGAAACACAGATTGCAATAAATATGTGATCTTGTGGATGCTTCTCGTTCTCATTTCAGGTCTCAGAAAAGAGATCTTAATCTCAGTAAGAATGCCTGATTAACTAAACATTAAATTAATAAAATAAATGTGACTCTAAGAACTATTAGATAAAGAGACTGTGAGAAAGAGATTCTCATTTTGACCAGAATCATGCAATACATATGAGTATAATGTTTGCTTTTCCACACACATATGACTAACAGTGTGGTGCTGAGACCACAGGGTGGAGGGTGTTTAATTCTGCTTATATGGCCCCTTAAAGTCTGGGGCTTGCCCTGCTCCCTGACTGCAGTGTGTCTGTTCTTAATCTGCAGATCTTTATAGCCAAAGCCCTTATCCCTCTATAATCCATGGAATGAAGTTGTTTAGCGTGCAGCCTTCATCCATCCCTCTTTTTAATCAAGCTAATGGAAGCAACATATATTGTATTGATCCCTCTCGCTGTGGTTTTCACAATGAATCGACAACCATTCCAAGCACAGCAGCCATCCCACATTTCTTATTTTTCCTATCTTTGCCCCCACCCACCTGTCCATGTTGTCATGTTTGAATAACCACAAAGAAAGAGAAAGCAAGCACGATCACGCTTGCGTTTTTGCTGCTCAACTTCACAAATCTCACACCCTGCTTGACTGATGTGTAACCTCGGAGTGGCTGAGTTCTTGACCTGTGTAGAGAAGGCTTATATCTTCCCCTTGCTAATCTGGAGAGTTGGCTGCTACCTATAGCGAGGGCGACAGGCCAATTCAAAACACTGCAACAAATCAGATGACACCTAGTCAAGTGTCATAAGGAAAAGGCAGGTAAAGACATTTCACTTGCTCTCGATGAAAGAATCATTTCTTCCACAGTGCACCTGTCACAGAGATCTCTGTAAGCTCAAGCAATTTCTTCCTACTGTCTGACACAGTAATTGCATGTTAAAAATTTTTGCAAGCAGAATTAGGGGAAATTGTGATGAATCATGCCTCCAAACTTTTTTTCTTGCATGAAATAAGATCCCAATCAAGTATAAATAAACAAGTTTGAAGTTACACAATGGATGGAAGAACTGCGCACTGCATTCTATTAAATGGTTTGTAATCAAACCAAACTACCCCTAGTTCCACTGCTGACTGTAGAGTCAGTCCATCAAAATCAGCTCAGACTGGACATGTTTTTATACCAGAACACACCTGAGACTTTCCTGACTGGTTGCTATAGATATTACTTTACATGCTGCACCAGTGCTTTATGTTCAAAGACAAAGACTAAAGACTACTGTTTTAATGTTTATTTTAAAGCAAAAATGGCGTTTGTATTGTATTAGTACACAAGTGCTCTCAAATAAAATATGATGTCAAATTCCCTGCAGTATTTAGAGACATTTATAGCATCTAACATGAAAAGTAATAAAAGTTATGAATGTACTGTAGGGTCTCCAGATGAAAAACACTTTCTTGGGAGCATAAATGATATTTAACAGTGTTTGTAATGATCTGTCTCATATACAGTGGTGAAAGATGACTTATTTTTATAGAAATAAGAAAAGTCAGAGTTTGACATCACTTATTCCTCTTAGCCCCAGAAACACACAGGACTACAAAATAAAGTATGTTTGTTGCTATTGAGATTCAGTACTCACTACAGCACCAATTGTGGATTAATCTGCTTTTTGTCTTCATTAGGAACCAGGAGCTTGCAACTGAGTACCACAGACAGAAGTAGGGAAGTCAGAAAGTACTGAGTTGCACTAATACATTGTTGATGGGTCTTTTCATGCATGGGATTGGTTGATCTTAAGGAACTTATCTAGTTTGTGTGCCCCAGTCCCCGTTTTTTTAATTTTAGTTGTTTTCAGATTCAGTGGATGATACATGGAGAACCATGTTACATTCCAAATAATGATGTGTTTGATGATCTTACATTATATCATACATTATTTAAGATTTTTATACCAAGCATGATTTAAAATTATGTCATTCTGGAAATTCTAAGGTTTAGGATAATTACATTAAATAATTTAGATAATATACGGTATGTGCACCAATACCAATAAAAGGTTGGAAAATTTGGCTGAATTATAAAAGCCAGAAGTGGTACAAAATAAAGAGCCATTTGGGAATCAAAAGAGCTGGTTCTTATTGTTGAGCTGAAAAAAAAAAGAAAAAGACAAATGATCTATGTCACTATAAGAACTGGAATTCCAATCACTAAAAAGGCTAGTGGTCCTTATTCTAATGGTTTGAAATGTTGCCAGAGATGTTTCTCTCCCAGTGACTTTATCACCTGCCTATATTGCTATATAATATTAATATTGCTATATATATTGCTTTGCTTTGCAGGCCTATAGCGGCATACTTTCTTGGACTTAAGGTTATGTTGGAAATGATATCTAAGTCAGTCTCTACGAGAGTAATAATGATTCTTGGCCTCTATTATCATTTAAGAGAGATCAAAGAGCAAAATTAGTTCCATTTTTCCCCTTAAAGTGACATAAGTGTTGACCTGGGACAATCCCCGCCAGGCCTGCCAGAAATCATCAGGCAAGTAATGTTCAATTATGCACACCATTTGTTGTATTCCACAGGGCCAAATTAGAGTGGGAGGTTAAGGCGAGACAGAGGCTATCCCCATCACTTTGGTATCAGTGTCCTAAAAGGCATTGACCTTTCACTCAGATTAGTGCAAAGAAACACATTCAGCATCATAACTCATATCAGCATGAAATATTTCACTCTGTATTAGCTTTTCAACTTCTAATAGCCTTTCCGAAGATCACCACTTTACCATAACATGAATACACATATCTCTAAATCTAAAGCAAAAGCCTTTCTAAATTAGCATTATCGACTGAGGTGCAATTAAGTGCTTGTGTAATGGTTAATGGAAGGTTAATGTTAAAGTCTCAAGATAAGGTGTTGCGCTTAAAACACATTTATTGATTCTATAGCTCAGTGGGTGATTTCAGACATGATTAGATAAATGCTGTTCTACACATTTTTACCAATATAGTGTGTAATTTCCATTTTTGAAGCTGTATCAGGCAGCCCAAGAGAATTGACCTCGTGTGAATTTATGTTCACGTCTTTACTTACATTTTCATATAATGGTGCGACCTAAATTGTTCTTGATCTTGCTTTATCCTGGATAGTATTGTCATTTTTATATGGTAGTCTTCCTCCTTGATTTTCTCTGGGGTCTTTCTTGAAACTTATTATTAGTATTATTGTATTTCTTACCATTCTTGCTTTATCTCTCTCTCTCTCTCTCTGTGTGTGTGTGTGTGTGTGTGTGTGTGTGTGTGTGTGTGTGGAGTTTCCTCACATTGTTCAGAGAACAACATCTGTGCTATTAAGATAAAGAAAAGGGAGAGTTGTGCAACAAGTTCTTTTTACTCATTTGCTATTTCTCACTGGCTTTGTATGTATCCATGAAATCACTAATGTCATGTTAAGTTCATTCTGAATGCCCTTTAAGATCAGATTCCCATCTGCCATGCCAGTGTTAAAGACAACCCCATATCCTTCCTCAATCACTGCATTGCACTAATGACAAAAAATGGAAGTCCCTATAGGTCTCACCTCCAGGCACAAGACACTGCTCTTCATGAGAAAAAAAAATACATGACTCAGGACAGGCAAGGTTGCCAGGACTGAAGTGATCTCCACCAACACTAAACAAAAAAATGCATACAAGATCCTTCAAGCAGTGAGTCACTTTCAAAGGCACTTTGGCAAAGCTTCTCCTTTCTTTCATCTCACATCTGAGAGAATCATAGTCAATGTTACAGACAGCACAAAGGTGGAAAGGCATTCGGGAAGGTTTCAGAATTACCTTGGTTGTCCGAGAGAGTTTCACCATTCCCTTTTCGAGAAGTGAAGTGAACCTTTGAGGCACAAAATTGATTTCGAGTGAAAGCATCATATTGAGTTGAAATATAATAGTAGTCTGAATGCTGCTTTGGGGTGAGAATTGATTGAGAGAGAATGAGATAACATTTTCCCAATTCAGAAAAGCCGGATTGAAGAAAGAAATACTTTAAGAAATTTTACTATTGTGGTGCACAATACAAATGCAATACAAACTCTAATGTTACAAATCTGGTACGTTGTACATTTGTGCCTCAAAAACAGGCTGGGGGAGCAGTTTAAGATTCATTGATGATATCAAAAGAGCACCCACCGTTGAAAGTATTCTGAACCCAGAGCTAAGGTGGACAAAAAGCAATGGCGTCAATTCAGCAAGATTAAAAGAAAACCTACTGTACTATTGAGTGCATCAATTCTAGAGTACAAAAGAGGGAGATAAGTGTCGAGATGAGGAGAGGGCTGGTTCTGGTCTCTACATAACCTCTTGCCCCGACACAAAGCAGTGGTTTGAACCTCTCAGAGCAGCCGCATACATACAGATAGGCTTGTCTGCATGCTAATTCCAGGGAGATACAATTTGAAGCACTAAAACCCTCAATGTCACATGCAAATCACGTCTCTATTTAATTCCACAGACACAAAATGTCAAATACTGCAGTGATCAGTCTGTAGGAAGAGTGACACCAGTACTGATTAAAAAGAGCACGGGGAAAAAGCACTGTGAGGGGGGGGGGAAATACGCTCAGTCACAATCCTATACACAGCTTTCCACAAATCCTTTTCCTGTCCCTTCATAATATGGTGTTTTATCGAAAAATATCACACCTCATGTCTAGATGAGATGTAGCAGATAGGATTAAATGAATGATATTCTCCAGCTCTACCATACAAGTGGAGTGTAACTGTAGTGTTTTCATATGCTCAAAGTGATATGCGTTAATATAATTCTCACAAGCAAGTGTAAGAGGAAGATAACTTGGGCTTGGCCTCATGAGCCATAGATTTTACTGCTGTGTTTTCCCAACAGATTAATTAGCCTAGTCTTTCTCCTGAAGGTTGCAGAAATTGGAAAGGTACAGCAGTAAGGAAATGGTCATGCTGTTTCATCTGAAGATGTCTTGGAAAATCAGAAATCAGCATCCTTCATTTGAAAGTTTTTGTTTGTCTTTTTTTTTCTTGCCTCTGTAGCCATGAATAGATAACAAGACCACAAAGACAGATTATTACAAGAGTTTCTCATCTTCAGCTACTTCTGCAGAATCAGTGCTGCCAATTTCATATGTTGAATCCTTGGAAGCGTAGTTACTGTACTGCAGTCAGGAGAAGACTAGGGTGGATAGTTGGCCATACAACATGTTTGACTTTTGTATTGTATATCACTGTTCATGTTCAATCTCCTACTGACACTTAGCCTGATAAGATAAATTGCAATTTGATTTCACTTCATAATTTCAGTCTGACATCCTGTTCATGTTAGTCCTAGTCTGTTTTGTTGTTCCCTAACCAACCATTTATGAATGACATATCCATCCTGCCATCATCAAAGCAGTTGGTGCAAATGGTTCATTTGAATTAAGCAGTTGTTATATAAATAGAACTGGATCCATCTCTTTACACCTTGCTGTCAATATTCTTCGTGGATGTAGCTGGGTAATCCCATCTCAAATCTCTAATTGGTCAACTGTTTATTCAACAGCACAAACAGCCATTAAAGAACACAACACCACAGCTGTTGAAATCACTGGACATACAGATGTGGGCAGTGATTCAAAGGTCTGGAATAGGGCAAACCAACAAAGTGTATTTCAACCAGGACTGTAATCTTTCCCAAACCTCAACCAAAAAGGTTTGGTGTCTAAACCTGATCAAATATTAACAATAGACGTTGTAGATGAGAAAATGTAAAAAGGATTACACTGGCACACAATGTTGTCATGCTGATTGATCAGAATTTATGTCTCACTAATGACACAGCAAAATCAGTCTCACAATCTATGAAGATATTCATAGTCTAAAAAGCATAATTATTATTCATCATTATTTTTAGTAACCTTTCCTGCATCAACTGGACAAAAAATCCACATCCATTATAAACCCTGCCTATTATAGACATAAACTTGCTTGGTTGGATGTTTGGATCATTAAATGTCAAATATAATTATCCCATCAAATTGCATCAAATACATTGAATGAATACTAAATTAAACTTCATAAACTAATAGAGTAATACAATGAGATGTTACCATCATGGGTACCACTTGGTAAACATATTATATGAAACTTATTTAAAAAGGAAATTTCAACAGATTTGATGTGTTCTGTGTCCAGTCATTGTGGATGTTAAATGTGGTCAAAAGAAGCAATAAATTCCTGAATGCTTAATATGTTGACTGAGAAAGTTGAGTTCTCCTGCTGTGAAATCTGTTGCTCTGCCAGAACAAGCGCTGTCATTTCACATGCACAGCGATGCAGTTGGTGCAAAGGAAGGAATTATTTCAGCTTGGGTTTCTAGTCTCTGTCTCAAAAACAAAACTTTTTTTTTTTTTTTTTGCTTGTATTGCAAACTAGCTACATTTCCAACAGTGAAGACGGAATCCCAAATATAAGTGCAGAGCATGTTAGAGTTGAGAGTTTTTACAGTGTTTTGGCTAATTTGACTATTCTGCTGTATTGCATAGCATGAGCTGTGCAAGAGGATACAGCTGTTGTGGACCATCCATAATCTGAGCTGCCGAGAGCAAACAGCGACTGGTGGTGCTTATCACCGGGGTGATAATATACGGCCACATAGGTGTGGGTGATAGAAGCTCATGCGCAATGCATTGTGTTACATGTAGGGACTACTGACATTCTCTGAGCTTATAGCACGCAGCGAGGAACTTATTCAACTGACCACATTTACCGTCAGCACTGACTGAACATCCTCAAAATTCATGGCAAAATTTCCATTTAAGAGGAAATTTTGAGGGCTAACCATTATTCCTGTTGATTAATGATGCTAATGGCAAAATGACAAAACTTTCTTATAAAACAAAATAATAGTAATGAATGAATTAAGGAATGAACTGTCAGTGAGTCTGAGAGCAGGAAAGGAAGAATGGGAGCGAGACAAAGAGAGGGAGAAAGAACATTACAGATAAGAACATGAAAAAAAAATCCTTTTATTTCCTACGGACATGAGAAGGTTCCAGAAGTCACTACAATCACGGCAAGTTCCTCGTTAACTACAAATCACAAGCTCTCATTCATCCTTTGCTTGGGTTACCGTCCTCTGGACAATATGGTCAATCCCTCTCTGTTACGTGCCGTCCCATGAATTTAGTCCCATTGTGGGGAGAGAAGCAGAACCAATCAAATCCCAGCAACCAGCAATCAGCCTGGGACCTTTCAGCCAGGGCATCCCATGTGCCCCTATAACCACCCCCCAAAAAAAGCCACACGCTTGGTTAAATCAGTATCCTGAAGACACTCAATAGCAGGTACTAGCCTCTGGAGTTGGACTGTGCAGCATGACAAAATGGTAGTGAGATGCAGCCATCACAGACACCTTCCAGCGTATTCATTTTACTTCTGTCACTTACACCTCAATGTACAATCAATTCAAGCCTTTCCCTTAATGCTGACACCTCACAGCTCTTTGGTCAAAACCAATGGAACATAATGACACACACACACACACACACACACATAGACACACACACAAATATATATAAAATGTGTTTTTTTTTAGCAGGCTTTCACTGTGACAGTATGGACTGTAAACAACCTTATTTGATGTTGACTTTCACAACTAATTTGAAAGCTATTGATTTTATGTCCTGAGGGACTAGATGGATGCTCCTTTTAATTGATTCTTTTGATCTGAAACTAATTTCCAAAAATAGACATTTAAAGGAAGTCAACAAGAGTGAGGCACTCACAGAGCATATGATCAGCTTAACTATGGGCTGCTGAGATATAACTGGACCTAATAAATGGCTGTGACATGCCTAGTTTCAAGTCTTGTTCCACACTATTCCAATGTCTATACCCCTACTACTGATCAGGCCCTTAGGAATTTTGTTTGTTACTTTCCAAGGCTCAGAAAAAATAATTATTTATTCTGATAGTCATTAGCACCCTCCAAATATTGTGCAAACCCTAAAGCAAAAGTAAATGCAAATGACTGTGGATTTCCATCACGTAGAGGTAGGGAAATTTTTTATAGGTAGTAAACTACAACTATAGGTTATAATTAAAAAAAAAAAAATTCATGCTGAAAGTGCACTTGCTCCTGCACCCCAAGATGAAGATGAAGTCATTTTCTTTGATAAATTAATTTATCACCACTATCAAAGTCAGAATTTTGGTGGTCATCAAATTACTTTTTCCCTCTTCATTGCACATTCAAAATACACAAATTATGTGTTTTAATTTCAGGTTAAATATGGCTAGCATGGCAGTCCACAATGTTTTGTACATATAGTAATGAAAATGTGTCATAGAAGGCAAAAAATTGAGAATGCTAAATGTTTTAATTCTGCAAGCTCAAAACATAAGGCATAGTTCTGGTGAAAGTAGTGAAAGGAATGCTGTGAGCCAAGGTTGTTATAAGGTTGCCAATGTTGAACCCTACACTTTTGAGAAGTAAGGCAAGGTATAAGTCTAATGTGCGAGCTGGAAAGTCTTGAGAAAGCAAAACCCTGTCACTTCAGAAAGGGAAAGTGAATGCCAAAATTCAAACTTTTTTAAGCAGTGAGTTGTTGCATTAGTGTAGCAGAAAATTATAATATGTAATTCACAGTGTCTCAGTTTCTGTTTTAGGGAGTAAAATGCTTAAAGGGAACGTATCAGAAAATTCAACCCTCAATCAATTAAAAGTCAGAGCTCCAAGACTGCAACTCCCATGGGTAAACCTTTTACATTTTTGACATAGAAAGGCAGTCCCACTGGTGTGGCAAGATATGTGTTTGTGGGGCACAGTACTAGCAGCTGCATAAGGGTAAAGTTCTCACCGTTGGAAGTGGGAGATCTGGATGATTTACATTATACAACTGAACCATTTCTGTCAGCACTGTGTCTCTATCCCAGGAATGATAAAAATGCTTGATATTTTCTGCCTGAAATATGCACAACAATCTATTTCCTGTGTGCTTTAGTGATTACAAGTCTACCTTCAAGACTGAGAAATAAACCAAAATTAGCTGAAGTGCTTTTAATTTTGCAATTACCATACTCCTGTATGAATGAGATGACATAATTGCAGTCTCCTCATGGCATATATCACTTAGCGGCAAGATTGAAGATGTCATGTTTGTCTCATAATTATCTATTCCAGCATTACTGTCTGGGATAATTAATAATTACCCCTCATGTCTTACTGTATACACTGGAATCTGCTGAGGACTTGTAAAGCACCAGGCACTTACCCGCTCATGCTGTCCTGTTTTTGAGGGGAATTACTCTTGCACTTTTCTACTTTTCACAGGCCTGCCTCGATGATGCCGTCAATTTTCTCCAAATTGCAGTAATGGCTGGTGAGATTTTGTCACATCGTGCACACACAGTCTCCAAGTAACATAGGAAAAATACATGCACAGCATGTTTACCTCACCTTGTGATTTACTGCTTTACCTTCAGCAATTCCTTCAAAAAGGAGCTGGTCCAAATTTTCACATTTTAATCACAATAAAACATTAACCAGTCACGTACGACAAATTTTCACATACATCCCTGTTTCTAGTCTACTGCTATAAATATATATAGAGAAGAATATATAGAAGAAAGGCATTTTGGCAGGCTGATAGAGAGATGTCATTAGAGGCAAATTAACAAGCATTTGAACTGGAAAAAGGTGAGGGAAGCCTTGTACCATGAAGGATTCGAAATCTGTAAATGGTGTGACCTGTCTCTCCAGAACCTTTGCAGGACTTTGGAGATTATTGTTCTTAGCAATTCAGTTTACTTTGCAGTAAAAAATGCCAGCATTCAGCAACCAGCATTCACACATATTCATACATAGTGGCTGATTTGACACTGCCGCCACCATTAACTGTACACACACATTCATACACCAATGGATTGAACTACCTTCTGACTGGTGGACGACCGGTCTACCTTGTGAGCAACAAACGACTTTGTTACTTTCACCCCTGATGCTAGAAAAGCTACAAACAATGCATAGATTTGCCAGCTGGCACCAGTTAGCTAAGGGCAGCTATCTAACTAGTAATTAATGCTACACAGTCTCCTTTTAATGTTTGGATGCATGTGCAGTGCAGTATGTTCAATTTAGTGATGAACATGTGTTTCAAGTTGGTTTCAGCCAACTAAGCTTCCTGAAGCAAACACTGGCACTTCAGGGGCTATTGAGATTTGAGACAGTATTTAGACTCACATGAAATGCTTAAACATTTAACTGAAAGTCAAGTCAAATAATCAAGTCAAATCATTTCTTAGAATTTTGTCAGCTTCCCATTCTGTGGCTTATTTTCAGTTGTTTTGCTGTCCTGATATGTTAAAAAATATATAATAGATATAGTTGTCTAATGGTGACCGAGTCCTGGGGATTGCTTTTGTTTGTAATGCAACTATTAATTAGCATTCCCCATATTACTGACTGTTGGGAGAAAGTGCCTGCCAAACTTATTATGTTTCCCACCAGCATTAGTATTATAATAATTCCCTGATGAGGCAATATTGTAGCGTTTAATAGTCAGTGTTTACACCACATTTGTTGCCAAAGGACAAAAAGTAAAAACTGCTTGTAATGATTGGTTCTGGCAACAGCAAATGCTTTTATGTAAATGTCTGTCCCTAAAATGTGACCTGGAAACAAAGGCAACTTAGTGGTGAGTGTGCAGCTAAATGCATTAGTGGATCAATTAAACACTAGTCTTCCTCTGCCTGAGTTGCTATAGCAACTGACAGGCAAATGCAGAAAAAAGGATGGAAATACAGTGACTGCACTCATGTTACATGCTTTCAATTTGTTTTTATCATGAGAACAAATATTTCTGCTTACTTATAACAGTACCTACTACAACGTCACTCATATAAGTAAAACCATAACTTGAAAATCACACAAAGATGCAGTATTATTGTGACATTTATATCTAGTTTGTATAAATGTGCATCACATTGTAGTAAGGCTATAAAGGCTTGGTGGGATTCTTGGATTTATTTTGTTTTTACAGCACAGGTGGAACTGGTCACACTGTCTATGCATCTTTAGCGCTCTGGCATTTGCCCTCTTGGTAGCTCATATTATGGCAACAAATTGAAAACATTGATTGTGACAAGATGTGATTGTGGCATTATACAGAATTTTAACCTCAGGGATTGAAAACCATTCTTTTAAATAAATAAATCATGTGAAATACTGACATTTGACCACACAGTCTTACACATGATATTCGTCAAAGTACATTTATTCTGGAATGTCTGAAGCACGTCAAATATATAAAGGTTCAAGATTAAACTATTTAACAGTTTACAACACAGTTCTGCACAATGAAATCCAACCTGTAGTCCCTTTATGTACACAAGAAAAAAAAATCTTTATGCTGAGTGAGGAGGGTGAGCTGAGAAGTCTTACAGCCTAGAGTTAATACTTCTGTATCGCTTGCCAGATGGCAGCAGGGTTAACAAGCAGTTGCTGGGGTGGATATTGTCTTTTAGTATCCTTTAGACTCTGCAAAGGTATCTCTCCAATATCACTGGTATCACTGATGGTCTGGTTAGTTCTAATGGCCCACTGCTGGGCCGTGCACATAGCATGCCAATTCGTTCCAGTCAGGATGTTTTCTATCACTCCTGACAGGAACCTGGCATGGGAATTTTGTCCTCTTAAGTTTCCTTAATAAATACAGCAGTTTGACAGTTTCCTTTACAAGGGTGGAGATGTGAGATTACTGTGACAGGTTCTCTGTGATGTTGATTTCCAGGAACTTAAAACCGTTTACCTGGCCTAGCCTTGGGGAGGTTCTGATGTTCAACACAAGAGTGAAGGAGGTGTGACTGTCATTCCAAATAGACTATATTAATAGACTATAAATACTGTCTTGAATACTGAAATCAACAACCAACATTCTGATGTTGGTGTTATTTTCAAGGTATCTGAGGACTGAATGAAGGGAACGGAGGTGGCATCCTCCTCTGTTGGCTCTAAATGCAAACTGATGAGGGTCCAAGCTGACCAGAATGTTTTTTAGCTGTGCTTATGTTCCATTTTCTCAAAGCACTTCATCAGAATGAGCGTGAGTGCCACTGGGCAGTTGTCTTTTAGACCAGACCTTCCAGACTTTTAGCTCCAGGGATGATGGTGGCAGTCTTGCAGCATGTGGGAGCACCCTCATGTGACAGTAATATGTCAGGGATGACTTTAGCTAGCTGGTTGGCACACATTAGTACTTGGACAAGGATGTTATCAGGTCCAAAAGCTTTACACACTCACTCTCATCAGGGTTTTTCTTACATTCACTGTGGATACTGAGTCTACAGCCACAGCTTTTCTAGCATTTTATAACACTAAAATTTCAGAAAAGGTTCTAATACCACATTCATTTGAAAATTCAGGGGTTACTTTTTGTCTGGATTGTTTAATAGTGGATAGTCTGTATTGTGGTAGAAAATGAGACTTTTCGAGAAAGCAGACCCACATTTGCTTCCTGGGTCTTATCGGTCATGATGCTCCCTTCCCTGATTCGTCACACTCACATCACATGACTCTTAAAAGAATAAGGGCTGTCTATATCTATGAGTCTTAACTACCAGCAGTTAATTTATTGTGGATAACAAACTACAGGTCCTATTAACTTTGTTGTCTATGCTAACCGTTGTTGTGCACATAATTATGCTTGTTTTGTTCTGCACAATTGTGACGTTGACAGAGAAATTGTAGATGAACAAAGCATAAATGGTGCTCTCCAATATTAAAGGGACTTCAAGCTACCTAGCAGAGCTAGTAGTGTGGGAGCAATTAACAATGAAATCAAGGGGAAAGCCATGAATTGAGATAGGTGTTTACCAAATTTTTTTACCCATAATCTAGTAAAACTTTGATTTGTCCATTTTTGAAAGTAGTTTTCATGTGTGTGACAGAGACACAGAGCAAGGCCTAGGCAATAGTAACATGGTAGCAGCCTTTTAATATTTGAGCAGTCCTATTGTATTTGTTAGTGGCAAATATAAGGTCAAGGCAGACAGTCACCCACCTAGAGCCTGGTTCTGTTTGAGGTGTCTGCCTGTTAAAAGGAAGTTTTTCCTTGGGTCTCTGGCAATATCAGTATGGTCTAGACCTTCTCTATATGAAAAAGCCTTGACATGATTCTGTCAGTATGGGGCTACATAAATACAATTGAATTGAATTGTAAATAAAACCACTTTGTTGTAACTGTGCTTAATTCTTTTTTTTATTATTATTAAATTCATCCCTGTTTGAGATACAGTTCTCAATGATTGATTCTTATTCTTCTGTCTGGAGGGTGTTTGGACTGATCATACAAGCAAACCTACTGCCCCTGACTCTGTTAATGAAGTCACCTCAGTAGCCTCCTCCCCACTGCCATGGTAACTACTCTACTACTAGACTCTGTAGATGGTGTATACAGGGTTTTTAAGAGGCAAACCCCCCACAAAACAGCCAGGCCAGACTCTGTCTCTCCATCCATCCTGAAGCATCGTGTTGTTCAGCTGCCTCTGGTGAACATATTTAACAACTGGAGACATGCACATACCAGCCTGCATCAAGACCTCCACCATCTTCCCCCTTTCCAAACAAACAAGGATGACAGCACTCAATGGCAACAGACCCATTGCCCTGACCTCTGTGGTAATGAAGTTATTTGAGCACCATGTGCTGTCCCACCTCAAAACCATTACTGACCATCTCCTTGATCCTCTGCAGTTTCTTTACAGAGCCAAGGAGTCTGTAGACAATGGCATAAACACTGCCCTCCATTTTCTCATCCAGCACCTGAAGTCCTCAGGAACATATGCCAGGATCCTGTTCATGGACTTCAGCTGTGCCTTTACTGCTATCATCCCAGCTCTTCTGCAGGACAAGCTCTCCCAGCTGAATGTGCCAGACTCCAACTGCACATGGATAGCAGACTTTCTTTTTGACAAGAAGAACTATATGGAGCTGACTCCCAGACCATCAGCACCTGTTACTCCAAAGATTTCGTCCTCTCTCCTCTGCTCTTCTCTCTGTTTACCAAGAACTGCACCTCCAGTCAGTCCATCAAGCTCCTGAAGTGTGAAGATGACACCACCTTCGCTGGACTTATCTCTGGTGGAGGTCAGACTACAGGTGAGACATTGACCATCTTATGACTTGGTGCAGCCAGAACATATTGGAGCTCAATGCTGAAAAAACAGTGGAGATGGTTGTAGATTACACAATGAGAACAGCCTTACCTGCCGCAATCAAACTGTGTTACTGCCCAGATGACAATGTGCAGTCTTTCAACCTCTTGGATCCCTTTATCACCCAGGAGTGATGCATGAGAAGTGTGCAGGTAAGATTGTGTCCAACCATTTCCACCATGGTTACAAGCTTTTTGCAACAGTCCTCTCCAGCAGAAGGCTGTGGTCCATCAGGATCAAAACCTCGCAGCACAAACTGACTATAGCTCTATTTTTTCACATATTATTGTCACTTTCCTATTTTCTATAGCAATAAACCTAATTCTGATTCTTATTACGAATCTGATTCTTTAGCACACAGTCTGCCTGACAAGTGTAATAGCTTGATCCAGAATGTTGTGGTCTTTTATTCATTTTATTTTCATACAACTAGACATTAGTAGGAGTAAAGTGGGTGATGGAATAAAGTTTAGCCCGAGCTGGGTTTGCTTAGCTCTTATCCCAGCTCTCTTCCTGGGACAGTCACATGGTGGCATCTGGTCCAGCTGGTGTGGCTTAGTTGTTGGAAGATGTTGTGGGCAGTAATCATCTCCTCATCTACACTTCCAACCCAATCCCTGTGCTTCCTTTTCTGCCCAAGTCAAATGTAAATGTTTTTGTACAATACCAACCCATTTAATGATTATGGCAAATTAACTAAACATGAGGAATTATTAAGAACAGGGCCATATAATGTTTTTTTTTTTTTTTTAAATAAGCCTTAAATTAATTCTTAATGATCTCTCAGAGAGGAAATTCAGCGCTGCAGCAGCACAAGAGAGTGGCACACAAAAGAATACAAATAGATAAAAGTATATATATAAAGAAAAAAACTTTCCTGATGCCAAGGATTAGCACTGCAGTTTTTTCCATAAATGTAATCCTGGATTGAATCATGCTCTTATCATGGAGTAAGTTTAACCAAGTAATCCATACAAATTCCTGACTTATGCTCCCTCTTTTGATGGTGTGTGATGGCAATATATTTGGTCAAAAGCATATTATGGCTGGTTTGGGACAGCTTGTGAACTCAATTTGCCTTCTTTTGGACTTGAGTGTCTGAATTCAGACTTGTAAAACAATGACCTTGCTGTCTCTGAAAAGAGCCCCCAGATACCAGGAGCATTTAGGTGCGAATTTCCCCATGGGGATGAATAAAGTATCTACCTACCTACCATTTAAAAGCTTACATGAAGTGGATACAGTTGTATAGGATAGATGGTATCACAATTATATTACTAATAGCAATTAATTATTACTATAATAATGTTGACAAAGTTTTACTTTCAAAATAATGCATGATCAGGGTGACCGAAGGTATATGCTGTAAAAATCAGGATTACTACAGTCTTTATGTATGATGATGTATTTACGTGTGTGTGTGTGTGTGTGTGTGTTTGTGTGTTGCTCCATCACTGCATTGCATAGTCAGAGGCAGAGACATAATACATAATGATGAGCAGAATCTTGAACCAATCTTCATGTCTGTGCGCAGCGGAAATAGATGTCATCTGGCAGCAAAGATAATTTATATTGAATATGCAGAAATGTAAGGCAATTAGGTCAGGGGGAAATGCAGTTGATGGTCACATGAGCCAGTGATGCATATGACTTCAGCACATTTGTAACTCTTCAGCTGTGAATAACTCACGTCAAGGTTGAATGCTGAGAGATTAATCACCATAAAATTTGAAATGAGAAGGAGGGAGTGCAGGGGTCTCTGGGAGCTACATTTAAACAGAGACAGAAATTAAAGCTTAAATATTATTCCTGCTGATCTGGAAACTGTGGTGCAGTGTACTGACTTCAACATTTCAACAGAACCAGAAACACGCAGGCGACTGGGTTCTCATTAGTTCTCATATTTGTTTTACAAACGTTACTAACTTAGTATACTTCAAAATTAGGCTTCAGGGACTCCAAACAGAAGGACTATAATCACACTATCATTGTGTACGAGTACTGTTTAGGTTGGAGCTGATCAGAGAAATGGATGTTCATTTCAGCTCATTTTTGTCTCAGGGTCCAATAGGTTTAAATGGGTTCATTCGGTCCTGTTTATTTATTTAGTAGTGTGTTTACCTTTCAGGTGGTTTTAAAAATGAAAAGTCTGCGCAAAAAAAGGTGAAATTAACTGTAACTGCAGTTTAATATTATACTAGTCTTAATGTAGTCTTGTGCCAATGAGCCAAAGACTATGTAATTATTAATAATAATTAATAAAATAAGTTTGTGCTGCACTTGATAAGTAGGTGCTTTGATAATGTGACATGTTGTATTACTTTATGAGAAGGCAGTTTTTTTCTACATATTGATCTAGTGTTAAATAATCATTATAGGTGATAAGTGGTGCTGTAAGTGAAACATTTTTCTTCAGATGACTCAAAGGTCTTTGAATCCTCATTGCTGTAGCTTGCCCATGTTTCTTCCTAAGGAAACGAGGGGGCCCTCACAGTCAGATTCATCATGGCAATATTATTTAGCACTTGTGCCCACAGAGTAACGATGAAATGCATTGTTTGAGCAAATGCAGAGCAGCTAATGAATCTTGGGTGTTCTGAATGGTTGAATCTGAACACTGACATGGTTGGTTATTTGGTTTGCCTACTTAAAATGCGCAAAAGGACCAAAGTATGCTAATTGTAATGATAAGTTCCCTGCAATTTTGTCTCTGAGGATGAGATAATTTTCTCAAACATAGCACCCTTCAGATAATTCTGTGGATGGAGTGTCTCATCTCAGCTGAAGTACAGGGGTCATTAAGTGTTGTTGTGGGGAGCTAACTGTGGGGATGGACCAAAGTCCCCCATCCCCCTCCACTCCTCCCCCAAACTCTCCCCACCATCACTTCTAAATATATTTAGTTCTTGCATTGCAGTGGCTGTGCCACTAGATCTACTTGAGTGTAGAATTGTAAAACACTGTCCAATTTATTGCAATTTTCTATATTTGGATTTTAGCAAGTAAAAGTAAAAAAGAGTAATTCACATAAAAACCCCACATAAGAATGTGGCAAAAAAAATTATCTTAACTTTTCCATTAGGGCAAGATTTTTCTAGATACTAGCATTATCAAACCACTCCATTGTGTTAGCACTAATAAGGCCCTTATAACAAAGGCAAACAACAAAGACATGTTGGTACCATGAGTGCCATCAATTCATAAAGAGGATCTATTTTTCCTTGGCCAGGGAGTTTTTATTGCACCTCCAGACTGGGGAGTGGAGTGCAGAGCGCTCTGCTAGAGGCCCAAATGGATTTTCAACTATGGACCATAAACCTTTCAAACCATAACGCTGCTGAATAGCAGTTAGAGGTTGCCATGCCAACGCCATCTAGAGGGACATTTCAGCTGCATCAGAGAGAAAGCTTGGCCAGATGTCTTCAACAATTTGCTCTGAAAAGATTCACCATTCGCCATGCTCATTAGAGAGCAGCAATCAGAGGAACAGAGAGAGATGTAGCTTTCCTGTCTGGATGGCACGTTTCTCCATCTCTCTCCTACCTTAAGAAAAAAGAGAAGATGGCCACTAAAACATGGCAGTCCACTCAGATGTGCAGCCTGTTTTTGGTGTATATTTTCTAAAATATCTATGTCTTATCTCTGCATGTGTGACATGCCCAGTTCAGTGTACAGCTGACACACTCTGGCAATGCAGAGTGGCATCTGGGCAACACAGAACAGAGCAAGCCACATTGTGAATTATTAATGGCATAAATCAACACCTGTGGTGTGGCTAACAGTTTGCAGAAGCAAGGCACTCGGTGCTGCTCTTGGCCTCGGGAAAGCTGTCTCTGTCTGGCCAGCTAGGCCAGCAACTAAGGTAGCCTTACCTTCCCTGTATTGGCTGAATTAACATATGGATTACAGAATTTACAGTCACATGAGAACTCATTTTTTATGACTATCTTCACACAACAATGTGAATGTAATTTTGATCTTTGTAGAGAACTTAGCAAATGTGAAAATATTGTGAAAAATTATGTTAACTTGAACAGTTGCAAAGCTGAGAACTGTATTTAAATAGCATGGGAAATATTTTTTTAAAAACATGAAAAAAGGTTTGTGCCTCAAGATTAAATATGTGTATCAGTCTTCAATTTTAGTCTTTTCAAAACCTTGATACCTGTATTTGTAGGGAAAAAAGTTCAAATATGCAAAATAATAACAGAATATATCATTTTTCCTCTTATAGTCACGTTTCAGCATTCTGAAAGTCTAACAAACACGCCCAATTTTGCCCCAGGTTCACCATTCACTTTTTTTAAAAATGTGATTATTAAGTCATAATAAATAATTTGATAATATGCATCATACTACAAACTTGAAGGAAAATAGCCGGTGCCTCCTGTATTATGACCTAATCTTAAGGCTTGTAGAGGTACCCTTGGCCTGAGCTGATATTACTATTTTAAATTTGAAACTACTGCTTTTTGGTTTGCAATATTAGTTCCATGCTTCATCAAAGAATATGTGCAGACAAAATAGATTCTCTGAATCTGATTTAGTGACAGAACAGCTGATTTAAAAACCAGTCATGGTCCAGTATATAATATACACAATTGTGATGTGGAGACATAACTAACAGTACTTGCATATTATTGGATTCTTTATTTATTCTTTTAATGAGGAGGGACATATAAATATAATGTAAATTAAAAAAAAAAAAAAAACTTAATGAAAAAAATATAGTATTTTATAGTAAGTATTTTTATTTGTCTGAAAACAATGTTTGGATCTTGAAGTAGCAGTAAATTGTCCTCCTGGCATGTATACTCAATAATGGTAAACTCCAAATTTCTTCTCCAGAACTTGACTGTCTGAATAGTTAATCCAGAGGACGAATTTGTACAGGCACCATCACTATGCTCTTAAAGAATAAGAGGTGTGAAGGAAGGTTGGAGGTCTTAATCTGTCTCTCGCAACATGGTCATAATATTTCCACAATGAAATGACCTCCCCTGCAACACTGGGGATTTAGCAAGCTCTGCTTTTGCAAGGCTTTACTTGTTACTAACTGCTAGCTCACAAGGCCTAGGCAACATTGGCTATGCTGTCTCTCTTTCTGGTTCCCAGTGAGCATTGTGCATGTACTTGCAACATGTAACGTGCATCCACGCTTGGCAGACTCATAGGGAAGGAGAGAGATAAAGAATTTTCCTACAAAGTTACATTTGAAAATACTCTAACCTGAACAAAACCCGGGCTAAAACTTCTGCACTCCTCTTGGTTTGCCGAACCCCACCTTAAGTCCAAGACAAACCTTAGGTTTCAATGTCTGACAACAGACAGTAGATGTGAACCAAACACATCAAGATACATGTAGTGATATAAGTGGCAGGCCATCTTCCTCTGGGATTTAGTTGAACAGAATTAAAGATTCAGAAGCTATCCAGAGTGTGACTGGTCTGAAGTCTCATCAGTGAGAAGGCTGGATGGCTTGAACCTATAAAACCGTGTGTGTGTGTGTATTTGGGGGGGGGGGGGGGGGGCGCACTACATGTTTAATGGAACAAGGCTCTTTGCAGGCTGTGATAGGCTGTTTATGTGTGGAGAATTTTCCAACCAGGTCCTGCGTGACATAGCACAGAGTGAAATGGATGGCTCAATAAAACACACTGCTCCGCACACACGTGGCAGACGGTGGCAGTAAAGTTGATCAGGAAGCACTCCGGATTTGCAGAGTGACAACCACAGTCTCCTTGTGTTTTTTTTTTTTTTTTGCATAGTGAATGATAGTCTCGAGGCAAAGCTCTGATATGTGAGGCTATAGCTTCAGTTACCCCAATCCTCCTCCTGCAGGACTGCCTGAAGCAGTCATACTCTGTCTGCATCCTCAACAGCTTCTGATAAAATACAGCCACTGATATGATCCTTCTTAACTTTGGATCAGTCAGTTTTGTTTGGTTGACTTTCTGTTAAAAGAAAGGCTTAATTTTACAGGAAAACATCAGAATCAATATCTGATGGACCGGTCTTCTGTAAATTACATTGAACTGTGATGTGGATGGTCAAATCAAGACTTTTAGAAAAAACTAAGATTTTTTACAAAATGGTATGAAAACTAATCATCTTTGAACATCTATTAACTGCCTGTCATATTAAAGGATAATTACTCCCTGATCTTATTTTCAAAGGCCATCAGTCTTCAAATTCTGGGAATAATCCATTTGTTTTTTGCAATATCACCAGGTCCTCTTATGTGGTGTCCGTTTTAACCCTCCATCTGTAGCACATTTGTAGCACAAGTGTTTGCCTTAAAAAGCATTGAGATATAGTTCATTTAAAATTATTTACAACCTTTTTGGGGGATAGTCACAAAAAAGACATGATGCAGAAACATGACACATTGCTTTGATTATACTTACTTGTAATTATATAAGCTATGTTTAGAAAATATCATTATTAATTTGATAAAACTAAATAGATCAAGAGAGTGAGAATTAATAAAAAAAATCGGGTAACAGCTTATAAAATCTACATTTTTTTTGAAAGAAGTATGAAAGGCAACACTGAAAAAGAAAAATCTGTTGAGTGAAGTTGATTTTACAGGACTACACTTCCACTGACAAACTAATTCTGTGTGACACTGAATTTGCATGATGTGTCATTATATGGAGGTATCCCAGTATTAAGGTCTCTGCTGTTAAATTTGTGGTTTAATCGCAATGAAGGATGTGAACCTCTGCAGCCACCTTGTACTCTACTAACTCAATTGGTGAAGCACTTGTAGCTCATATCCACCATGTACAGCAGACAAAACCAAGCAGAGGTAAAGAGCGATGCTGAACAGATCTCTGATAAAAGTATTCAGTCATAGCTGTCATTTACTGATATTGATGTTACAGGTTAACCATTTATCATTGGGAAGCAAAGAATGTTAAGAACTTTGAAGTCTCTGCACAGAACAAAGGCTGAATAGCAGAGCCTGAAATAATGTTAAGGGAAGGCACAAGGCCAGAAACAGAATACATTACTGTTGGTGAGTAAAATAAGAAAATAAAAGAAGGACAACACATTTTTCTGCATCTGAGACCCAGTTTTCAAAGTGGGCAATGTTTCTTAGACTGCTAATGGATCGATGAATGCAACAACATTAGACCACAGTCAACACAGTCCTGTTTTTTTCACATGATTGGCACATTTTAGTATAAAAGAAATGAAATGCATTAGGAGACCAAAAACCATAAAACAAAGCTGTCTGAGTAATTAAAAATAAACCTTGAATTAGAAACATTTTTTTCATGTGACTGCAACCAAATGTAGCCTATTAATGAGTCCATACATACAGCAAATTAGCCAGCCACCCTCTAATATTTATGATGGGAGGAAGCAAGACCCACTTCCTCCCTCCAGCCTTATCCCACACTGTTGACTTTCCTCGACATAATTGTTTTTAATCAAGCCTTTGTCTCAACTCTGCTAAGATAAGGGTCTAACTGAAATGTCAGCTCCTGCTGTTTATCAGCTTCAATGTTTTCCTCTATGTGTTTGTCAGCACATCATTAGGGGGCGGTGGATGGCTAATTAGTTGTTTATACAGTTAGCTGATTGGAAGCTGGATTTGCATTGTGTTGCACCATGGGATCCACGCAGAGAGGCTGAGCTCTCAGTGATAGCTTTGAAACCCATTTCCTCCTCTCATTCTGTTACAGAAAGCAAAACTGAAGGAACTTATCAGCTAGTGACAGATCACTGACAGAAGCAACACTGACTCACTGAGCAAGTTTCAGCAGCATTTTTGGCAAGAGGACAATAACTTCATTTTAAATACCTTCATGCTACCATTATACATTGACTGGATATTTTTCATCATTTTTGCAAGCTTTTGAATCACTGTGTGTGTGCGTGTGTGTGTGCAACCTCACGGTCTCTTAGGCCTGTTATCATTATTTTCAAATTTAAGACTTTTCTATCAGTGAGTGACACAAATAATTATTTACCTCAAATATTAATACTTTGCCTATATTGATTTTTCTGGCTCTAAGTGAAACAAATCTGTCAGTGCAGAACTATTGCAAGATATTTCCTGCTATTTAGCAATGTAAGTTGACTTTATACCTTCTTTTTATTACTTTGCAGTGATTGTCTATTTTTGTTTGCCTTTTTTAACTCCTTTATGGAAATAGTCCTCACCCAAATTTAAATTTCCAAAGCTGAAGAAGATACTGACATACTTTTGAAAGGTACACAGCAATTACTTGTAGGAGATCTTTTTTGAGATTGTTTTTAAGTCATTATGCAGCATTCATCTCAACCACATGCGTTACCACATGCGTTATTTTTTTTAATGAATGTAACTCAAGGATCTTTTTCAAGAACTGGGCCCCAAGATAGAGCCCACTTATTTGAATAAAAAATTATCACTAGGCGCATAAGTCAGGAAAAAATTATTGCTTCCTCGCTGCACAGCCCACTGCAAATATGCATCGTCTTTGTCCTGCTTGGCCCTTAGACTTGAAATTGGGACGATATCACAACATTAAAATAGCTTTTCTAAGTGTTGGGAAGTTTTTATAAACATAAAAAGTATATGATTTAAAAACTAATAATACAAGTAGTACCCTTGTTGCAGTTCTGTCCTGTCAACTGTTTAACAGGCATCTCTTGTAGAGTAGTACTCTGTGGGGTTCTTCTTGGCAGCATAGTGTTTTTTGTTGCAGTACCTTGGTTGGCCACAGAGGCAAAGGGCAGCAAGGCTGACTGGTAGCACCTATTCCAACTCTCTTACGCACCCATTGTGTAGTCAGTTACATCTTTTAGGACAGATAACATCATGCCAACAAAGTTGTAATTGGTCAGCTGTTTGTCCAGCGGGGGGGGAGGGCAATCAACAAACAGAATGCCAGACCTATTTGAGTCACTGAACAAAGTGAGGTGTGACCCGTCATTCAGAGGTCTGGACTCATGCTATTGGCTGGTATCATATCAAAACCAAATTTCATGGTGCCATCTACTCCAACTGTTACACAGATATGCATGAATTTCTTCATAAATGCATGGACAACTGTAAAACCAACTCAGTGTCTTTATAAATTTCACCTTTCTGGTTCTTTTTCTGTCATGTCACTATTAAATGAAGGCCTTCATACAAATTACCCATCTGACATTATAAAAAGACACATCAACCATGCAAGTCTTCATCATAGCAAGTCTTCCTGACAATTATAAATCAAAACATTTTAGCATTTTTGATGTTGTTGTCTGCTCCTGCCAGCTTTGCCTGCTTTTATTGATTTGTTGTCCTGCTAAGCTAATCAGGCTTGTCATTTATGGGCCAGGGAGGCAAACAGACACTTAGAGCGCCCCAGAGACGGCAGTTTAGAGCCAGGTTGTGCACAGTGAAAGCAAGAGATAAGATTTTATTACACCTACCAAACTTTAAATAATACCAGAGCACCATAAAAACTGGAATGCAGTAACACAAATTCATTCCCTCTGTGTCAGTCAGGTGTTGTCTTAATCTCACTCTAAATTTGGCAGACTGCCCTGTGACAGATGTACTTTACTCATGTGCCCCTTCCAGTGTTTGAAGAACTACTCAGATATTTTACTTACTCACTCCATTACAAATAAAATCCTGCATGAGAAACCCTCACCAAGTGAAAATGCAGAAGTATTAGCTGCCAAATGTACTTTGGCTACTAAAATATTAAAGAAAACACACTTGTTCCTTCCCTGTGACTGACATATTATTTTATATTCAACTTGTTTTTTATTTTATACTTATTTTTATTCAACTGGTAATACTGATGCATCAGTGGTGTTACGGCTGGGAAAACCGCGACACACCTTTTAAACACTCCGGCCAATCAGCGGTGACCAGGGCCACTCCCACATCTGCACCAGCAATAAATCAAAACACGTTATTAGGAAAAAGAAACATATATACGCAGGACAACGTAACATGTGGATACTCTAAGTAGCATAATTACTGTTGTTTACATGGTCAAGATGTAGTTAGTTTTAAATTCTTTATATATAGCTAGTAAGTTGAGTCTAGTGGTTCCCAAACTCATGAAGGGTCACAAGATAAATCTTTTGGGTCATGTGGTTATTGAAGGAAGAGAAAAGGGGGGAAAAAAATTCTGCCACATAAATTTATATTAATGATTTAGTTACCTCTTCATTCACTTGCCATTGAAAAGTTATTTAAATAAGACCATGTGAGAAGTTTAGACTGAAAATCACTCATTGGTGAAAATGCTAACAACTCAACAAGGGGCCCCAACTTTACACTGGTTTTATGAAGCCAAAAAGGCTGTAACACTGGACCACTAGTTAAATCTTGTATTGCACCTGGAATTGTACAGTACATACAGAAAAGTTGCAGTTATTTACTTTCCACCATTTCCACCAACTGCTGTGCAGAGGCCAATGTCACTGCCTGGGTTTCATGAATATACTAACTAATGTTATGTATGATCTCATTATCAGAATTATTCCAGTTTCCCAATATATCATATATATACTAAAAACATCAAAAACTCAGTCTTAACAAATAGCATTTTAAACATTTCTTTTTCTACTGAGACATAAAATCATATTTCCTTAACCCTTGTCAATGAGATGACGTTATTTGTCTTGATAGGATAATAATTTTCTAAAATGAAATTGCATTAGAAAGAAGTGGGGTTAATCAAGCCCACAGGCTGATCTGTGATGATTTCATGTATTTTTAAAGGCTTTAATAAAAGTTGTGAAAATTACAAGAAACTGTATAACAAAAGATATCTTTTCATCTGGAACCAAGATATAATGACTTTCAGTCTCCAGTATCTCTCCAGTATGCACAAAAAATGCTTGATTCTACATTTTACTAAATACAAAACAATAGTAAAGAGTAGGACTAACCAAGACATGTAAAGTAATATTGATGTTTGAAATGGGTGACGTGACCCTTTAAAGAAAATAAGTCATAAGCTTGAATCTCTGTTAAAAATTACAAATATTATTTAGCAGTGACACACATAACATTTTCCAGTACAAATTTCCTTTCCGAGAGCAGCCACTCGCAAATACAAATTATTCACAGGTGCAAAATTCTGCTCTCTATTCTATATAGGACCTTTTATATTTCAGTATTTACTGACAACAAATGAAATTTTGTTGTGTGTGTCATGCACAGCTCTAAGGTTATAAAGTTGTTTATAAGGTATCTGGTCATATTTGTGTCCCTAGATACCATCTCATGTGTGGTGAGTGTGGGCAGAGGACTGCCGGCTGCTGAACCCTTCTCAGTTGACCAGGAAGAGACCTAGCATTGGGAGTTTGCACAATGTGATTGATGCCTTTCTATTTACTGGTGACTGCAAGCTGCCAGCTCAATTGGTTCATTGCCATCAAACAAACACTGGTTTGGACAGCGGGAACAACTGGAGCAATACAGTCAAGTGTGAGGAATGGCTGATCCCTGAATGCTAAGTCCCCAGTCTCATCTCTGGTTAAACATTAAACCCACTGAAGATAGAGCAGTCAGTCCATTGCAAATGAGCTAAACATACCCTAAACATTTACCTCCTATCAACACTAAACATGAAGGCACAAAACCACAGCAAAGAGCATTTACAACTATGGACGGATACATAATAAAAACACGACTAAAAAGCTTTTTCATTCTCTGTTCTTATCTGCACTTGTGTTCGGGTGCACGTTATCAGTCATGGTCTAAGTTCTGTCTGCTGATGCCACTAGAAGAAGAGTCAGGGGATGACCAAAGTCATTACCCAGTTTGTCTGGGATTGTCCCAGTTTGAAGATGGGCATCCCAAGTTCCAACAAATATGTGTAAAACATTAAAATGTCTAAGGCTTTCAATGTTCATGTTCAAATTGTTCTGTGTTTTGCCTTTAAAATAATATTTATAAAGTTAAACTTGTTTTTAACACTGACATAGATATTTACATAGGTGTTTATCATGTTCTGTCTAGCCTGTAGACATCATATGACGCTGGCAGCTCTTTGGCAGAACATGTCAGTATGCTAACAGTAAGTTGTCATGTCGAAGAGAAATAGATCATTTCTAAAGAACTAGAGGTATGTAGTAACTAGAGGAGGTTTAGTCCTTCCTTCATAATGGACAATTGGACAATACTCTTGGGTTTAGAGACAATTACTTCTTAATTTCAATATTTAAATTAAACTTACAATCTTAACGTTAAATTTTTAAGGAAAACAGCTGTCATTGTTCACCATTTCTCAACTGTTTCTGTTATGTGCAGTATTTTCTGTGTATTTATTCTATATATCTATATTCACTTTTACAGTCAATACTACTTAGTGCAATAATTCAACTTGCTGCTACTTGCTCTGTGCAATAACCTGTATATAACTTTTGTTCATTACATATGTCTATACATAGCTCATAGCACTTGTATCTATATTATAGTATATATTTAATATATCTTTTTACATATTTTTATACTCCACCGACTGACACTATTGTTGCTGACTCTTTGTTTGAAGCATTTGCAACAGAATTTCGTTACCCAACTTGCACTGCTGTGTATATTGTGTAATGACAATAAAGTAAGTCTAAGTCTAAGTCTAAGTCTAATAAAGTGCCCTGCAATGAAAATACTGCATTCGTGGTGTCCATGGTGTCAAATAGGTCTGCTCAGTGAGTGTGATCAGCACTCAAATAATCTCCACCTTGATGCGCATATATGTGCACATACATAACCGTGTGGTACACTTACCTGGTTTGGAGGTTTGAAAATATGGTCACCCTATCTTTTTGGGGATCATGAGTGTGTGTAACAAATTGTATGGCTATCCATTCAATGTTTGAGCAATATTTCAGTTTTTGATTGCACAGTGTGATAACAACACACTACTTCCTCCATTGCTTCTTGCTTCAACATAACACAACAGTAATTATCCACACTACGACAAAATGTCCATGATCAAAAAATATGATTGTGGGTTATATAATTGTGTTATCATGTTTTTCCCCACTGTGGGGCAAATAATAAAGGTTCATCTTATCTGACCAATCTCTGACAAATCATTTGTCAGTTTCATCCTAAATAACCCATATGACCATATAAACCACTCCAAACATGAAGTGTTTTCTGATATGCCACCTCTATGGTTAAGATCTGGCTAAGCAACTGAAACTATTTGGTTAGAACTAGAGAAGAATCTTTCATGGGTTTAGGAAACCAACATTTACTGCTGATAGAAGATAGAACAAGAATCATGATCTCTGGTACTTCCAGATCCAGACCAGCTAGACTTCCTCTTCCCTTACAAACTGACTGAATTACACTTCCTGGTGTCCCAGGTGATTTCCTTCACTATATAGTGTGTAATGCCTCATTGGTCATATACACACTGTCTATATATATCATCCAGTAGCCAACAAAGGAGTTTTTAATCAATTACAATGGTAGCAGGCCACACCTAGAGGGATTATCTCTTTACAGTAAATATTGACAATAATCTGCTTTGGTTTGATGTTAAAAAGTACTGATCAGACTGCAGATGAGAGGTTAGGATTAAATCAGATTTAAAGAAAAATATATAAAAATATGCAGACAGTATATTATAGAATGTGTTCATACATAATATATAGTGATTGAAATTGTAGTTTGAAGATTAAGTCCAGATGATAGCCAAATGGGGGACAAACCCACGGCCCATTCATGTTTCTTCAGAAATACCAATTGAGGTGTTTTATGTCCAATTTTTATTATATGTTGCATTAAGAAGAATAATACATTTTATTTATTTTACATTTGGTCAATCTCAAAGTGCTACAAGGACAAAAAAAAAGACAGTAGAAGCAATAAGAGCAAAATGAAAAGCAATAGAGAGAGTAGTGCTGGGCGATTAATCGTATTCACATCGTTATTGCGATGTATAATTTGCTTGATGTGGAAAAAACATGACATCAGGCAAAACGATTTTCCCTCTTTACTACGGTAAAACGTCACTGCACTGCCTGTGCCTGCTACATGCGCCTGCTGCGTGCTTGCCTTTACTTCCTGTGTTCCAAAAAAACACATTTGAAATAAATGTCTTTTTTTAGTTTTACCAAAAAATTGAAATTAAATCGAAAATCGACTTTTTTGTGAGAAAAATCGGGATTATGATTTTAGTCCACATCGCACAGCTCTAAGAGAGCATTGATAAAATAATTTTTAAAAAAAATCTTCAGCAGAAAGCTTTCATGATAAATGGGTCATATTTGCGCATCCTCATCAGGATCCTGGCAGAACTTTTCTGGATGAACTGTAGTCTCTATATGCTCCTGTCAGAGATCCCGATGAGGAGAGCATTGCAGTAATCCAACCTAGAGGAGACAAAGGCATGGACAAGCTTCTCTGCATCTTGCAGGGTGGCTGTTGGATGGAATTTGGTGATGTTTCTGAGGTGGTAGAATGATGATATACATAAATGCTTGATGTGGGTGTCAAAGGTGAGTTGAGGGTCAATTTTACCACAGAGATTGGTGACAAAAGCAGAAAGGGGGATATTTTGGCCAGAGAAAGTGATACTGGTGATGGTGGAAGATGTGTAGTGCCAACTAGAATGGCTTCTGTTTGGGAACTGTTTTGTTGAAGGAAGTTGAGTTTCATCCACGCCTCTATCTCCTCCAGGCAGGTGGTCAGTGTGGATTTTGGCAGGGGAGTTGTGGAAGCGGAGGTTGTTCTCAAATAGAGTTGAGTGTCATCAGCATAGCAATGGTAGGATATCCCATGCTTGCTGATGACCTTGCCCAGGGGAAGCAGGTAGAGGGTGAAAAGGGTGGAACCCAGCACGGAGCCCTGGGGGACACCACAAATAATATTGTGGGTGCGTGACCTTGTTTTGCCCAGAGTGGGAGGGTGATGGGAGTTTGAGGAGGTGGTTTACTGTTGAGAAAAGTTGTTTGGAGTTACCAGGACTGTTGTTTATGATGGTGGAATAAAACCTGGACTGTGCATACCTCAGAGCCTCTGCATATGCCTTCCTGTGGTCTTTGTATGCCTGTTAGTGAACAGTCAGTCCAGAGGCTATAAACCGCCGCTCAAGGACACGCCCAACTGCCTTCATCTTTCGCAGCTCACAGGTGTACCAGGGTGCTGAGCATGAGAAGGCGACTGTTCTGGATGTTAAGGGGCCATGGAAGTCCAGTAGACTGCTCAGGGACACGTTGTAGGAATCCACTGAGTCAGCAACAGAGAGGAAGTCAGTAGGGCCAAAGGAGAGAAATTGAAGGTCCAGGGCCAGGGCTTCCACATAAATCTTTTTCAGCTTTCTGAAATGGATCTGCGGCTTGGAGAGGGAAAGGGCAGCTCCAGATCATAAACCTGTAAATTGCTAATGGGGGCGGAGATTGCGATGACCAGATCGAGTGTGTGTCCCTTGGGGTGTGTAGGAACATCAACATGTTGTTGTAGGTTGAGGGAGTCCAGAAGCTGAAGGAATTCAGCAGCAGGGTGGCATGATTGGGTGTCAACATGGATATTTTTATCTCCCAAAATTACGATCTTGGCTGAGAAAGTACAGACAGTTGTGAGGAGATCGACATTATTTGCTGATATTGTGATTGCACCTCTCAGAAAAAAATACAATAAATTGCAGACAAAATATACTTGCATAATGTTACAAACTATGTGACTAAACTATGCAAAATAAGCATGTAATTGTCATCTGTTCATGTAAAACAGCAGAACAGTGCACATCATAATAAAGAATGCATCTGTGTGGGGAACTGGCAACTATAAGAGAAGCCAGTCATATTGGGCAGGGGCCAAGTGGACTGGAAAAAGACTGTAATAGAAGAGACCTGTGGGCAAAACTGAGACAAGTCTGAGGACTGGAGAAAAGACTGAAATAACAGAATAGTCTTGGAAATAGACTGGAGACCCTGACTGGACAAACTTTATGTGTATGAGTGGTGCTAATATGAATCTTTTTGTAACAGTTATTTGTAATGTTTTGGAAGGCACTGACTTATAATGATGATTATTATCTTATAGGAGAGTCACAGTTCACAGGATTGTTTTAGTAAGTACTGGAAATGTTGGCCCAAAGTTGTGATCCAGTCTATGTTTAGATAGGTACAAGCCCACAGTAACCCAGCCAAAAAAAAAAAAACATGCAAGACATTGTGTGTCTTAGTTGTGTTCAGGTACATGCCATAGGCTGTTCTAAAGCTGCACACAAACCTGCAGCTTGCACTTTGTTGTTATGACAGCCTTTGATTAACCAGAGTGAGTCACTGGCTGATCAAAGTGTCTGTGTGTAGCTGTGTTTCTATGTACATCAGAGTGTGTGGAGAACAATGACTTGTTTAGGTGTCTTCACAGCTCCCTCAGGCCCACTCAGTAGTCTGCATTTTAAATCCATGTTTACAGCAGTACTCTGTAATTTAATCAGAATCTAAAAGGTGATTTTGTGGGTGAATATATGCAAAACATAGGAATTTCCTAAATAAAAATAATTGTCTTTTTTGTTTGTTTTTTTTTAACTGAAAGTATTGTGAGCTCAAAGTTATCAGTTATAATTTGTACACCAAACCATACATCCCAACCAAGACTTTTTCTTGTAACAATAAAAGACCTCAGTTTGCTTGCCCTTGCAAAAATGGGTGACACCTTGTATGACCATGTCCAAAGATAAGGTGTTCTACCTGTTCTGAATGTCATGTGTGTCACATCATGTGCTCCTGTGAATAAGAGTACTATTTGTGCATACCTATGCCAATGCAATAGACAAACGGGAGCCATTCATCAGCAGCATTGTTTTATAGCGCCATTAATGGTCAAAAACTCCACAGAGTAGCTTTAAAAAGGAGCGAGGCAGGTTTCCCTGGACACTCAAAGGTCTTTACCTTTTAGAGGGAGAAGCCAACAGTTGTGTGGTTAATATAGAGAAATTCAAAAGTTATTATTGTCAAACTGATTTGAATAATAATATATATTGCATATACCTTTGGAATACCAGTTACATGGGTGTCACAGAAAAGGACAAATAAAGCAATATAATAGATAGATAGATAGATAGATAGATAGATAGATAGATAGATAGATAGATAGATAGATAGATAGATGTACTTTATTTGTCCCAAGCCGGGAAATTCTTTCAATATTAATATTTGATTGATATTTGATTAATATTTGATAAATGCATATTACCAACAATAACAATTAAAATATACAAACATCATGGTAAAAAAGGCTTGTTGAAGGCTTGAAAAAAATAATGCATATACAGACAGGAATGTTAAAGTAAAATCCCCCAGACTTGTGGCCCTTAAAACTCCAGACTTTCTGTGTGTCACCAAGTTTGTATTTATTTATGGAAAATGTGCTGCCATAGTTTCTGTCATATTTTGTTTAATCTAGTTTCAAGACCTTCATTATTTAAATTTTGTGCTTGCATGTTGCATTTCCCACAGTTAGTCAAAATAGCCCACAGCAACATTCTAATTCAGAAAAACTGTACATCAATATCACTATTGTTTGAAATCAAATGACATATATATATATAGTTCATGGCAGTTTCTGTCAGTGACTATATATAAAACCCAAAACTTCCCAGATTAATCTCATGTGAGACCATGCTCACCCCAACCTGCCAGCATCCAGAACTTCTCCAGACTGGCTAACATTATAGCTCCCCCCACTGCTTCTTTAGTACTACAGCACTCAGTATGTGCTGTCTGTTGACTTCTTTGTGTTGTTCAGTGACAGAGGACAGATAGAAGAATGTCATACTTGTCATATCCATATGATTAGAGTAAACATAGATAATCCAACCCGTTACTGTCATATAATTCAGTCATGAGTAAAATATGGAGCTTGAATAGAGGGAACTGGTTGTACCTGTTGTACAGGAACAAATATGTCTGATACATGAATGGGTGATGATTCCTTCACTTGATCATGAATGAGAGGGGTTAGAGCTTGGAAAATTAAAGCCTAAGATGACTGTATTTTCTAATATTTTATAGATCAATTACTATTGGGTTCTTAAATCTGTACACAATGCATCATAAATGGTAATCTGATCATTTGGGGTTGATGAAAGTAAAATCTTAATCTGCAAAGCAGTAGTAGTAGTAGTAGTAATTACATGTAGTAAAGTGACAAGTACTGTATCTTTCTCTTAAATATAGTGTAGTAAAAGTGTAAAGGTAGCATTAACACTCAGGTAAAATAAACACAATATGTCCATATACTCACTTGTAAAAAAGTTTTCTCTTGATGTAATGTTATTGGTGAAATAGATGAAGTACTGCATACTGAAGTATTCTGTGCCATTTTGTGAGTGAACATTGTAATTGATTAATAACTCCTTTGTTTGACTACTGGTGCATATATATACAGTGTATGTGACCAATGAGCAGGCATTGTATTATGCTACCCACTATCTGGTGAAGGAAATCATCTGAGTGTGTGTTTCAGCTAAGAGGACTTGAATTTTTCTTCTCCTGTCTCTATTTAAACGGATGTATAGTAGAGCACCTCCACTGACAGCTTACACAGGAATCACCTCAACAACGTGGCATCCCTGGCGCCCAGCAAGGGGCCTGTTTTGGGCAACTCCGTTATTGGCTTGCAAATGCCCGGCACTCACACAGAGGATAATATGGAGCAAAATAAAGAGGAGAGAAACTCAAGCTCTAGGGTATGTGAAACTATTGTCAGGCACAGACAATGGAAAACCAACATTGGCTAGAAGGGGAAATTTGAGTCTCCAATCTGTTCGACTTTATGTGCTGATAAGAGACCAGGCTCTGCTGGCGCTTTAGCTACCACAGAATACAGTAAACACAAACTGTGAGCCAGAGTAGGTCATTGAGAGTCTTCCCTGCCTTGGGCTTAACATGACACTTAAGTACTACTACAAGGGGAGAAAGAAAAGGCAAGGCTGCACACATTACAAACTGCCTCTATTCTCCCCTACCAGGCTGAAATGTCAGAGCCATTCTTTCAGTACAGAGGAAAGAGGTGGGGTAGAGGCGGAGGTGCCAGACAAAAGACTGGGGATTCAATAGTGATTTGTTGCATTTTCATTATAACTACTTTGATTGTGCAGGGGAGGTAATCATGGATCTAAACAGGGCCTGAAAGTAACTGTTTTCCAAGTGTGTAACTTGAAACGTTGCCCCTCTCCCCCCTTTCTGACAAACGAGGCAGTGTTTTCTGCATGATAATCCCACTGGTTGACAAATCAAGAGAAAGTTTCAAGCATATACTTAGGTCCTTTAAAGGAATCAATCCCAACAAGGTATGAAACAAGGACAACAGAGGGAGTCAAAGGAACATGCCATTTTTGCCATCATGCCATCAGCCTGTCCTCACCAGAAACACAGCTGTATGGGTCATCTGAGCACCCTATCACTCCCCATATGTGCATTTATTGTTAGTCATGACCTACATTGGCCATAGTAATTATGATGGGAGCAAAGGAAGAAGCAGGTGACATAGTGTAAAGAGTGACAAGGTCCACAAGGAGGGGAGGAGGTTGGGGTGGATGGATGGATCCAGCTTGCTGTAACTTGTTAAACTGAAAGTCAATACTGGTTCATTTCAATTTGCGTACGTACTTCAATCTACGTAGTTAACAGACTAATTTTAATTGAAACTATTATTTTTTCTTTAACTTAACCAATTAGTTTTGGTGTCTAAACCTGACCAAACTGCAACCATTTCACAACATTAACTATGTGATGACAAATTTAGGTATAAGGATAAGTTTTTAACATTTATCAAACATGATGACTGGCTAAGACAGAATTACATCAAATATGTCATGCTGAATATGAACCATTACCTCTTATCATTACAATACAGCCAAATAAAATGAAAAGAAAAATAGATTAGCTCTCTTATATTATTTCATTTCTCTGCTGCCTACAGGAACATGTTTCTTACTGCTGCAGGTGAAGTACATCATATACATCATAAGAGCTTTTGATTAGAATTGTTATTTATAGTATTTGAATCTGTGGTAACCTATAGTGCTCACAGTATGAGGTGGCATTGAAGGCAGAAGTAGTTCTCAGATCTCCACCATCACTTACCTTACTATTAATAAAAGTGGTCTCCTCCTAATTCCTCCAGTAGAAGAACTCACTAAAATCTCACGATACCATTGATTAATTAATGACGTTGTTCTTTTAATACCCAGGCCACTTTAACCATACGTTCACTCTGCAAACCACAGGTGGAAGCAAAACGCCCCTGACTTTCTTTGAGTCCCTCTTGACTTCTCAGCTCCATCCACATTGTGAAATGATAAGCCAACTTTGATAACAATAAAAGCAGGCATGAGTAACAAAGTACCTAACTCAAGCAGGTGTCAGCTCATCGACTCCCTGCTTTTATACTGTAATTTAGTAAATGGAAAATATTTACTGCATGGAAGGACGAAAAATATATTAAAAATCACAACATCCCTTGAAACAAACTGTAATTATTGTATATATAATTTATAGTAAATTTGGTAAAGCACAATACATTTCAGTTCCTTCAGGATGGTGCATTCTCTCTTGACCTCCAGAGGCTGGTTCTGCTATATTCTGGTAGCGTGTCATACAATGTACAAAATCACAACAAATAGAGTGTGCACAAAGAAAAAGAGCAGAAGGGGGGATATTTGAACCAAGACAGAGACTGTCATACGATTGGACCAGGTCCATTTCAGCCAGATAACAATGCCAGGTTGGGAGACATTTTGCCTGTCAAGCCACTTAGGCTGAGCAGACAAAGAGGTGAAACAAATCCTGCAGAGGCTACAAAGCTGCAATCCCTCCCAGGCCAGACAGCCTGAGTCTCCACCCTCTGCTCCCTGTTGGCAGCCGCCACGCGATTAAATAGCTGCTGTTAATTATACCTGGATTGTGAGGCGTCCAGGCCCCATGGTTAGCAGCTATCCATCAACCCCCAACCAAACCCATTCTGCACTATTATTCAGAGGGCTGGGTTAGGCCTGTATGGAGGATAATAGTATGTGCACTGGACAAAACAACTGACTAACTAAAGCTGTGGGTTTAACTGTCTCCCTTTCTTTATCATGTCATTCCACATATTAAACCCCAATAAATATTTGTAATTTACTATATACATACATACATACAAGCAAACAAACACACACACACACACACACACACACACACACACACGTACTACTGTACTGGTACACTTCAAATTGCCTATTGAGGCTAAACCCAACCCTCATTTTTCATACAAACTGCACTCTTAGCCTTCTTTTGCCCGATTCATTAATCCCAATAAAGACAATCTGGGCAGTATTAGAGTTTGTCACAATGTCTTTGTGGTGTATACTGGAGATCATAAAATTCAAATTATTTTCCATGTATTTTTTTCCAGTCAGAATGTAGAATTGCAGCATAAATGACATCTATTTTTTTTTCTTTTGTCAGTTTTGGTCAATTAAATTTATGTTTCTGTTTCCCATCGTAAATTTTGGGAAACCAGAAATTCTAAGGTACAAAAAGCACTAAACCACTTTACATCTTTGCTGTGATGCGGTCCCTCATACTGTCATGTTATACTGTTCCAGCTGAAATTATTGTATGTTACATTAAACATCATTACATCAAAATGCTGCTTTGTTGCTTTAATGTGAGGTACTAGGTTTACAAATAAGATGGTAATATTAGAGCATTCACCCCTGAAATAGTGAAAGAGCAGGAATGAAAAAACCCCAATACCTTTTATTTCCTAGCATTCAGTGTTGGCTGGCACTCTCGTGATTGAGGCTGGGCTTTGTTTAATTAATTTTCAGGCTTGATGGAATGACTGGGGCTTATGCCTCTGGCACTGAGCTGACACACCAGGCCCTTTAAGCCTAAAACTCATTGCCATAATGTGCTCAGAGGAAAACCCTGCAGAGAGAGGAGGAACCAGCAGGCCTTCGATCTTATCACTCACAGCCACTCCTTCCTGATTTAAACCCCAGTAAGGCAACACCAGTACTGTGAAGATGAGGCTGTCCTATGTATTATCATTGATTAATATGCAAATTGTCAAATGATCTATAAATGCACACAAAAACACAAACACAGACACATACATCCATGGCTCATCTGGTCCTCACAAGTTATTATGATGCCAATTCAAGTCATGAAATAGTACATGGGATCCCTGGCAAACTTATTTATACATGATGCTTTTCATTTGATACTGAATCTACAAAAAGAGCAGACAATGAAAGATTCTGCATGCAAATTCTTTTAGTACCAAAGGAAAATGAATGCTTACCCTCTAAAACAAAATCTTGAAATCTACCTCAAGTTTAAAATACTACAAGAAGCTTTGGAAAGCTGTCAGCAGTTTACTAGAGCTGATTTGTCATAAATTCACTAAAATGTGAATTTTTTTGTCCTTATAGCCTACAGTAAATGATACAATTCATGTCACACCTTCTTCCTTCTTCTCAGAGTCAATAACTGATATACTGCTGGACTTAACATGACTATTTTCAGAAGTAGTGTCATTGTGGAGAAACTTAAAAAACAAAAAACAAAACAGATCTCAGAATAAATTCATCCTATGTGAACAAGGTGAAGTGTGAATTTACAAAATTGTACTCATTGTGCCATTCCTGAGTAACCCTCCTTATTCTGAAAATAACAATATACATATTGATTGCCAAGCAAAGACCTGGTTTGACCAAAATAATTTACACCAACCCCTACACTATTGCCCCACAACTGAAAAAATAGTTACTGCCACATTTGTTGCCTACTCAGAAGAAAATACAGTCATCTCTTGTGCATGGTGAAATTGTTTGTCTATTGCAGGAACATAAAACAGAAACTGGTTTAATTAAATATGTGGTATCAACTTATCGAGACTGAAGTCTTAGTCTGTAAGGAGTCAACGGGATATCAGTTCATGGAAACGTCAGAGTCCAGGTGTGTAAAATCAGTTTCAGAAGCAATCAGAGTGCAGTTGCTTCTGTGAAATATTTTCTTTGGATATGGAACTACTGTGCTACAGTTCAGGGGGGTTTTTTTGCCTTCAGAGTTCTTTTTCTTTAAGAGCTGTGATGCATCTTTTGTATAATTAAGATGATTCACATCATGTTTGACTTGTGTAAGTGCTGTTGAAGCTGGAGCTCAGATCCAGACAGTCACTGTGCATTACTGGCCTTTTGAGGGAAGCTGTATGGAACACAATATTAATAAATAGCAGATGCTCCTTTTTCCAAAAGTAATAAAATGAGATGGACAGTTGTGGATGACAGAAACAAGGAGAAAATACTATAAATATGAATTCCATTACATTTGGAAGAATTTAATTCAGGGCAAATAATTTGAGAGATGAGCCGCAGCTGAAACGATGGTCTTAATGGACAGGTGTCCACTTAAAATCTCTGGCAAAGCTAAGACTAATGGATTGCTTTATATGCAGCACATTCAGAGAATGGAAAAGGGATTGGGAGAGCTTAAGCGCCTGAAGCACCATGCATGCACAGATTCCTGCATAAATATGCTGCTTTAATATCCACAACTCATGCGCTTGTCAGATGTAACCTTTTTCTACCTCTGTATTTCTGTATTTCAGAACAATGAAATTAACCTGACTGTCACACAGGCCAAAGAAAAACACATGACTGTATCATAATGCAGACATGACCAGTACATGTGTTCTGCTTGACTCAGCTCATGTTAATCACACCTTGTTTTTGCAATGGAAGGGATTATTTCTCAATGTTTATTTAATGCAACTCTAATAAATTATTTATTTATTCATTCATTTATTTTGTTCTTTTTGTTTTTCTTTTGGGGTTTGGGACATTTGTGAAGGTGTGTCAGTAAGCTAAACTGAAAAACAAAAAAACATTACAATAACAGTGAAGCATGTGCTTGAACCTATTAAAACTCACTGTAGGGACTTAGAACGCCTGCCTTATGACCAAGACTAATATTTTCCTATCAGAATCAATAGCTAATGACACAGTAATGTAATGCAAATATAGGCTCAGCCTCTTTGCAGGAGCCCTTGATAAAAAACACTGCTGTTTGATCAAAGGCAAGCAGGACAATATCAGGAGAGCAAAATTAATATCCACCAGGAATTAGAAGCTGAAAGGAACACTACATTTCTACAAAGACCAACAACAACAAAGAAAACTTAATAAGCAGGAGAGAGGAAACATACAAAAGATAATTCAAATCTATGTGAGATGTCTGTCCAAAGCCATTTGAATGAACATCAAGTTCACAATCAGTGCAGAGGAGGGAGCAAAACTGTCCATAATCCAAGATGACAAACATAGAAAATGACATACTCGTTTTTACACATTGGTAAAAGCACACCGATCTTTCATACTGATCCTGAAGAGTCTGTAGTTTTCTAGCTCCATGACAACCTATGGGAGTGCTTTAAGGTGTACTTGAGCTCAGAGGGAGGTTTAGGCTCAAACAAAATGGCAGCCTCAAATGCAGTTATCCAAATATGAATTTCCCCACTGTGGGACAAATAAAGGTTTATCTTATCTTAAATCTTGGCCTTGAGGACAGTCAAGATGTCTGCTGGTTTACTGGTTTACATACCAGCATCTAGGTCTTTGATAACATGTATTCCCTTTGTGGTCTCCTAAATGAAGTGTGAGAGTGTAATGAAGTACAAATTTTGTAGAATGTGAATTAACAAAATAAGAAAAAGATGAGATCAAATAAAATATACATATACATGATTGATATTATATAAATTTATGCACCTGAAGGGAGTCACTTTCAGTAAAATGTTTCCTAATCATAACATGAACCACGCTCACTTGCTATACGCAGGTTCAAAGGGTTGTTGGCATGTGTTATCATTCCTCCCGTCCGCACAGTCTATAAAGTGAGCTGTCGTTAACACAACTACATTGTGAGACATGGAGAACTAAATCCACAGACCCTGTTCTGAAGTCCAGATGAAGATAGTATAAGGATTCAACAGTCTGAGTTTGAAAATCACTTGAATAGCTTCCAAATTTACAATTTTTCATTACCAAATATTTTTTGGCAGTGTTTTCCTGCTGAACTCTGGTAAATGTAGAAAAAATAAAATACAGACAAGGTTGGATGAAGATGCCTACTATTTTGTTTATCTCAGTCTACTGAGGCCTCAGCATCTATATTGTATATATTTTATATTGAGCTGAAATTTAAAATGTTTTTTGCATAGAACAAGGAGTTTGAATTTTGTCTCCCGTCACTCACAGTTTATCCAGAAAAGATCTCTTCACAGCTAGTATGAAGGAGGAGGAATGACAGCAATGATGACACCAACAATGCTTACAACCTATAAATGATTGTTGTTGTGAAAATAAAATATATGTTCTTCTTGTGCACATTTAAAGACTGTTGCCAAAACTGTCCCATTTTGACTGATTGACTGATTTGTTCTATGTGTTTCCCATAACTGGTGATGTTTTTTTAGAGCTTAACAGGATATGAAACATAAAATCTTCAATCATCATTGTGTGTGTGTGTGTGTATTTATAAAATAAATTAGATTCACCACGTAGTAAAGGTAATACAAAGTTCCATGCCTCTCCTCGTAACCCAACTTAATAATCAAGACAGAACAGCAGAAGAGGTTATTTGGTTACGATGCTTATTTCTTTCTCACTTGGTAGCAGCAATATTTCCAACAATAGAACAGCATTGTTTTTTAAGCAGTTATTATATAAGTTATTAGGAAAGATAGTGAGATTAAGTAAAATTGATAGGTATTGATTGGCACAGCAGCCAAATAATTTCACAGCTGATTGTCTGTTCCCTTTATTACTTGAATACATATTTTATATTCTTATTCTCTGCTTTTTTAAAACATCATTAACCCCTTTGAATTCTTAGTATTGCTCCTGCAGCATCCTATTTGAACTCCAATTTAACACTATACTATTTCAATTTTCTATGCAACCAAAGAAAATGTTATTTTAAACATAATTTCATTTTTCAAATTTCTTAAAGCTTTTAATGAAGCTTAAGAAAAATCTTGGTATTTCCCACCTATGTGAATCTGAGACTGCCCATGCAAGTACAACAGCCAGGAGCCCTAACTAACCAGGTGCTATCAATGACCTTGATGAGAAGCTCACAGAGGTTGTCAGCTGGCCTCTGAGTAGTCGCCATTATACAACACAGACTTGATGTGCCTTTACACAGTATTTACGTTTGTATATGATATACTTGTATCAGTGGTAGACAGCAGACTGCAAAGTAACACCATGGCATAATGCTTGTCTCTGTTATAGTCTTCTGTTACGGTGCACAGAAAACCATTACACTACACGTGTATAAAATATAAATATTAATACAACCCACAATATTCTAAAAAAAATAAGTGAGGTTATCTCATGGTGTCATCTAGTGGTCATGCTGTCTAACTGCAAAATGCAAGTTACATTTAAAAGTTGGTAATAAAAGTGTTGAAAGGTAAAGGTTACTGTTACCATAACACATCCTGCTGTTACTGTATGGTCAGTGATGCAAGTACCTCTAGATGTGCTTCAGTGTGCAAATGATGGATAAGGGTTCATGCTGTCAAATGTTGTTCTCATGTCACAGACATGGGGGGAAATCAAACCCAAATCAGTGCCACCCATTAACAATCGGTAGCTTGTTAATGTCAGATTTAAGACTAATGATCTGTTCCCACACAGTCAAATCAGATTTTCTCTTCTCCACTTCAGGCATGAAGTGGGAGAAGAGAAAGAGGGAGGTGGGGCTTCAGTCAAGGTCCACATCCTGAGGCCTCAGCCAGAAGTGAAACGCAGCAAGAAAACCACCTCGATGTTGTTGTACTGTTTTTCTAACTGCCAACAAATCCCATGATTAGACAAAAACCAACAGCGTGTTGGTCTGTCTCCTAATACGCTCTGACTTCCGTATCATGCCAGCAGCTCTTAGCCACAAACCCATTGGTTCTTACTGAATACAGAGTCAATTATTTGGTAAGTATTTGGAACATTAGGATGGCGTTTGTTGGGTAGAGTCAAAATAAGCTACAGTGTGTGTTCATGGTAATGAAAGAACATGTCACTCATTGCAACAGTGTGGCTTATAGATGCGTTTTTACCATCTTTTAGAGCCTTATGGCACAGATAAAAAATATAAATAAAATATATATCAGGCTTTGAATAGACAATATATTTGATAGAGCTAAGGTCAGTTCATTATGTCAGACAAAGAGGAGACCAAAACACATCCCAGAATTGGCACAAAACATGGAAAATTGAGCAGGCCTGTTCAACCAAATTGTAAAACTGAGTTTGGGTTTGTTGCTAACAAGACTGAGTCTTAAATGTATTTTGCATTGAAAATGTAGTCAAGTATAAAGCATAATCTTCACTGTAGACCTGTAGAATGAACAGAGATCCATATGGACCAAGGACCAGCCACTGTGGCATGTTGGCAGAGCTTACCAGATAAGTTTGCAAGTTTGGAAAAGATGACATTGGCATTAATCTCCAATCACATCCACTTGCTTATGTGACCAGATTTAACTCAGCTCACAGTGGAATGGCATGAATATCAGACAGTCCAACAGACAGAGCTCACTAATTGTTAAGCCCAGTTTACATTTTATTTACAAGCTACTTAAGCCTACAGCACAATGTGGCTTTGTATCTGCGAATGAGTAATTGAGAGGGGGGATTCCTGAGCAAACAATAAAATAAATAAATCACTCTTTGATCAAAAATAAGATCAAACTTCCAATAATTGTGTAACTATCAGTGCATAAATTGGAAATAAATTACATGCCAGTCAAACAATACTGACAGACCAGTCATCTTCACCTCATCTAGATCTCATCTACATATTTAAGGTTATACACACCTGAACTGATCATTGTCAATGCACTATTGATCTTATTATTCAATCTCTACCTTTTATTTTTTGCCTGAATGGCTTAAAAGTTGTAGTTTAGTTAAGGGACATCAAGGCATCGGCCAACTGAATTCTCAAAATGGCAGAGTAGTGCTGAGGCACCATACCACGTTCAGCTGACACGCTAACAGTCTCATTGTATGTCGCAGTAGAGGACAGAGAGGGAGGAAAACAAGTGGTGGAAGGACAGAGGAAAGAAGGGGAGAGAGGTGACTGAAGAGAAAGCATTTCAGTATGATGAGACAGAGGGGAGTGGAGGAGAGAAAAGGCCTAGTGGGAGAGGGAGTAAAGTTTTAGGAAAAATGCAGAGGAACTAAGAGTGAAATTAATTAGATGAGCTCTTTTCTCGATACCAAAGGTACTGAGGTTGGATACTCGTTCTGCTTTCAGCTTAGCCCTTTTAAAGTTGTGAGCAAGTATATATAAAGTCAGGCAACAACAAAGGCGAGCATGAATGTATGAGAGTTTACTCACAACTATCCTGCAGCGTTTTGATGTTTTTAAATAAATGTATAGACGAGGAAAAGAAATGAAGGAGATAGAAGGAAAGTAACCAAAGAACCGAACACACTGGCAAGTTCTGCGATCAGTAACAGTCTGAGCTGTCACACAAACACAGACATGATGGGATCTATGTTTCTGCCTTGCTACAGCTAACACCTGTACTGTCAACAAATTGAGTGTTAAATACAGACGGGAAAAAAGTTAATAAAAAGGGTTAATAATGACAACTGCTTTGTGAGTGCAAACATAAGGCATTTTTATTTTAAAGAACCACTTGGAAATACTAGATTTTTATATTTACCTTCAAGAAACTACAAAATACAGACAGGAAATACCAGGATGATTTACTCTTGCATTAAAAAAAACTACTCACAACAACTGGTCAACATGTTGTGGCTGTGTGTATATGTGTTTGTGATGAATATGAATTCATCAATCCATCAATTGGATGTGATTTGTTCAACACATTCATGTTCCCCACAGGATGAAAAGCAATCTTTTTGTGATCCCCTGACTTTTCATCCAGCGACATGATCTGGCCAAATTTTGAATCTGTCCATTACTTGGGTTTATGACTTGTTCAAGTACATACCAAACTACTGACATATTCATTATAGTTCAATTGTACTATGTGTTTAGTCCTAATTAGCAAATGCTCCAATGGTGAACATAGTAAACATTATACCTGCTGCATAGTTTTGTTCTCTTTTTAGGTAAAGTTCAAATTCAAATCACACATATATTAATTCAGGTACATGTTCTATATTTTATGAATAACTAATCTCGGTAACACTTTATTTGACGCCTATCTCTATAACGCATTATAAATACATTTATAAAATGCTCTATAATGTGTTATGCTCATTGTTATAAAGCCTTATGATGATTTATGAGTCTTTATAATGATAGTTATACACGTTTATAAGCATATCATAAATATATGTATAATGCATTATCTATGTGGGAATTGTCAGTGAGTTGCCAACAGTTATAATTCATTATAATACCTGACCTTAAGTGATGATAAAATGCTTTATAGTGTGTTATGATAATTGCTATAAAGCATTATGATCATTTATGACTGTTTATAACTATAGTTATACAGTGCTATAATGTCATTATAACGCATTATAAATACATTTATAATGTGTTACAGAGATAGGCGTCAAATAAAGTGTTACCCTAATCTCATACATATTTACAATTTTTAATTTTCTTTTTTTTTTTTTTTTTTTTTTTACAAAATTTGTACTTGCTCCAGTAGTTGCAATAGTTGCTGATGTTTGCTCTAAACAAGTCTTTATTGAGTGTACTTCTAATCATAATGTCAAAGCATCACAGAATATTACACTAACAGAAGGATGTTAGTGTGAAATGAAAGGTAGGATCTAAAGAGCTTTCCTAAAAAATAAAGCAAGTACTGATTTTTTTTTTATTCCTCAATGATGGTAATTGTATCACAGATGCTTCTCATCATCACATTTTTGTATCATGTCAGCTGAGCCATTAGAAATCATGCTTTCCATAGATGCTTATTTGAAAGATCACATCCTTCTAACAAAAAGGCATTCCATTTTCTTCATGCAGAGACTCAATTGAAAAAGTCTAAGCCATACACACAAACATCAATAGATGGTCACTAAACAACAATAGAAATATCAGGAAAACAGCAGGGAAGCCATATTTTCTTGACTGCAAATAAGTGAATATAATTGCCCTCCTGCAGTTGGCAAGGATAATGCTGTTAAATGTGAATCAATACTGTAGTGTGCTGCAGAAACAACAGAGACGCACATGGAAGCCTTATCATGAAGAAAGTCCCTTGATAAATCTGATTAGCAGCCATTTGAGAGGGTTGTTCCCAGAAGGACCTGCTGTCACACTGACCCTGCTTAACCTCTTTATTTTCTGGGTTCAAGTCCAATTAACCTTTGGGATCAAGCAAGAGTGTCACCAGCAGTGCAGTCGATAGAAGTCCAATAGTAATCATTTCATTTTCTGGTTCATCAAACAGGTCCAGGCCCACCTCACTAATCTCAATGAAAGACACAGCCATTTATCATTGTGGACACTTAGGACAACAGTTTGAACATAGCAGGCTGGTTAGAGTCTCAGACATCCATCTGTGCTGTACTGATTGATCTACTGCACTGACACTTTATTGGAGGTATTCTGAGAAATGCTGGTGTTACTGACATTAGACTACAGCACAGCAGGAATAAAATGTTCTGAGAGGGTCCTTAGCCATTCAGAGTTTTCGGGTGGGGGTCATCATCTGCCTATGGCTAGCTATTTGCAACTTCCATGTAAATGGCCACAAAAATGTTGACAAGCACAGATGAGATGTTTTGTAGCTGTAAGTCAACTTCAGTCAGGTTTAATCTTAACTGAACTCACCTGCACCTTAATTTTTCAGTTTGATGCTGTTAGCAATCATGTATTGACTGACTATTAGTAGCAGCACATTAAAAAGCTCCTAAGAGATCCTTCACAATACTCAAGGAACCTTAATAATCGGTACAAGGAATATGCTGGGTGGGTGGGGTGTGTGTGTGTGTGTGTGTGTATCTGCATCCATTTGATCAGTTCCATTTATTATTTTTATAATTTCTAAATAAAAATAAAACTATCCTGGACATACTGCCACTAGCAATTTTAACTCTGTTGTAAAATTGTGTTGGAACTGACAAAAGACAATAATCTCTCCATCTGTCAGGAGCTGGACAGATTCCCTGCTTCTTTTTGGGAATGCTAATAGTGTGGCTCTACCGCCACCAGACAGAGGGGTCACAAAGTCAATACAGAGGCTTGCTGAGTGTTAACAATGTGCTGCTGGGAGAGCAAGGGGAGGTCGGCAGCAAGATGAACAGGCTTTGTTGTACCACATGGCTTTCAGGCTGAATATGGGCCATGAGGGAGTTGTTCACTCAATTGTTCGACTCTGGGTGACATGCATTTGCTTCCATAGCCACTCTGTTTAAATAGCTGCACCCCCACTAACAGATGTATCTTTACTCAAGGATTTATTCTGGGGGTTTTTTCTTACTTTGAACAGGATTAGGATTATTTAGAGGGGATTAGTGTTATTTTTCATGGATAATGTCAGAGTTTGTGTCAAAGGGGATGTATCTGAAGGGGTCATGGGCTGCCTGTATGTTTGATGTTTGTTTGAGCTGTTTGTTTGACATAAAGTGCACTGGAAGTTAAGTAAGATCTTTCATGTTTTATATCTGTCATCAGGAGTTATCCAGTTATACAAGCGATATGTAGACCTGAATAAGGCAAACAAATAATTAACACATTTTCTGTGTACGTATTATTCCTATGTGTATACAAAATAGGCCACTCATCACTGAACTTGTTAGGGAATTACGTTTGTATTGAACCATACAAACATAAGTATGTAAAGTATGTATGTATGTTAATTACTGTGGTAATTCCTATCTGGTGCCATAGCTTTAACATCTGGTCCCTTGCATGCATTTAAAGCCTTACATATGAGCGATGAGTGTTTAACTATGGTCAAAGCACTGGCCATCAGAGGGATCAGTGTACAAATGAGTTGTGAGTCCAGTGAGTTGTGAGTTTCAATTGGTTATTACTCTGGTGAGCTGAGTCCAGGAAGTCAGATGAGTTGTAAGTTCTTGTGGATGTAGATATCAGATATCAGAGTGATGTCACAGCACATAGTTGACACCTGAAACAGGGTTTGGTTACTTTGCTTAAGGGCATCTTACAAGTGCCCATGCTGTTACCTCTAAGCTGCCAGTCCACACTATACTGTGGTATGTGCTGGACTTGAACTTGCCAGCCTCTTGTTCCCAAGTCAAATGACTGAGCTACTGTGACCTGGCACTGTTTCAGATCATTATCATGGAAGAATTTCACTAAAGTGTTATCTGACAATAAGAAGCCTGGCTTTCTCTACATCAAGACTAAAATCAAATTTTTTCTAATCTAATTTTCGGCCCTGGAACCATGCAATAAATCATGCAAACAAGCTATAACAAATAATTGTAGCATTATAGCATAGTAGCATTATCTGGATATGTCAAGCATATTTAAATTGCCTTAGACCATGAACAGGATAGGCAGTTACAAGTACAAAAGATTACTGAGAATGACCAAGATCTGCACATAATATCATATCACACAGTGTCAGAAGTTTTGATCACAGAATAGAATATAGCAGATGCTTGTCCTTCATTTTTATGATATTTAAAATTGTGTTTTAAAGCAAATGCTTGGTATTTCACAGCCCCTTGACTCAGTTCTCCTAAACATACCAAATGAAAGAACAATGAAAACAATAAAACATCAATGGCAGTTTAGATGCAAAACAACAAAATACTTGCAATAACACCCAATGGGTGGCAACCAGTCTTGTTGCCTGGGTATCTCCATGTGTGTCCTACTTGTTTATGCCCCACCAGACCCAGGTCATTCACATAATTGTGGGTATTAGAGGAACCTACAGCTGTTCATTTAACTCCGGCAGTCAGTCTCCTCAGCATCACAAAAGCAGAACCATGTTAGATGTCACAGCTGATGTCATATAAGACAGTTGGTCCTAGCTATGTCAATCACAAATACTAAGGCATGTTTTTCATTTCCATCTGAAAGGTGACCTCAAGTCCAGCAGTCAAACAGTTTGTGATGCAAAGTCAGAGTACACAGACATAAATGAGAATGAAATGTGTTCAGTGTCTGAAAGACAAAATGTAAACACAAGCCTGAACTGAAGTGCATGTAGGTGTGACCAGTACATTTTTGAAAAATTAAGTTACCAACAATGTTTTCACTATATTTGTTCTCAGCATATAGGATGCAATTTGTTAAACTTATGGGAGCCAACGCTTTCTAGTTTGATGTTTAGAAAAGCACAGAACATTATTTACGATTAGATCCTGACCAATTCCTTGCCTGTGTCTGGGGTTAGAATGTCTGGGGGTAGAATAGACTTGCTCCCAAGGAAAATTGCATAAAGACTATACGTACATAGGTTTAGATTTTGAATTACATCCTCAGAAACACAGAAAGATGTTGCCAGCTGCGACAAACATTGCAGGGTATTAGTCTGAAGAGGATGGACTGTGTCCTGCTGAGCACATCATCTCCATTGAACAAATAAGTCCACACTATAAAGATCAACAGTGGATCCCATAGGAGAACACCCCCCCCACTTCAGCCCCAACCTAACCCTCCCTCTGTTCTCCTGACCCTTGCTTAGGTAGCATGTAACATTTGACCTGCACAAGAAATTTATCACAACACTTCAATTAAAGACTGGCAAGTGTCAAAGGCATTTGTCTATCTGGGAGTCATTTGACCTTTCTGCCAAGATTAACTCAGTTTTCCAATATCATTCTGTGACGTGACCCCTCAGTGTGCTGCACCAGTCAGCAAAATATTGTTGTTTTGATAGAAATACAAGCCCAGGGTGCTCAGTATCCCCAGCAGTCATTTTGATATTATATTTTATATTAATAGCCAAACCAATAGTGGATCTTGGGTTGAAAAGTATTTTGGGGATTTCTAGTCTTAAAAGGTGAAATCCTACTATACAATGAATGAACAAGTATTCCTCCAGCAATTTAAAATATTATTGGTGTCCACCAGGCAAATTCTTGGCAGAACATGGTGGCAGAAGTCTGGAAGGGAAAGGTTGTGGTGACTTTTGCCTTTTTAGAAAATATATAATTATGATCAGTAAACCCAATTACACCCAAATTAAAAGATTTTAAAAAAAATCACAGCATACATGCAAATGAAACAGTTGTGTATTTATTTGGTCTATAAATATGAACTAATCAAATGGAAGACTTCAAGGCTTGAAAAAGACCCAAAGGTAGTGTTGCAACATTTAAAACTATTAAAAGAACAACTAGGTCATCCGCTAGTAGTTAGTTTGTTAGTACTGGTTGGTTCAGGTAGGAGTAGCCATGTGGACAAGTTCCGGCTAGAGGAACTATATTATCCTGGGTAAGCCAGGATTCAGTGACAGAAAAGTAAAAACAAGATAATTACCAACAATTAAGTTGTTACAAAAAATGATTTGTTAGAAAGGGATCTAACATTAAGAAGACCAAACTTAGTAGTGAAGATGGTGGGCTGAACAGCATCCAGAAACAGTTTACAGTTAATTGAAATGAGGATGCTGTTGACATGAGTATTTTTTTTTTTTTTTAAGTTATCCAATCCAAGTCCTGGAAGTCTTCTCATTTTGGCTTCTTTGTACTGACTCCCTCTCAAACTCAGACAAAACTGAAGTTATTGTACTTGGCCCCAAGCACCTTCGATGCACAGTTTCTTTGCTCACAGTTTTTTTTTTCACATCCGGAACATAGCAAAAATCAGGCACATCCTGTCCCAAAAAGATGCAGAAAAATTATTCCATGCATTTGCTACTTCTAGGCTGGACTACTGCTACTCTCTATTATCAGGCTGCCCCAATATGTCGTTAAAGACCCTCCAATTGATCCAGAATGCTGCTGGATGTGTACTGACAAGAACAAGGAAAAGGGGTCATATCTCACCCATTTTGGCTTCTTTGCACTGGCTCCCTGTCAAATCAAGAATTGAATTTAAAATCCTTCTGCTAACCTATAAGCTCTTAATGGTCAAGCACAATCATAGCTTCAAGAGCTCATTGTACCCTATTTTCCCAATAGAGCACTACGCTCCCAGGGGTTTCTTTTGGTTCCCAGATTTTCCAAAAGTAGATTTGGAGTGGCTTCATGATAGAAGAATCTAATAAATATATGCAGTACTGTGGCTATCATCACAGCGTCAACATGAACAGGGACAAAACTGCTTCTTCTTCTCTCAAAGTAGAAAAAGGCTTCATTTGAGTTCAGTCAAATTGCTCATAAAACACACACAGCTAAAGACAGAGTCCTAACACCTGGTGTCTTTGCTTTATTCCCTTATATCCCTTATATATTCCCCTGAGGGGAAGGATGACTTAAATAATTCTTTACAAGATTGAGAAAAAGTGGAATTTTGATGAATAAATACTAATAATATTTTGACATATACTGTATGGAGCTGACGTACCAAGACCTACCTAACAAAAGGAGTGGCAGGATTAGAACATGGTTTTGGTTTTTATTTGTTTCATTGACTAATTTTTTATACAAATAATTTATTGTATTGTTATTATTATTATTATTATTATTATTATTATAGCAGAAATATCAAGATCTAGCTTCTGAGAATGAGGTAGCTTAGCCAGAAATTTCTCACAATCTGAACACCAAAACTCCTGATTTGCCCTTATCATATGCCACATCCAGGTTGTCAGGGACTGTTCAAACACTGATTGGTGTCAAGTTTCCTCTGAGCATAGGGAAGGCATGGGAGGGGATGGACTGTTTCACCATGGCAAGGCACAAATGTGTCCTCTAACTTCCTTCTGCCCAGACTCCATCCTCCTCAGTCATCACAACTGTGGGACTTGTAGCTGGTGGGTGAGGCCTGTCCTATCCTGAGGGATGTATAAACAGCGTCCTTGTCTTTCCCAATTGTCTTTATCAGGTGCTCAGCCTGCGACTGACAAGTGAACCATGACCTGTTGATAGATGTTTCCTTTCAAAGACAAGAATAGTGAGGTCAGTGTTGTTTTATCAATAGCCACCTAGTGGCCCCATTCTTTAGTTATAAACTGTGTTGCGGTGCAGTCTAAGTAGGGATGTTTATTCAAGTATTTGGCTGAGTTGTGAAGTGAGCTGGTAGGGCAGATTTGTCTTCTGTAGATTCATAGAGCCTTTTCAATAGAAATAATAGAAATGCATCTATTAGCATTTAGAGAAGAAAAAAAAAACGATTTTAAGCAAAACAGCTTCCCAATGTTTAGAAGTACCACATACTATTTTGTTTCTATAAATTTGCTATTAAGGATAGCTTGTCCCATTTAATCAATTTCATCTCATAGAAAATTCTGCCCTTTTTCTATCTCTTAGCTAGAAAATGATATCTACGCTCTTAAAAAAGCATGTATAATATCATGTATGGCTCATACAGACAAGGGAACCTCTCAAGGTCTTGATCTATACCGTTGTTTACTACTGATTGTCTGAAAGTTTTTTCTCATTAAATCAATAGTGCATGGAGGCTGAACCAAACTACTGCAGTACAAGCTCAAAATTGTCACCCCTACATTGTCCCATCATGTTAACAAAAGACAGGGATAAAACATATTTTTGGTGATTTTCTCTATGGCTTTCTTTATCACACTGATGGCAATGATAACATTCGCAAATCGATCAGTCTGCAGTAAGATAGGTTGTGTTTTTGTGCTTTAATTAAATGGATGATGTGCCCAAACTGTGTCTCATGGCCAGTCTGCCACAGTACATGACCAGGACAGGGACATACTTAACTGGTTTAATGCACTTGAAAGTCCTGAAAATCAAGATTCATGACAAAAAACAGGTAATAATGTCAAAACAAAGATAAAATCATGATGAGCATAATACTAATGCCATAGGACTCCATAGAACTACTTCAAAATCCTCAAAGTTACTATGTGATATTATAGGACTTTTATACGTACACTGTCCTGATGTCTACATGCCTATATACCCATCCAATAAAAATGGTGTTAACAAAAAGCAATTCATAGTTAGTTTTTCCATAAATGCTGAGTGTGGTAACTGTGAAAACAGCAGCATATATGTGTGTGTAATTATCTGATATGGCTGCATTGAATTCTATATGAGAGAGTGAATTTTTGACAAATCTACAAATCAGGGAAATATGTCTATATCAAAGCTGATTAGTTCACCATGAAGCTTTGTTCCCAGATCCAAGCAATTAAGTTATAGCCCCTTCCACTGCAGGAACATAACAACATGTAACTTAGTACATGTTGTACATAGTACAAGTACAACTTGTTTTTCCACCATATTTTATATGTTAAAACCCCTTGAGCTCGAGGGTCCCCCAATTGGGGGACCCTAGAGCGTAAGACAAAGAAATAGTGTGAAACAATGCACTTATCATGAGATAATATAGTAATGCTGCACATCAAATTAAACAGCAGAACCTAGGCTACAAGAATATATAACATGCACCAAACACAGCTCAAACGCCAGCTAAATGAATTATCAAATATAGAAATTAATACAGCGCCACCAAGTCAACCCACTCGCCATATTTCTGGCTATAGCGCTGTGGTACTGTATGCAAAACGGACAAACAACACGTCAAACGAAAGCAGACAGTACACTGATTCAAACCATATCCATCAAAGCTCTCTAAAACCAAAGCAACAGTCACAAACAACACAAAGAACAGCAAAAACAGAAATTGCTTTGTCAAACTATAGTCGTAAAATTTCTCTTACCTTAGCTGTTTCGCCATTAAAAGTTTGTTTTATCGGTAAATCCACACCGCAAACAGTTAGCGCTACTTCCTTAGCCACAATGCAAACAGACCGGATATCTCTGGGAGGCTTCGTTTGCATACGGTAGGGGGGAAGGGATTGGCTGGGGCGCAAGGCAAGCTACGCACTAGTTGCCTTCTGGGGCTTCTAATTGGCTAACAGTGCTGTCAATCTCACTTTGGTGAGTATCCCTGTATTCTATTGGCTCTAACGCTTAAAGAAGGTGTGGATCACTGGAATCAACCAATCCATGACGGAGATATAGCCTTGTGTATCCACATACAGCTCCATACTAGTCTTATGGGCTTTGCGCCTGTGCAGAATACGCGCAACGAGGCTGTTGTTTTAAATAATACAAAGCTTTTTTGTGAGCAACTGTGTTCCTAGAATACAGGGAAAGAAGTAAATTCACGTAGCACAGCGAATTTCACGTATGGCACTAGGATAACCATGATGTCACAAGCTGTGCCAAGATGTGGCCTGTCCTGCACTGTCTGCACTAAAACCTCTCTAGTTTTCTTCTGCTTCACTTTATCAGAGTCAAACTTTGCAGAGACAATGCTCACATATTGTGCTATGATTTGATAGAGGTTTAGAGCTGCAGCTGGATCATTTTATTATTCTAAAAGTGCTTTTTTTTTTCAGGCGAACCTGAACTTTTTCATTTGTGCTGTGTGCCATCTTCATTTACTCTTAACCAGTAACATATAAACTGATATTTACACATCTGAACAAAACTTACAAGTGTCCCCTTTATTATGACACAAGAATTATTCAAATAGACCTTGTGGTTGCAGAGATACACTAATTTTATTATGGTTATGTAATTTTCGAGCAGAGGCCTGAAAAATAGCTTGGGGCTCAATTAAATGACTACATCATCATCAGCTACTACATCATTTTCATGATCTGTGTGATATTCCATGGATGCATGCAATTGTGGTACAGACAACAATTGAAGTAATGGTACTACTTTTGCCATTTAATTTACATATGTATGACTGTATGTATGCATGTATGTAAGGAATTATTTATTTATTTGTTTATATAAATATTTTATTTGTTTATTTGTTTGTTCTATGCACATCTCTACCAGATGCTAAGAAAATCTTTTGGTTTCTAAGCACTAACTCCAGCTTGATTGACTAACAGAGACCACTTCATTAGACAGAGGGGCTCAAGGCATGGCAACTCTGAGACAGGATGACCTCTGAACTTTGATACTGCTGAGCTGGTTTCTCTGTGTATGTGTGTGTGTGTGTGAGAGAGAGAGAGAGGGAGGGAGGTAGGGAGGGAGAGAGAGTAGGTGTCTTGGGGCTTTGTTGATAGCTGGCCCTCACTTTTGTCTGTGTGAGCTCCTGTTTGAGTGACACATACTATATAACCCTGATTACAGGCTGAAACAGATTGAATCTGTCAGCCTGTGTTAACCACTGATGAGGGTGAGCCACCTTTGACAGCACACAGCATTTTTTTTGCCAGGGGACTCGTTCAATCTGCATTCAATCAATGAAAGTAATCCCTTGTTTGTTTTAGGATGCACATCTGGGACAGGTGGCAGAGAGAATAAGAGCACTGTACATGATCCCAACCTCTGCTTTGTCCGCAACCCTATATATGGAGGCCGAGTCATTTCAGCTGGGTCAGGCTAATGGAAAAGAATCCTCCTCTTCTTCTTGTGCAATGTCACAACTCTGTTGGTGTTTTCTTAGGTGGACATATTTATATTGGCAACCTGCATGAACACTGTCTGTGACATTGGCTGGGACCAGTAGAGGGCATTTCACATGCTCATATTTACACTATTCCTTAAACCTGTGTTTACCCTGAAAGCTAAAGTCAAAAGAATGTATTCATCAATGGGAAAATCACTCAGGTCAGGTGGCAAGACAGGGGCTGTTTGTGCATGTGTGTGGTTTGTGTGGTATATATGTGTTGGGGGCAGATATCAATAATACTGAGAGTGGCCAGCAGTGACTTATGCAAGTTCAAGGACTTTATTGATTTCTGAGGTGGTCTTAATGAAAGTCAGTCTTCCCCCAGCACTCCTGGTAATTAAATAAGTTGGAGAGAGCTGACATAAGTATTTGGCTTTTCCATCGCTTTTCAATCAGACCTCAGTTTCTTCCAACCTGCCTTTGTTCTGCAGAAAAGTCAAGAGGTTTATTGTGTAAAGATATAATAATGATAATAAAAATAGAAATTTTATGTGTATGGTAGTTTTCACACAGCAAAAATTAGGACAAAGACTCAAAAGGCAAGAGGGTAAAGGTTGGGATAGAGCGTGTGCCATTTCCAAACCAGTAGCATACTGAAATCTTAGTGCCAAAATGCATGCATCTTCCATGGGCCACTGCCCCTGCTCAACTCTGTATTTTGGTAACTGAGGCACACCCACATAAAACTCTGTAAAAAAAATAAAAATAAATAACAATCCCTTTTATTCATGTTTTGTTTTTGTTTTTTTAATTAATCCAGGCAAGCACCTGTAAGTCAATAATAGTCTCAAGAATAGAGTCTGTCACTTACGGTTACTAGCCTGGACATCGTAACCACCAGTGGATGCTTGCTAGAAGACCTGAGGCTGGGGGTCAGCTGGCCCCAAATGTATTTTAAGGTCAGACCTTGTTTAGCCTTAAATGTCATCAAAACGTTTGTATAAATTAAAAAAAAAAAAAAAAAAACGTAGCCAGTGAACGGAAACTAAGATAGGGCTCTAAGTAATTCTTCTTTTAATTGTTTAAGATCCTTGCTGCCACATTGGACCAACTGCAGTTGAGAAAAAGAACTCTGGTTTAAGCCAGAATAAATGGAATTAGCCCAAACAGGATGAAGAATTTAAATTTCTTAAAATTCTGAAGATCAGCAGAGATTTTTTTTTTCAGGTAGAGAAAGCAGGACCTTCTTGACTTGGGCATAAAAAATAGAAGTCAGAGTCGAACAGGACTCCCAGGATTCTCTATAATTTAACATTGATTTACAAAATGCCAAGGTTCTTATAGTTCACCTGAATGGAGTTGTCTTTCAATTAACTCAGAGAAATTGCTATACATCCAGCACTTGAGCTTGTCAAATCCATAGGTATTACAGTTGGGTGTCATCAGCATTGAACTGAGGCTTGTGGCCACAAGTGAAATGGGCAATAAACCAAAAGCTGACAAGAATAGCAGCATTCATGACTGCTGCATATACAGTTGTAAGAGTCATGGAATATTTCTTATTCCTAGTCTTAATCCAGAGAGTGCACATTTAATCACATAACAATACAAAATCTAACCTCATACAATTCAATCCAGTCAAAAAAAAAACCTTACTTCTGACTAATTTGATTTTTATTTCGACTGTGACAGAAATGTGTTAAATAACTCTCATGTGTGTCTTGTCTCTGGGGTAAAGGTGTTTTTGTTTTTACGCACTGATCGTTCTTCCAACACCAACATTTCCATTTTTAAGTCAGTATAGAAAGTTTGTTTATGTAGCACTTTCACAGAGCACCCTGTCTTACAATAAGATAAAGCAAGACATAAAATAGAGACAAAAAATTTATGAGACAAATGTAATGAATAAAAATAAGTTATATTAAATTAAGTCTCAAGAGTTTGGTCTCAAGCTGCTTTTTAAGGATGACTGCAGTGTCCCCAGATCTTAAAAACCATCCATCCATGCATCCATTATCTACCACTTACTCCTTTGCAGGGTCGCGGGGCGGGCTGGAGCCTATCCCAGCCGACTTTGGGCGAAGGCAGGGGACACCCTGGACAGGTCGCCAGTCTGTCACAGGGCACATATACACAAACAACACAAGACAGACAACCACTCACACTCACATTCACACCTATAGGGCAATTTAGGGTAGTCAATTAACCTCAGCATGTTTTTGGACTGTGGGAGGAAGCCGGAGTACCCGGTGAAAACCCACGCTGCACAGGGAGAACATCCAACCTCCACACAGAAAGATCCCAAGCGGCCTGACTGGGACGTGAACCGGCGATCTTCTTGCTGTGAGGTGACGGTGCCACCTGAGCAGCCCCTTAAAAACCATGGTGTCCTTAAATTTTAAGTCTGGTATTAGGATCATCACACAAACCCTGATCCGACCTCAGAGAACTCACTCACACACAACACACGAGAAGGCAAGAATAATAATAAACTAATGGAGAAATATTCTGAAGTATATCAACATATGCTTGAATGCCATCTCCAGGCAATTCCTAACAGGTTAGGAAACCTCTGTAGTTCCTCTAAATATCAGCAGAAATAGAAGTGATTTCCCAAACTAAGAAAGTTGAATTTTTTTTTTACTCCTAGTCCTGAAAGTAGGACAGAAAATGCACCACTCCGAGAATTTTGGCCAGTTAGGACAGATTTCCTTGTCTTAATGAATAAAGACCCCTTATGTTCATTCAAATCAAAATCCCAAATTTATACAATGATCCAAAGTTGAAATTTGTGAACAGTGTTTCTCATCTTTCCATCTGTATTAATAAGAACACACGCTGCATTATAGTCACATGCAGGCCATCCACACTAGTGTAAATGTGCACACGCGTACAAGCTCAGAAATGTGCATGTAGGAGTTCTACAGCTACATATAGACACACATAACAGCATAATACACACACACAAACACACACACACACATACACAAGTCTCTGGCCTCAGTCTCCCTGTCTCTTCTTCTCCTCTTTGTTCTGGCTGTGAATCCAATCTCAGCTCAATCAGCACAAGTGCTGGTGTTTCCTTTTCCTCGCTGCACTCTGCACACAGATGTTAACCAAGAAATAAAGGTCACATAAGCATTCAAGTGTAACTGATCTGTTTCTTCTTTTCATCCAGTTATGGGGGCTGATTGAGGAAGGGTTTATCAGATGATTCAGGTGCAGATAAAGCAGGCCGGAGGTGTGGGCCACAGTGTGGTTTGATCTGATTATAAGGCCAACAGGTGAAACATTGGAGGGGGGGTTTCCACAACACCAGCATCAGATTTACTTTGAAAGATGAGCAGTGATCTCTGAAGACAAGGAGCAACATGACAAAGCTGCAGATCTGAATCTGTGACAGTGTCCTACTATCAGAGGGTCAATGCAGACTTTCAACATTTGTAAAGGCACACCACTGTGATTTATTTGCCCAAATAAAAGGCAGCTCAAGCAAAGTGAGATAGAAATTGTTGTGCATGTAACAGTAAAGTGTTCAAAAATGAGAAAAAACAATGACTATTTGCGAATTATGTATTTTTAGGAAGTTCTGGAAATTCCAATCCAATCCTCCTTTGGACTAGAATACTCAAGAAGACAATCTGAAACACTTTTGTCATTTTCATAATCTGATTATGTGTAGAGAGCATAACTCTTCCTGCAGTTTGAGTGTGAACAAGTACAGCAACACTAATATTATCTTTTACATTTGAGAAAAAAATTCTTTTGGACAAGGACATTAATTTGGTGAACAGACCACTTTAGCAAGGAACCACTGTGATTATGCAGATTTCTTACAGGGCTGGACAGAGAACAAAAAAATCTGACATAGACTGTGCTACAACTGAGAACTCAGCTCTGTTTTTGGTTCCCCTTGCAGAAAGGAGTGCCATGTCAGTCATGTCAGGTATTTAAAGCTACAGCATGGAATTAGTGAGATGGAAGATCTAAAGTGTGAAAGCCTTAAGAATAAGGTTACATGTGTGAAAGAGAAAGAGAAATTATCACACATTTCTATGAAACAATGATCAGTTTATCAGTAACCTGCCACTATATAACCTGCTTAAATAACTCCAAACAAGGAAATACATACTAATGTTACACTGATGTGTATTCAAGGGCCAAGGAAGAGAAGCGTAGCTTGTGGGAAAATAAACAGTCTTACTAAAGAGCAAAGAGGAGAAGGCTGGCATTCCCAGATGATATTAGACGTCATGGGTGATAAAAAATCGGCGTTGAACAAGCACAATCTTTTATGTTTCATAAGAATGTGTTTGTACTTTTGATAGGTATGTTAATGTTATCTTTTGGATACACTGTATATGCTGCTTTGCAAACATTGTAATCACTCCAGCGTTTAAAGAAATTCTCCTGATAAGGATTTCCATTGTTTGTAATAAGAAAATTATCACATTTTGTTATTACCAGTGGATGCTGATAAGGTGAGACATTATTCACAAGAAAGAAATCTAATAACCTTTCTGTTGTTAATGTGTAGTTCTTGAGGTCGAATATCTGAACTTTTGTTTAGTATTAGCATTAGCATTAAACAAAAGTTCAGATATTCGGATGATGATCTTAAAGTATTCCCCTCTAAATGTTTGCAAGGTCAGCCTTAGCATGGCAAAGAAAGAAGATGCACCACAAAATAAGATAAAGTGTGTTTCAAAAAAGATGGTGCAGACCATCTCAAATTACTTAGCAGTGATATGTGAACTATTCAGGATCTACCACCTAAACAACATATTACTGGATTCTGTTACATCTTTTGCTCTTCTAGTGGATTGCTGTTTCAGAGCAAGAATCCATTTTACAACTCATGTCCAACACTGAGACAGCTATATGACGTAAGACAAGCATAGGTGGATGGTAAAACAGATTAGATAGTTTTATTATTGATTCACCACAATATTCTTATGTTACTTTCAGAGCTCCTGAGCAGCGTCTGCAAGGCTAAATGATCACACAATGTCATTATACTCTGATTTCACCTGCCTTTTTAGGCCCCTCTGTACTATTTCTCAGAATATGCTGGCAAAAAGAAAGATCGGAAGGCAGATATGTTTGTCGGCATCAATGTCACCTTTAACCTCCACGCAGTTAAGAGCTCACATTATAGTGTGCACAAACGCACAATGAGCAACATTTAACATCAGCTTTACTTCAGTGTACAAATATGTGTATAATATTTGTGGTAAGAGGTAAATGCGCTAAAATAAGTACTGATGGTACATGTAGCATGAGCTTTTACTGAACTTTACTTTTACTAAACTTTGAAGAAGTTGCTGAATCACATTGACATGCAATTCTGATCAGCATTAATAGTTAAGAAAAATAAAATTAGGAGAGTAAACATTTGGTCGCAATTAGCTCATTGATCAACTTGGTTGCAGAATGAGTTCCAGAGAGTGAACTTCTTCAAGTTTTAGTTTACTCTACTCTTCAACTTAATTCCATTTTCATATAGAACAGGTTTAGATCATATTATTTCTAAAATTATCTACAGACACACTGACAGTGGAAAGAAAAAGCTCCCTTTTAACAGGCAGAAAACTCAAACAGAACTGGGCTCTCAGTGAGTGGCCATCTGCAGCAATAATAATAGTAGCAGTAGATGTTGAAGGAGGCCAGGGCAATGTAATCTAGAGTAAATACAGTAAAAACTGGTTGGTTTCATCTGGCTTGATTGATAGATATTTGGGTACCATCTATGTTCAATGAAGGTTTATGGAGTTGTTGTTGTCTGATGAATAGCACTTTAACCAGATTAGTGCAGTTCCTGATGGATTACACTGGATGAGACATTCACATTAACACAGATGCAGCTATGCCTTTTCCTTCTTTACTATTACTTCCTATTTCCTGCTTCCTGACTTTACTGACACCACTTAAGATTTGACTGTCCTTTGACTTGACAGACCTTAAGAATGTCTTTACTTTGTTTTGTGATGGTCATGTTTTCCTGACCTTGATTTTGCGGACCTTCCCATCACTGCTTGGAAGGGTGGAAGTGATCAGTCCCATTGGCCACTCATTGTGAGGTAACTGGATCTGTTTAAGAAGCCCAATGTCTACAACTTGCAGGTTTCGACATGCCATATGCCTCTTGTGCCTTGATTGAAAAGTGTGGACATATTAATTTCTCCATCTGGTCCAAAACTCATTTGCCAATGCCTGCACTTGTCTCCATTGACACTTGAAAAGATCCTTTTCATTGAAACTGCTCATTGAAGCAGGCATCCCTGGTTTTTGGGTTAAAAGCATAGCAGGAGTCAGCAGCATTGGTGAAGAGGAATCAGAGGAGACAGGGATTAGTGGTCTTGCATTGATTCCGGCAGACACTTCTGCCATCAGGGCACAGAGCAACACAGAGTCAAGTATCCTCCGTGTTATGCCGATCATGTGCTCCCAAAAGCCCCCCATGTGAGATGCATGAGAAGGGTTGCATTCCCATGTACCACCATTCTCATTAAAGTACTTTAGAGTGTTGGGTTGGCTTGGATCGTCTTGTCCCATACCCAGTTCCAAACTGGCTCCAACAAAGTTTTTACCTCGATCTGATCTCAGCTGCTTCACCGGCCCCTTTTACAGAAAAAAACCTTCGCAGGGCATTGATACAACTGGCATGATCCATGGACTCTATGACTTCTACGTGCATGGCCCTGCTATACTCATGCATGTAAAAGGATTAGCCCTTGTTATATTATATAGTATAGCCCTGCTTGCTCTGAGCTGGGCCACCTCTGGTGCATTGGGTGACCACATTCCAGGGACCAAAAACATCTAACACCACATACATGAATGGCAGGGATGAGCTTAGACATTCTGGAGGGATGTCGGGCATCTTTTGAATCTCAAGTTTCCCTCTCAGCTTACGACAGGAGACACAGTGATGGAGGACTGAACCAAGCAGAAACCTTCGGCGCTGAAAAATGAAGCCAACCTGGAAGTGCATACAGCAGAAGAAAACAAAAAATGGCTCTAGTCTCTTTAGCTGATTTTCTACTTCATGACAACTGTAGAGGGGGTGAATTTTTTTTTTATAACATACTCATTTAAAATTTGAAACTGTCAATAAAAAAAACTCGTCAATATCCGTGCTCGTGCTGAAGGAAAATCCTCATTGTGTAACTGACTGTCTTCGCGCTCTGTGATTGGCCAGTCACACACAGCGGCCGCCCCTTCCTAGACAGACACGTCTGTGCACATCTCTCGCAACATACGCGTGGTGCATTTGACAAGATAGAGCTGAAAACGACTCGGGACACGTCGGTCCCTGCGGTTTTTTCTACCATCTGCTTGCTTTTAGTTTGGCTGGTGATATAAAGTCAGTTGGAAAACTTTGCTCGTACTGAACGCGGTGCTTTTGAGAAGAATACAGTGAACAAGGCTGACACATTATTGCCTTGTTTGCCATCACTGGATGTTTGCATGAATCACCAAGTTCACACAAATCATTAAAAATACAGTCTTACAGACCACTTACACACATGCACACATAAAGCTGAACACACAAAGTACTCACTTTCTCACTGCAGTTCATAGAAATATTATAAATATTATTGAGATATACTGTATATAGGCTTTGAATACAGTAGAGTAGCAACTTCTGATCAATCCATATCAATTTCAGACTTAAAATAATGTACTGTTTTAAGCCCCACCCATTTCAGTTTCCACTTCTGGTTTAGGCCCCGCCCACTCCGAGTACAGCTACAGATAATATAGATGGTTGAACAGATACAGATAGTGGTGTATTCGCTCATCCCTACTGACAACCCCCAATAAACCCTGTTTTTGTGAAATAAATTGAAAATAACTGTCGTGTTTGTTTTGCTCTGTGACGTTTGCCAAAATACTTTCTAGCTGAGTGTGAACATTAATGCTTCAGAATCTGAATCACACATACAAGGAATTTGACTCTGGTCTTTCTTTGTTCTGAGTTCTGAGTGTTCTGATACGGACACAAAAGTAGATTTACATACAGAAATAGAACAAGGACAACAAGCTTGACATTGTAAACATAAATACTGGACTACAATGTAGAGGTATATATAAATATATATTAAAAACTATATATACATACATATGTATGTATATAGTCATAATAATATAATATTTGAGCCTCCTTAATATGGTAGCACCATTAGCAGCATTTAGATTTCGGTTTGATAATCTTCTAAGTAATACTTATAATTGTTTAATATTAAGTTAAAGATTTTTACAATAATGTACAATTAATGTCAAACTTATAGAGGCGACACTGGTGGGTGATGGTTTTAAGGTGAGATAGGTCCACATTCACACCACAATGTAGCTGAATTGCCAGCAGAGCTTATAGAGTTCTGGACAAAGGCTGTAACCTTGGCATTCTGTTCATAAGCCACATTTGTAGGCCATGCAGACCCAGTTTGTGGTAGATGGCTTGTATTGTCCGAGCGATCTATTCTCCCTCTTCTGATGATAAAACTATTCCTCTTTTAATGGATTCTGCTGGGTTCTGTGTTGCTATTCAACCTGAGTGAAAAGCCATAGCCCACTGAGGAACAATTCAGGGAAGAATGTGACATGTCCAAGTACCTGTTGCTTTTTGACTGGCCAAACAAAATGTGCTTCACACACTTGGTATTCAACACCACACATTTACAGACACCTCCAGCAGGATTCAGATATACGAATCTACGTCTAATCTATACTACTACAGTCAGTATGGCATTTCACCATGGACTGTCAGTTACACATGGACTATGTAGCTTTCCTCATAATGAGATGAACATTTGTGGAATTAGCTGAAATTCTGTACATTAGCTTACAGTGTGTTATTGTGTGGGTGTATAATATCTGATGGGGACACATCAAAGCGGAAGTGGTTTTAATTTAACAATGCTATCCATATTTCAGTGCCCTTGTTGGAGTGGATGCCTCTCATTCTGCTTGATCCACTGCAGGTACTGTCACTGAAATAGCTAGGTACCAGCAAGCTGAGGCACAATGGTCACAATAAGGATACAGCTTGAATACTTAAGTGTGTGTGTGTGTGTGTGTGTGTTGCGATGGCTGTGTGTGTGTGTGTGTGTGTGTGTGTGTGCGGGGGGGGGGGGGGGGGAACTTCAGTTTCCATTCAAGCCCATCTCTGACATATTCTTTTTTTTTTTTTTTTTTTTTTTTTTTTTTGGTGCTCTCTGGGCTTTGTTTACGGATCACAGCTTGTTTACTATGAAGCCCAGCGCCAACCCTGAAGAGATGTGGGCCCAAGATGTTTTATCTCTTGTCAGGGCTTGCTTCAATTAAATTAATGGAATCCATTCAGCTCTCCTCTTTCCCTTTCCCTTTCAGGCCGCGGCCACAGAGGAGAATACATTAAAAGATCTTAGAGTCTTAAGATGGTACATCATGGTATTAGCCTCAGTCAGTCATTTTTCCTTGCAGATTTAGTTCCTTTTCTTTCCCCTCACTAAATAAGTAATCAATGGAGCTAGCTAGATATGGTGTAAAATGGTGAAGATTAATTCTTAAATTATATCTATCTATCTATCTATATACACAGAGACACTTTTTCATAAGTCTTACTATATTTATTAGTCATTATTTTAAAAAAACAACCCACAAATAATCCACCAATTCTGCAGTTGTAAATGGCAATACATTTTTAGTCAAATGAATTCTCTTGCTGCAGATGCAGCTGAAAAGACAACAGAAGCTGATAAACAACAGCTAGAGATTTTCCACAACCTGGCAACCTAACAATTTGTTTGCAAAATGGCTCCAAACTGTTCTATGCAACCTCAGTTATGTGTTAAGTTCTATATTGATCAATTAATAAATGTAGTAGTTACAACTTATGTTACATTATATTTGTGAGGGAGTTGAAAGACTTGAAACAAAGATGGCCACGTCATCTTTATTTTGTGAACAGGAAGTAGCCTCATCTTTTTGTGGTATGTAGGTTCCTCCTGATCAGTGGCTCTACAGGACTACTGTGGCAAGTGGTGTAGTATGACATGCCATGAGAGTCAAAAACTGGTCTTTGCCTTTTCACAAAAGACACTTCACTGTCCTAACTAATCATTCCACCTCGCCATTGCTCTATCTTGGGCTGAACAAATCCCCATTCTGAGGTATGAATTTTCTGTAGCTGTCAAAAACTGGGGTCCGTTATCTGTCCCGACTTTGGTCGGTATGTCATGGAGCGTAAAGATTTACTTAAATTGTTCAATTACTGCACCTGCTGTACTACAGGTGAATTTAGCAACTGTGCACCTTGGGAGACAATTCACTACCACTAAATACTGAATGTTGATCACAATGTTTAGCTCGCTCTTTACATGTTGCTATGCCTTGTTGACCAGTGTGCAACTTTCCAAAAATCCCCTTCTGTTGAGACTAAAGGATCACTAGTTATGTGCCTTTCAGCAGTGAGCCATTTTTTGTATGTCACGTTTTTATCCGAACCAAAATACCAAACAGGAAGTCTGAGATTTGCTTACATGCCCAGGCAATGGCTAAAGCCTCCTTTTCTACTTGAGAGTATTCTTGTTTAGTGCCTTGAAGCATAGGCCACCGGATTTAATGTGCCATCCTCTTGCTTAGCAATACAGCTGAGACTATATTCTATGCTCTTGCATTATAAAGTGCAAAACCATAGCTTGATTCTTGTTTGATGTTGTCAAAACTCATTTCTTGTTTATGTAGAGAATCTACTTATGAGTCGTTTGGCTAATGATAATAAATAATCAGACATTCTTATTAATTATATTAAATAATAGGATCTGATATACATCAGACCACCTCAGGGCACCACCCTTAAAAGGAAAAACAATAGCCGATAAGTTGATTCAGTCTCAAAAAATAACACCTATACACACTCAACTGGATATTGAACTCACAAACCACAGAAAATTTGAACTGACAGTCGCACCTCCTCCATCATAGTGCTCATTGAGCCCCCCAGTCCCCTTTTGTTCACACTGTACACCAACAACTGCAATCCCCAACATGGAGAACTCTGTTAAGAAGTTTGCAGATGATACCACCATCGTTTGTTGGATGACAAACAACAATGAGAATTCATATCAGGAGGAAATCCACAATGTAAAGGGGACAACTTAGTGTTTAACATAAGGATTACTAAGGAACTGATCACCAATTTTCTTATGGTCTTAGTTTTTTTGTGTTTGGTGCTTTGAGTTTGTCTTTTTCCCTTTTCTGTGTGTGGCATGGCTGGCTTTGACACTCATTCCTCCCCTGAGATCTGACAGATGAGGCATACCTGGTTTCAATTGTAATCAACTCACTTCCTATATAAACCTGGCTCTGACTCCACTCCAGTGCCAGATTTAATTGGTTGTCTCGTGCTCTCCGTGTACTTTGTTGTGAATTCTCCAGTGATTCTCATCTAGACTTAGCTCTGCCTCATGTGTTCTTTTGACTCACCTTATCTCTCTTATCAGTGTATTCCCCCAGTGCGTGACTTGTCACCAGTGTTGACCTCCAGTGCCTCCGTGTCAACTGTGTTGATTCCCGTGTCCAGTCCCCAGTGCCTCCATGCCTCCAGTATAGCTTCTCATGTCCAGTCCCCAGCGTCCCTGTGTCTCCAGTGTTGCCTCCTGTGTCCAGCCACTGCCATCACTGCCATTCTCACGGCAATAGAAAGCACCCTGAAAGAAAACATTCCACATTGGCAAAGTAAGTGCATGGCCCAGGACAGAAGGGCTCTGCAGCTTGTGATTAAAATGGAATACAAATAGGCAACACTCATTACAGCAAGAGTGTGTTCACACTGCAGCTATGGCAAGCAATATGAAAGTATTTATTGCCATGCCACTGGACCTCAGGGCAGCTTCTTTCTTCAGATTGTAAGACTCCTCAACTCATCTTTGGCACTCAACAAAAAGATTTCTATTGTGTAGCATAAAGGGACAACAACCTGCATTCCGATGTCCAACTTGTGTTGTAAAGTTATAAATGAATGGACCTTGAACCTTAAACTACCAAATCTAGGCCTTCCAGCAACAGAAACACTGTTACGGTGCCAAGGAGATGCAAAAACACAGTCTGTTAAACAACATCTCCTAAGTTCAACAATGAATGTGGTGAGTAAAGCAGACTTCATAAAAGGATTTTCCAAAGCTCAGAATTTACGTTTACGTCCTTTCTTTTGTAGTGATTGCAAAGAGCATATTTGGCTTTCTCTATGGCATTCATTTGTCATTGTCTTTATCACTTTTGTATTTTTCCAATTAACCTGGGTCCGACAACCATGTATATTGTCTTTACTTGAGTCTTGGGACTATTTAATGGGGAAGAAATAAAGATAAGATATAATCTAAGCAGATGTACCTATACCTGTTGTATGAGTATTGACATCTGTTTCATTGTAGTATAAGGACTGCAATTCTTCAGGCTGCTTCTATGACATTGTAAGTGGCCAATGACAATCAAATGGATTTGAGGAATGAGGACAGGAAAGCAGGTTTTACCACAGACTTTATCATACATTGTCCTAATCGTAGCCCTGGTCCACCTCTGAATGGACAAGAAAATTACTTATCAGCTGTCAGGGGGAAATTACTGGTGAAGAATGTGTTATGTATTCTTCTGTCTTCCCACCATGTTGATATTACACCCTTCTGCTACGTAAATGCCCACAAAAGCTCAAAGATACTGCACACATTGAAATTGGGGATTATTATGCTGGATGAAAAACTAGGCAGGATTTGTAGATGATTTTCTGTGGAAACATGACAGCATAAATACTTTGATAGTTCTGACTGTGCCCGGTGTCAACACGAACAACTGACATGGGATATACTTGGGAGCTTGATAAAACTGCCAGACATGTAATGCCTCTGTCATCATTATCAGAGCCATCTCAGATTTAACAGCAGCAATTTGACTTGCAGTTTGGCTGAAGGATTAATAAATACTAAACAAACAAACATCCCCAACCCATCCCCTTATTCCTGGATATCATGTACAGTCTGTCAGTGTGTGGCATCTCTTCTTCATGTTTTTACAGACTCATTTACCTATTCATCACTGATGATTAAAATACATACTGCACTTTATTCAATTTATTTAGTGAATGACAGTCTTCATAGACAACACTAATCTGTTTGGCTTCTTTGTCCTGACTGTTCATATCCAGCCTAAGATTTTTTTTCAGGCACTAAAGCATGATTTAATTTGTCCCAACTACTCACCCTAGTCCCATCCTCAAAGGTGTAAAGGTCTCAGTATGCGTCATATGAATTAGGTCATATGACAAAGTGTTTCTACCTATTCTGAATGGTCACTGAACATGAGGTAAACAGCCTGCCACAGCCTCCTCCTGGCTCCTTCAAACTGCTTCCCTGATTTCTCTCTGTGAACTTTGTGTCTTTAACGTGTGATTGTGGCATTGACACAATCTGCCCTCCTAAGAAAAACAAGAGCATCAGTTGTTTTGGCAAGTGTACCAAAATGACATTTGGTTTCACTGAAAGGACAAAGCCCTCTAGCAGCCATTTGGACTCTTGTCCAATGACACCAAAGGAGGAAGTAGGGTGACATTTTGATAGAGCAGCAAAGTCTGCAGAGAGAAGAGATTGTGGGCAGATGGAATGAGAGAACAAAATATACTACATGTGGACGGCCTTTGCAAAAAAAATTTGGAACACTTCATGAATGATTGATGTGGATAACGGCGCACACATTCTTCAAAGACCTGCTGTTGCACTTGGTTATACACAAAACACCTCTTTCCTCTGGCAGCACGTGGCGTCTTCTGCTATCAAATACAGAGGAGACCTAGATCAGTAAAATTCATCTGTTTAACTAACTACATATCTCAAAATAATCAAAATACAGCATGCAAAAGAAAAGGCTCTCCCCTAGTACAGTGTTAAGAAATCTTCCCTGATAATGTCAGTACCAGTCAGTCACCCGGGGAGAGCTGTACATTCAAACACTGATATTAAGCAATGGGAGGGAGACGTAACTGAACGGGGGTGAATCGTGTATTCACCCATCCACAAAGTGTCTCTCTCTCTCTCATGTCGTAGAGGCCTGCTGTGGCGCTGTACGTCAGTTGGCATCTCCTCTCAAACACGCTCACGGCTCCTGCAGTTGCTTGTCTCCTGGTTTGGTCGTTCAGTCTGCAAGTACCCGCCGTCCATCTCAGCTGAAGCTGAAATTAGAATAATGTTATACGTTTCATGACCTTCTGTGGTATTTATATGTAGTATTTTTCATTTACTGATATCTGAGCATTGCCCTGCGGCAGACTGGCGACCTGTCCAGGGTGTCCCCTGCCTTCGCCCGAAGTCGGCTGGGATAGGCTCCAGCCCGCCCCGCGACCCTGCAAAGGAGTAAGCGGTAGATAATGGATGGATGGATATCTGAGCATTATCTGTCCTATGTTTAAAATGTTATTTGTCAGGTGAAGTAGTTTGAGGACAGTAATCTTATGTTTTCTTATGTTTTATACTGTACATATTTACTTATAGGCATATTATATTTATATTGTCACCAACACCAGCAGCAGTAAGAATGGTTGTAGATATTGGAGGGCTCCAACAGGGAGAGCGTAGCGCCCCTGTGCTATGTTAAGGGACACCCGGCTTCCTCCTTTCAGTCATTACAAACGTAGCAAGAGGAAAGTTCATGTCTGTGCATCTTTCATAAATTTTCAGGTATGAGTCCCCTCATATGCACAGTTAATGCTTGTATGTGTGTTTGGTGGATGTGTATGCATGCCCAGGAGTGTTCATGTTATTCTATGTGTGTATTTTAAGTTAACATAACAGCGATGATAAAGTTAGCAATGCTAATGCTAATGTATGTCACTCAGTACTGTTTGCTATTATATTTCAGTCCATTTTAGTAGAGTTTGTGATGTTTAAGCAGAAAAACATACAGATGGTAACATGTGCAAGTCATGTATTTTGTGTTTTTGTATTTTGCTTGTTTGCTGGTTAAACCTTTCAGTCATTACAAACCCTTGACACATAGGCGATTGCGCCTGCTCACATGCTACACTTGCAAAGCACAGTTTCCATGGACTGTTTACAGAGGCACATATTCAAACTTCAACAATTGTAAATAGTGCAACATACATCAAAAGACAACTTTGAAAGCATTAGTGTAAAATCAGATAAACCTTTATTCGTCCCACGGTGAGGAAATACAGTCTGTTTGGATAAGTGAATGATTAAAGGTCAAAAAAATGTTTGACACACTCTCTAAAAAGGTCAGTATGCTTTCATTTGCTTTACAATGTCAAAATCAGTATTTGTATAAGAAACTAGGCATATGAATGAAAAAAAAACACAAGGGGAAGCATGAGGAAAGCCAAACCTGGACAAAGAGCTAAAATTCCTAATTGGTTTACTGATCAGTTGTACTTTGTTCGATTGATTTGCAATTAATTCTGGTTTGCGGTGCTTAAAAGACAAAGGCTGGCGCCAACCTTGGAGCTTGTGGATACCTTATACTCACTTAGAGAGTGGAGAGGGGAGAATATCAATACATTGTTGTGTGTCTGGCCTGGGACTCATGCAGATACTGTCTTTTTCATTTGTTGGGGCTATGAGGCAGAGTGTATGGAACAATACGTTTTCTGAAAGGGAAGTGATGGATGATTTATCTCTTAAGATGGAAGGTGCGTAACCCTGATCTGCTAGTGCCATTAGTGTGATCTTACACTTTGGGATGCCCATAGTAGAGTTAATGTTTTATACTCCACAGAGATGCATTATACAGAGCTGTGCGGTAAATATAGCCCCTCTTCCAATAATATGGCATACCACTGTAAAAATATGTTGGTAGCCAGCAAACATCCTCCCGAATGAATATGGAATGATTACATGAACTTCTCAACTACTGTGCTGTTCTTTTCAAATGAACTTGATTTTCTATTTGGACAACACCACACAAGTATAAAGATGTTAATGATGGAAATAATGAATCATTGCTTTTTTCATTAAACTATTTTTATTCTAGTCTCTGGTGATCAGTTTAGAGGGTTTGATTCAAATGACTTTGAGGAGCTGGAATATGCTAACATGACAAATCACATATCAGGAGTGCAGGAATTAATGTTGTTTATGAAAGTTAAGGTTGAACTGGAATTTCATCATGTGAACTAACAAAAGAGTATAAAACATGTCAACATAAGAAACTATAAGAGACCCAGTATTAGCCTAATACTGTGGTAGCAAAAGAGGTAGCTTTGCATTCGATCTGCTTGTACCCTTTGTTCTCCCTGATCTTTAGTCCATGATAACTCTGACTGGTGTTCCCAGAGAACCAATATCATTTTATATGTCATGTTTGCATTTCCTACAATTCTGGAGTAGACTACCCTTTCTGGTGAGTAATTGATGCTTAACGAATCCCTTATCAAAACTGGTTTAGAAAAGACTACATCAATTGTTGTGTCCAGTGGCCTAAAAACAGATCTATTGTTCTTGTTGCCTTTTTAAATTTTTCTGGGACAAAATCCAATGAACTATTCAGTAGGTGCAGTGGTGGTGGTGGTGGTGGTGGTGACAGATTACTTGTAAGTAAATGAAAGGTGTTGTGATTGTTGGCTCACTGATGGAGTACAAGGAACCAATTCTTAAACTAACAGGATGGCAGAGGGAAGCAAGAAAAAAATCATCAGGGCAGGAATAACCTTTACTGTTCGCATCTCAATTGTTGCTGTATGTGTCCTGTTCATAGCTTTTGACAATAGAACCATGGTAGTTCTCAATTCAGTGGGAATTCTGTGGAGCAGCTCAATAGTTCCATCTGTACGACAGGGTTTAACATATATATACTGTGTGTATTAGAACAAGAGAAATAATCTGCACTCAACCGTCAGTATTTCATATTGTGGCCAAAATATATATTTATTTAACTTTAGTTTGTGGAATATGGCTAATCTCTTTATAAAAAGGAATCATTTAGAATGGAGTAAAATACATATTGCCATCCTTGGAGACATCAACCTGTAAATGGTATTTTATAGGGCAAATAACAACCAATGTGAATACCTTTCATATTACCTATACAAATTTCATCATCCCTTTCTCAAATCACTACTAACGTGATTTTCCAAGTGTGTTTTTAAGAACCATACCAACAAAAGAAAGTATTCAAAATGTAAAATGACAGCATGTAACAATAACAGTAATTTCAATTACTCACCACTCTGCTGCTCTTGGCTTCCCCTTAAATACTGATTGTTCATAATTTATTTGTATTATTTAATTATCATCTTTATTTGACTATATCCTATTTTATTGTATTTATCCTTATTTTATTGTGAATTTTTGAGCAGTGTAAGCCTGGTTCATCTGTGCCATTATGTGCATGCATAGCACTATAAACCAAATTAGAACAATGGCAGTTTGTGAAATAGTACCAAAATTTAATCTATACAGTTTGCGTATATGGACCCTAATCCTAAACTTAAAATGTGCTTTTTTTTATGAGTCACTATGACTATCTTTTGTGCCTGCACCTCATTTCCTTGAGTGAATGACACACTACATTTTTATTTACCACACTAAATTTTTATTTACCACACTGGAGTTGCAGTGAAATGGTCAGGGTGTATGGCAGCCATTCAATATGCAGGACAGTGAAAAAGAAATCCAGGGTTCACTTCTACTCTGTGGTTAGGTTTAGGCAACAAAAGCACGTTGGATAAGAGTAGAAAAATATATTTCAGTTTATGAAATATTCATGGAATTTAATGCATAGGATTCACTTCACACTGAGTGTTCATAAAGTGTGCATGTGAAATAGTCGCAAAAATTTATCTATAGGGTTTGTATACATGAACATAAATTTTCGTTTGAATGAGTGTCACCAACAACAAAAACATGGACAGTTTGTGCCAAAGTACACAAATCCTAAGATAAAATTTTGTGACTATTTCATAAACTGCCTGTGTCAAATACTGAGTTTCATTATTTGCAGTTTACCAGCAACTGAAAATATGGTGGCATAAAAGCAAGGGGAAATAATTCATGAATGAAAAGTAAAGTAAGAGTATGACATGGTCCAGTTTAAAGCTGAGTTGGGATTAACAGCAAACAGATATGTTAAATATAAACAATTTCTTGTTATGTTTATTTTTAAAATGCAGTGCAGTCAGTATAACTGTCTTCAAGCAAATTCATTAAAAAATTCCCAATTATATTTTACTATGAGAACAGAATGTCGGGATCATTTCCACCTCAAAAGGTGGATAGAGAGGAACCTAAAATTCTAATACTGATAAAAATAGGAATTTCCTTTATTCCTTGCATTTTTTTTTTCCTTTTCTGCCTCTCTGCTTCTTTTCCCCTGATGTGTGATGAGCGGTGGCAGCCCTAATGCCCCCCTACTGGAGGAAACAGAGATAAGGAAGCGAGAGAAAGGGAGGAGAGAAAGTATTGACCACAGATGCTTTCTGAGTCCAGACTGTTAGCTTTTTAGCTCTGAGTGTAGTGATCTGGTTACCCAATGTGCCGCCACTATGTTCAGAGATACACTAGAAGCTTCCCAGGAGACACAGGAGGGCAGCTCTGCTGTCTCCAGCATGGCTGAGAGAAAGATCTGTCTTGGACGTCACTGTGTCTGACCAACTATTGTTCTACAAAAAGTAATTATTGCATACTTTTACACATTAAAAATTATAAATCACAAATAAAATGATCACAGACTTGGTTTGAGATATAGACAATAACAAAAAAGTTGGGATGCTGTGTAAAATGTTAATAAAAACAGATTTTGATGGTTTGTCACACATGTCAAATGTTGAAACTGAAAAATATTATTTTAGGAAATAAAATATGCTCATTTTAAATTTGTTGTCAGCGACACATTTCAAAAAAACTGGGACAGGAACAACAAAACACTGGAAAAGTTGTGTAATTCTAAAAAACAAGAGGAATATTTCCTAACTAATGCAATTAATTTGCAACAGGTTAGCAATATGACTGGGTATATAAAGAGCATTCCAGAGAGGCTGGCTCTCTCTTAGTTAAACAATTTCAGAATTACGTTCCTAGTAAATTTGCAAAGGATTCTGGCATTTTATCATCTACAGTGCATAATACCATGAAAAGAATCAGAGAATTTGGAGAAATCACAAAGGGACAAGGAAAACCGAAAACCAATGCTGGACAGGCAGCATTGCATTGAAAACAGACATGACTCTGTAGTGGAAATCATTGCATGGGCTCAGAATCACTTCCAAAAACCATTTTCTGTGAACATGGTTCAAGTGCAGGTTAAAACTGTACCATGCAAAGAGGAAACCATTTATAAACATGATCCATGCAACTTCTCTTGGCCCAAGCCCATTTAAGATGGACTGAGATGAAGTAGAAAACTGTCCTGTGGTCTGATGAATCAAATCTTTTTGGAAATCATTGACACCCCTGCTTGTTATCAGAGCACAGGTCAAAAGCCAGCATGCGTGATGGTATGGGGATGCATAAGTGCCCATTGGTAGCTTACACATCTGGGATGGCACCATTAATGCTGAACAGTATATATATAGGTTTTGGAGCAACATATGCTGCCAAGTAAATGTCGTCTTTTCCAGGGCAGACCTTGCAGATTTCAGCAAGACAACGCCAAAATACATTCTGTACGTTTCAGAACAGCTTAGCTCCATAGTAGAGGAGCCCAGGTGCGAAACTGGCCTGCCTGCAATCCCAACTTGTTACCCATTGAAAACATGTTGTGCATTATGGAATGAAATATACAGAAAAGGAGACCCCAAACTGTTGAAACAGCTGAAATCCTTTATCAGGCAAGAATGGGAGAACATTTCACTTTCAAGAGGAATCACAAGACATTGTGTCATGACCTACTGTATGTCCAGCCCTCAAAAATGCAAAAATGGACACCCTCATGTACCCTGCAACCTGAAAATAGGAACCAGTACTTCAAAATGCTACAGTATGCTACAGTGTAACAATAGGTCATCATAGTCTGACAACTTGACAAAGATGTTAAATATTGTATATTCTTCTGTATAATGTGGACAGTTCCTGCTATTGATACATCTGTAAGAAAATACAATTGTGGGTATTGCTGCTTTTTGAAACTTTTATTAAATGCCCCATCGGTTCTTTTTAGATCCACAATCACATTTTGTCAGCAATGTGTTTAAAATGACAAACAGGCAATGTCAACTCCCCCCAGTTTGGCTTCACAATTAAGACCATTGCATTCACATTAAGAAACACTTATTGTGAATCACATGTATAATGTGTTCAGACAACATCTTTACCCATCAATGAGAGCAGAACAGAAAACAATCTTTTTGTTTCACTGTGGCAATGCCATAAATGACAGAATAACTGCTGACATATACACTATTCTATCAGCCAGCAATCATGGATAAGATATGAATAAGGTAGCTTTATGTATAAGGAATTGGAGTTGAAGATGCTATATGGTGCATGTTAAATGACTACAAACCTGAAAAGGTTAATCTAAAGTCAAGCACTGAGCATGTTTGGTAGAGCTATCTGTCTGGCAAAATCTCATGAGAGCATGTTGCTGAGATAGAGGCAGGTCTTAGACAATGTTAATTTTCTCCTCATTTGTTTGTCTGAAAGATTTTACTGTTATATTTTTTTGGAAAATGTATGGCTTGAGGAAAATGGATTTATTTGTCACTATGGGGCAAATTAATTTCAGTTCACAATCACTTCTCCAATTAGAGTGAACAGACTCAGGCCACTTGTCTCCTAAGAGGGTGTTGCCGTGGTGAAACCAATGGAACACAGATACAGGAAATGACTCTAAATGTCATCTCTTTTCTGAACCCTCTCTGGCCAGGCACAGCGGGAGAAACCCATTAGACACAGCAGCATACATGCACATCCATGGGGATTCCATTGAGGAAAATAAGTCTGCCACAAGTGCAACTCAAAAAACATTGTTATACTGATTTAAAATATTAGGGGAACAATAGAGTTCGCTGGACAGACAAGTTTTTATTAGTTCCCAATGGCAAAGCTTTATTTGAGAATCAAACTGAGCTGAGGGGATCGAAAATTACTAGTTATCATTTGTACATTGTAGCATGAAGAGTCTTGTAAATTAATTAGATACACAGATCCTAGAGACATAACACTTATATACTATTGCACATGGCGAGAGACAATGGGTCTCTGAAGTCCTTAAAAACATAAAAGCTAAATTAGCCTTCTTTTTTTTTTTTTGTCTTAGCAGTAGATCTGGCTATTTTTCTCTTGTAATTTATGCATTTGTCCAAGCGGACACCAGCTTATTACAACTGATTTATTTGCTTTTGTGAAGACCATTATGAAATGCTACTCTATAAATAAAGCAAGGATCCATAGGCAGCTTTTACATGGGCTCAGAGTGTATGTAGCCCATTCAAAAGAACACCCAGTTGCTAGGAGCACAAAAGTACCACAGCCATTAGGGGACTGATAGAGTTTTGCCTCCTGCCATCAGGACAAAACTATAATTAAACATTAATTGGGGACTCTATGAAGACCCTACAATGTGTGTGTGTGTGTGTGTGTGTGTGTGTGTGCGCGCGTGCGTGCGTGCGTGCGTGCGTCTGTCTGTCTGTCTGAAAGCAGGAGCACATGTATGTATGTGTGATGTAGCCCATGTTCTATACAGATATATCATTGTCCATATATTAATTTCAATGCATGTGTGTTTGTGTATTTGCCTAAAATAAAGGGTATCTTTGATGGTCTGACCAGGATTTAAAGTCAACATCACAGCATGCTAGTCTCGCGTTTAGATGCAGAATGCTCAAAAAAGTCTCAGACAAAAGACCAAATTTTGGAACTGGGACTATGACAGATTAATATGTCTCGGTAGGAAAAATGGCATTATTTTGTGTCACTGCACCTAGTCCAATGGCATCTTGTATCCCTTTGAAGGAACAGGAACTTCAGATGCAGGAAAATGAAAAAATTGCAATACTTTTCTGTCATTTTGTCTGGCTATTTTGAGTCAAATTAGATCAAGGGGTGTTGCATCTGTCTTGTGTAACACAATGAGACCCATTGGTTTGTTGGGAATAGCAGATGTACCTCTCCAGAAGATCAAAAAGGCTTGTGATAAAGCTGTACTTCTCTGTTATTTGTCAAGACATATCAATATTTCTGACTCAAACAGCACTGAATATGAGAGAAACACACTCAGTTTATTAGGGTGAAAATATCCGTTAGCTATCTACATATACTATAAATAATGGCTATTTCTAAAAAATCCCAATACCTGTAAAAATATTGTAATCCAAATTCAAGAAACTAAAATATATCCAATGAATGTTTCTTTTAGGTAATTAATATTAAGAGGGTAATTATAGGGTAATTATTATTCTGCTATTTCCATAGTGTCCAGACTGTCAGATTAATCCAAACAGTCTGTGACAACATGCAGGCATATATGGAATAATTATCTCATTGTCATCCTGGGGGGGGGGATCTCTCCTTTTACATTGGTGGACAATCAAATCTCCATGCCAACTAATTGGTGTCTTTCCAAAGGGAAAGGAGCACACAGGACTGATTTGCATGTGTGACAAGCTGCTACAGGTTTTAAATCACTGGACTGATCCATAGCTCTGAGAAAGACGTAGACCATTTATTAGCAGACATAATTGTGTTTGTTGTTGCATTTACAATGAAATCTGCACTTGGTAACAGCCTTCCGGTGACCCCAAATAGCAGAAATAGCAGAGGTAACAGTGTGCATTTTGGGGACTTCATTACCCAGAAATCTTCCAAAGCTTGGGCTGAGATGGGCATGATGAGGAAAATAACCATTGTTTCTATGAAGTGGAGGACCCCACTTCCCTGGGAGTGGGACAAGAGAGCGCACCCCATCGAGGATGAGGTCATGGTCTACCTCCTCCTCTGACAAGGTTGCCCATTGCTCCCACCTAAGAGGACAGAGTGACAACCAGTTTCAACTGCTGTTGATTTCCATCCAGGAGGTCCTAAATGGGACGTTCAAGTGATGCTGGACAGCCTGGTTGGATCAGAATTTTTGAGGCTCTGTATCAGGCAGACTTGAAGGTCAATGAAGACGGCGTTCTTCCTGCTCTCTGTCAAGACAGTGGGGGATCTATGCACGCCTCTTTTATATCTGTCAGTGTTAATCCAGCCTTATGACCTAAGGTCATTACATCCTTGTTGAGGGTCATTCCCCCCTCTGCACGGAGGAGGAGCACCTTCAGACTTTGTGATCCATGTTTGCACTCTGCTCTACCTCATTTCAGAGGTGTTGCAGTGGAGGACATGTCTGGCCACCTCCTTCTCTGACTGCTGATTTTCTGTCTCTCCAAAGTGATCACACAATCCATCCAATTATCTATGGAATGCTTAACAGGATGAGTGAAAACTTTTACCTGCTTGTGTCATTAGCTGAAACATCAGGAGATGACCAAAGTCACTTATCAAAATTCATTCTTTACAGACCATGAATGTTCAGAATTTCATGGCAGTCCATCTGAACTGTACATCACCTCCAGGAGGTTAAAGGTTAGGAATTGGGGCAACAAAAGACTGGGAAACTTTTAAATCATGGTTCAGTTTGTATTTAATATTACATATGCATTAGTAGCAGTGGTGGTAGTAGTAGCAGCAAGTGTTAAGCAATGAACATGTGGCCAGTAAGTGACTTGCAATCACAGATTCAAACTCTACAGAGCGCCAGAGGCAGAAATATATGCAGAGGAGAGAGACAAGAAAGCACAGAACTCTGGGAGAGAGCTGTGAGAGGAGTTCCCCCTGCAGTCTAGGCCTATAGCAGCATAGCAAAGGGATGGTTCAGGGCTCATCTGATCCAGTCATAACTATAACTATAAGGTTTTTAACCGACTGTTTAATGTGGAGTACCAAAGTGGGATCTCTTTATTAAGTTATCAAGTTATCAGGGAACAAGTTTAGACCTTATAATTGTATTACAGTGTCCACAGCTGTGCAAAGGGCCATTGTATCACTTGATAAAATAATATCATTAGTGTTAGCAGTTTACATTTTAGACTATAGTCAGTTCTGGTCAAACTATCACAACTAGCTACTGCCTTCTCAATTGTTACTGAAAGTTGGACAATGTGCAATAATGTATTTAAAAATGAGCCAGGCCTCATCTGGTAAGGTCAAATGCTTATTTTAATTCGGAAAATCTCAAAACATGTATTGTCTTTTGTCACTAAAGATGAACATATTAACACCAGGCCAGACATTGCCACAGAGATGAAAGTTTTACTTTGTATCAAGAAGAATCAAGATTCAAAACCACCAGCACTATTCACACTTTATATTTTCTAAAAATAATTAACACCAAAATACCTGTGTATTGTTTCTTTTAACCCACCTACTTTCTGTTATTGTGTTCATGTTTATATTGCTTATATTGTACAGCACTCAAATTATTTATATTTAACAAGGCCTATAGGAGCTATACCCTCCTAAGAATGAAACCCTTGTATTGTCTGAGGATGTGGAAATTGGTCATAAATTGACCAGATCATGCAGCTTGCTATGACCACTCTGTGACTCGGACTGAATCCTTTGCTGCCATGCAACAAACTGTTGTGCGCTGTGTGCTGCATGACAACACTGTCTGTTGTCTTGCCTTGCGTCTGGAAGGTCAGCTGCAGTCATTTCCGTTCATTCTTGTCAGACACAAATCTGTTTCTCTCAACAACCATTGGCATTTCTCTATGATGAACGGGTAGATGGCCAGGTAACAATTGGCTAATGATCTCAAAAACCAGAGATCCCATGAAAAACATTGTTCCAAAACTCGGCATGTTTACTGTAAATCCATGTGCTGAATGTTTTCCTAGTAGCAACAAGATACATAATGAAAAATATTTTTTTACTGAGATGCACAACATCAACAGCTAAAATAAAACAGCAACTTGACTCAGTATCCAAAGCAGATACAAGAAGAATCCTGCTTTGAGTGAATGTGAGTAAAGCTGCTTGACCTGATAGCATCCCTGGCCATGTATTAAAAATGTGTCAACTAGCTAGTCATTACTCACAGGTGAGTAATGTGTCAAATCACCAGATTTTAGAGAAAGTTCCCAACTCACCATCTCAGATTTTGAGCCGATTTTTTTTATTTTAATGTTTAATGTTACTAATTACTGCTGTGCAAAATTTTAGGCCAATATCTCCACTAGTTTTGGAGCTATTAAGCCTATCATATTTACAAATATACTACATGTATGTATAGTCAAGGGAATTTGAATGTAATAATAATGATGTAACCTTGTGAATGGCATTTTCACATGTTATAACAGCTTCTATATTCAACAGCTTGAATAAAATAGTTTTCTTCATAGAAACCAGTTTTATTATATATTTGGAACATGCATTTTAAGTGCCTACAAATGAGAAAGTATTTTTTTTATCACAGATGTAACATGTTTTTTTTCTGATAGTACTATAACATGTCTCATATTTTGAAAAGAATCAGACATCTGGTGTCATTAAATCTGGAGATATAGAGAGCCAAAAGTGCTACCATGGACAAACACACTTTCCAGGAAGCCATATTTGGCGTGCCATAAATCTGCAAAACATACAGACAAAATAGTCACATAAAAAGCCCTCCTTCTGTGTACAGAGCCTTATTATATCAAAGAATCATGTGTGAAAATTTGAACCATTTAGTGTGAACAGTTCAAAAGTTATTAGCCATCAAACTAGGGATGTTTGATTGTAACACTGGTTTCTATGCTAAATATGGGGCCGCATCCCCTTTTTGAAGGCTTAATATCTGCAAAACTATTAGAGATATTGGTCTAAAATAATGCATAGTAATTATTAGTTTCAGGGGCATCAAAATGAAAAAAATATGAAGCAAATCTGAGATGGTAAGTCGGGAGCCTTCTGGTGATTTGGCACAGAATTACCCAGGTATCAGTGACACAAGAGAATGTTACCACCTACCTCAAGAGAGCCAACCTTGTCTTTGTACTTAAGAAAGTCTGCAGTGTCTAGCCTAAATGACTACTGCCCTGTAGCACACAGTCCCATTCTGATAAAGTGCTTTGAGAAACTGGTTCTGCAACAGATCAAAAAATAGCATCTCAGCCAGCCCGGACCCTCACCAGTTTGCAGTCAGAGCCAAAAGATCCACAGAGGATGTCATCTCCTCTGTCTTTCACTTAGTTGTCACACATCTTGAAAATAACACAACCTACATCAGAATGTCATTTGTTGATTTCAGCTCACCAATTCAACACAATCACCCTCATGAAACTTAGCAGTCTGGACTTGAGTACCACAGATAGTTTGGATTGGCGGGTCACACTTCCTCCACTTTAGTGCTCAACTCTGTAGTCCCCCAGGGCTGTGTGCTCAGCCTCCTCCTGTTCAGGCTGTCCACCCATAACTGGAATCCCTGACATGGAGAGAACTCTGTTGTGAAGTTTGTGGATGACACTACTTTCATATGAGAATTCATATCAGGAGGAAATTAACAATCTTCCAGGGTGGTGCACAGAGAACAACCTACTGCTAAATGTTAGCAAAATCAAGGAGCTGATCACTGATTTGGGGGAAAAGAGACAGTGACACACACCCATTACACATTACATCAGCAGAGCTGAGGTGGAGCAAGTAAACACTTCAAGATTTCTGAGAATCAGCATAACAGAAAATCTGTAATAGACATCACACACAGACTCATGGGCTAAGCCTTTCGAGGATGCCCCTTTCTTGCCCAGTTATGACACTATCACCTGTTACCAGTGAACCTGTTTGCATGTGAAATGCTCCAAACAAGTGTTTTTCTTCCACAACGTTCCCAGTCTTTTGTTGCTCCTGTCCTGATATGCAGCACCGTACAAACATACATAATCATTCATTTTGTGTCATGTCCAATTCATTCTCATTTTAGCTCTGCTTTTGTTTCCACAAACTCCTGAGAAGAATATTCTTACTTGCTAAATGTTCTACTATGTTCAGCAACTACTTGCTAACTGTTTTCCACAATTCTCAATGCTTTTGCTTTTAAGCCTCCTAATTGTGTCAATATATTGATAGATTTCCTTCCGTGCAATGCAGCAGTGATTGCTCTGTCATAGCCACCTGATAGCAAGCTGTAAGGAGGAGGACTGATATGCCTGGCAAGCTGCAGGTTCACTGTAATGATAGCGACCTTAACAAGCTGTTTTTGTTTTGACAATAGGATCTCAAAAATGATCATATTCTCTGTAGTCAATGCTAATGATGGTCATTGCTAAAGTAATTATATGTATAAATTAATCAGTTCCTTATAAACATTAATTCATCAAAATGTATGACACCATGCAAGCTGGAAGAGAAAAGCAGTTCCACCTGTGCAGTAAAATTAGCTTTTGTAGTTACAATTGCGTACCTTCACCAAATTATCCAATTTAGTATCAATTAACCATTAAATGCCACAACTGAAAAACATTTCATTATGACCTTGAATTCAGAAACCTTTTTTTAAAAATATCTAAAAGCTACTCTTTCATCTTTATATACCTCAAAAATGTTTCCACTCTTCACATTCAGTCAAATATAACAATGCCAATATTCTTTTGCAATATTTCAGAAAACACCATTTCCAATAATTACAAAACTAACTCAGTTAAAAACAATGAAAACAGAACTATAAGACTCATTCAGGGCTGGAAAAATAGCAACATGTGAAGCTGCTGTGTAAAGTTGGTGTAAGAGTGCCCTCTGCTGTAGCCAAACTGTCTGACTGACACTGAGACATAGCATAGGAGACATCTTGATAGCCTATAATCAACATGTGTTGGGAAGAGGCAGTTCCACTGCAGTGCTTGACTGCCAATGGCCAAAAATAGCAAAACTGATATTTGTGCTTTGTATTAAAATTAATAGTATATATTTTTCAAAGTATGAGAAGCCTGTGAAACATCATCATGGGATACGAACACTTGTTACTAGTAGAGTAGATGTGTAGAGGCAAATAATAGCAGTCATACATTGAATCGTGTAAGCCTGTGAATAATAATAATAATAATATGTATATGTATATGTGTATGTAGAACCTTTCCAAAAAAAGGTTTACAAGGTGCTTTACAAAAACAAACAGGAATCATGAACATGTTAACCATAAAAACAATGTGAACAATAGCACCATCAATAAAACAATACATAGATAATAAATATTAATAAGTAATAGTAACAAAATGTAAGAAAAAAGAATTTAGGCAATAAAACAACTGTTTTGGGAAGATAAGATAGCGATCACAGGAAGGCTAGATCATAAAAGTCTGTTTTAAGAAGAAACTTACATGAAGAAATAGAATCCTGATCTCCTCCGTAAGTTGTCTGGATGCCTTGCTTTGCTGCAGATGGAGAAAAGGTATTTTCTATCAATCTAGCTAGAAATTAAAGTATGATTAAAGTATGAATGTCTGTTTCTGAATGTTTTTGGTAGATAGATAGATAGATAGATAGATAGATAGATAGATAGATAGATAGATAGATAGATAGATAGAT
>JBBMOC010000013.1:3145097-3166624 GCA_037975185.1 Centropyge bicolor
CCAGCACACAGCATAGTTAGTGAGGCAGTTTGTCCAATGTTGCAGTGGCAGAAGCGCCAAAGCTCCAGCTGAAGTGAATTTTTTCCCTCATTTCAAAGGCTTGTATCTCCATCCAAATGGCAGTAACATATAGTGAGTACTAAGCATGTGCTTGCTCTGTTGTTTAAGTCTGAGAGTATGTGGGTATGGGAAGGCAGATGATTTTCAAAGCAGTATGTGTGATGCTGGCAAGTTTATTTTTGTTGAAGATGGACAACATGGTAAAGAAGCAAGTGGAACAACAGGATGGGCTGAATTGAACAATTTCCAACAATTTTTGTATTGAAGGCAGAGCTGAAACAGTATCAAACAAATCAAATTAGCAAGAAGATGAGCCAAAGAAAGAAAAGTGGTGTAAAGAATTTGCAAGAGCCCTAGTACATCCATTCAAACAATAAAGGCCAATGGAAACTGAAAAGCAAGTTTAAACGCTGTGTCTGGTATGGTTGGCATGGCATGGTAATGTGTAAATTTTGACAATAATGCCAGGTTAAACTATCAGAGACTGTGGGAGGTAAAAGAGCAATTCATCAAGCAGGAATAGATGCTTACCTATGAGTATCCCACTATGAAAGGTGTGGGGCACGGATAAACACACAAGGCCTGACTTTACTATAAATATGTTATCAATAAATAATGAAAAGAAATAACATAAGAGAATGCCTTGAGATTTAAAGTCCATTCTTGATAGAAGCTTACTATCATAATTCAGGGTATGCTTAGTAGCCTTCAATCTTGGTCTTCAACTGTGGTCTTCAACACACATTGTGATGGCATTATTTCTACAAAACAAACAATTAACCCAGTAGTCGAGGGAATGATTTGCAGATGAATCCATTATGATTTTTTTTGTTGTTGTTGTCAGTACCTTTAATACTTTAAGTACAGTTTTTTCAGATTATACTTACAAACTTGTATTTAAGTAACATAAAAATAACAAAAGAATGCATTTTCTGCACATACATGAAGAAAAGGCTGGGTAATTGAGAAGCTAGCTCATTAATAATAAGCACTGAAGACTCGTAGGCAGCCAATTGATATTCATTCTCTGCTGCCTAAGAACTTGTAAAGAATAAATAAAACTGCTGTTAGGAGGCTATATCACTGACAAGCTGGTTGAATAGCCTTGTGTCCCTTACAAACAGACTTTTTTCTTTTTTTGCTCAAGATGTCTTTTAATGTATAAGAGCAGGGTTTTCAACAAAGAAGATCCAAGAGAGCACCTGCGTTTGATTTCTGGGCTCGCAATTTCCTTCATTAGCTGTATATTCAATTAGGCTGCACATCCCCTGTATTGTATAGCTAAGATCTGGGTCAAACACTCAGGTCACTTTGAAGAGCTTGAGTACTCTATCTTTGGCCTCATGTTTGATAGACGATGGCTGAAGATTACCATCAAACACTTGTGACTGATCTTGAGCTAAATGAGTGACAATGGCTTTCTGATTAAATGTTCCTCATCCTACAGTCTACTGACCTCAACAACTCACCCACATCATACAAGTCTGACAAGTTCAACATGTCTGTCCGACAGAGTACACAAAACAAATGAGTCTGCTTGTGTTCTTGATCATTGTTGATATATTGTAGATATTGGGAATCTAACTGAGAGGATCAGCAAGTTCAAGACACCTTTATCTCCAGCTAATACTAACACTGACATTTCTTCAGTTATTACAGTGCATTGCAAATTGTTCTTTTGTTTGGTTTTATATAGCAAAAAAAGCACATGTCTTTAAACTGCTGAGCAGTTTGAAGACTGTTGAGACAACCAGGTCTATTAACTCTAAGACTAAAAAAATCATGTTAATTCCAGTGTAAAATAAAATCAGAATCCATTACAATAAAAAAAAAATGCGATCAGATTTGAAGGGATCTGAAGGGATATTTACACCTGTCTTATAATTACTAGGTGTAAATGAAAAGGCGTCAGGTGCCATTATCCAGATAATGCATCCAAACAGATATAACATGTTGGTACCAGGTGTCAAGTGAGGTGAGATCTCTTATAAGCTTAACACACAAGCAAGGACCTTGGTGTAACACACACAGGATTGCTAGGCATCTTCATTAAATGACTGGAGAGACTCTCTTCCTGTTGCTAGAAACATAAAGTAAAAATCTAACTGCCCAGAGGGTGATAATGTGACACACAGAGCCAGTCAGCATGATAAGTATAAAGAATGATTCTATGCATGTTGCCCTTAACATGGTTGATTTTATGAATGGATGATTTGCAAATCAGATTTTGAATACATTAGATAATCAGTGTTCACATAAATAGAAGGAGGAATTTAATGATTGTTGAAACAAAAAGTATCAAAAGGATAATATTTAAAAATGTTGAAACATTAAAGGCCTTAAAAGGGGAAGTAAATCTCAAGTTGTGCATGATTGTAGAAGCTGGACAGTAAGTGATGTCATTTGGAAAGTCTTGAGGAGAAAACGGGGAAGTTGAGTGCTTATGTAACGCACGCACATTTACACACAGAAAGTTCTAGAATTAGCTACGTCAATCGTGTCGCTGATGTGTAGTATAAAAAGATAAGCCATAGAGCGATTATTGTCCTTTCTCCCTGTAAAATCTTCAAGCAAGTTTGAAATGCCTTCCTAAACAGATCACTTCAGAATACAGAAACTGCCAGACTCTGTGCACCAATAGAGATGAAGAACTTTGACTAAATCCACAGCTGTAAAATAAGAAGATCCATCATCAGGATAAGTAACCATTTGCCAACCATCTGTGGATTACAAGATTTCACTGTCAGAGTTCTTTTGCTCCCACTGTTAACATGGACTGAGGATTATGAATTTTGGACAAAATCACAGTTTTCAACAACTTCCTCAGACTGGCAGGAAACAGAGGGCTGCTCAGCCAGGCGACCTTTCACTTCATTTTTTCCAACAAGGACACTGGACTGTTTCAACTCATTTGATTAGGTTTTTTCCAGATATTTTCAGAATTATAATATTTCCACATTACCAGCAAAACAATCTTTAATCATTATTATCTAGTTATTGAAATCACAATTATCATTGAGTTGTAAGCTTTGACCTGCTTAATTCAGCAATAAAGGTACCCATTATAATTAAAGTCCACATTGTGGACATTGGCCTTATTAATTCTTAAGGACTGTGGTCTCAAAGATATGGTAGTAGTATCTGACTCCGGGGCTACTCAGCCAGATGCAATGATGGAGCAAGCAGGGTAGATGTCCAGGACAAGGCAGCTAGTCCTGTTTCCTCACCACCAGCTTCAATAGTTTTCAGAATCCCTAACTTGGTAATACCAGTAGGGCTGTGAACTCTGACCCTTTAAATGGAGAGCTGGTCCAGTACTCCTGTACAGGGGTACCTTGAGGATCTAACGCAGGTGAAATTGGTGTCCAGATTTAGATATCATCAGCATAATGTGGTAATTAACATATCTCCCAAGTCACAAAATGATGATACTGAAGATATCAGCAAAATGTTGACTAACAACATATTTAAATTGTTTTGGGCCGGAAAAAAATTGCTATATAAGATACATAAGACAACATCAGCCATTCCCAGTGAAAAATTTCATCACAGCAACCAAATGTACGGTCAAAGACACAAAAACTAATCATAGCTTTAAAAAAAAAAAATACAGTGAGAAAATACAAAAAGATGTCAAATTTAAGACGTCAAATTCTCAAATTTGTGTCAATATACTGTATTTATATATTTTACTTTGTAGACATTTTAACATGCTTCATCTGATTGTGTGTGTCTTTTTTTTTTTTTAAGAAAACAGTTACTAATAGTGATATTATGATACAGTATTCTGTTCATACTTGGATGCTATAGGAAAGATGCAACCAAACTAAGTATGAACTTGAGCTGAAAATCAACAAAAAGTTAATTGTTCAAAACTTTATGCTGTAGGATGTTTGCACTGCTGCTATTATTTCAAGAAAACAAACACTTGTTGTATTGTTATTGCAATAAGGAGTCAGTGGCAAGCAGCAGCAAATAAAAGATGAGGGGTTAATTTCAACAACACACTGTCACACAAAATCAAGCCTGTGCTACATTACATAAAAAGACTTCATCTATACATTTGGAAGCTAAGCTCGTGTGAAGCTGTACTAACTTACAACACTTTACTGGTGAAATGAGCCTTTAGTCCATATGCCTGAACCTTCCTCCATACATCACCTGCTAGTCTCATAATTAAGAAGTATCCAAATTATTGAGAGGTGCTCCTTTCTTCAACGGCAGCCTCATGAGTGTGCTGGAGCAGAGAAAGGGTAAAGGAAAACAATGTAAAGGACAATGCATCAGTTTCTCTTCATGCCACGTTATGACCACGCTATTCTTCACGTCCACGTCCATGCCCAAGTATTGCCAAGTCTCGTCCATGTCCGTCTTGCCGTGAGTTTTGTTGAGTTTTCATTTATTTTCATTAAAGACTTTTTTCAAAGCAGCACAGTGTGATGTGCTTGAGAATAATTATGGCTGAAGAAAACTTATTCATACTAGTTTGTTAAAAAGAAAAAATGCTTAAAAAAAAGGAAAATTCCAAGGGTTGAACAACAAATATCATAAAGTCATTTAACACATAAAAGTATTTTAAAAAGAATCACAAGCATGAGAACAGTGAGTGCTGAACAAGTTTCCTTAACCACAAAGAGCTATACTGACAGAAGAGTCTGACATTTGGAGAAAAAAGGTTGTTAAAATGCCATGAAGTGACCGATTAAGCCTGGTAGTCTACTTTTCTGGGTGTGTGTTTATGGGGTGGGGTATCAGCTATATGAGTGAGCTGATACCCCACCTTGTTGTTTCAAAAGAGGTTACATGGATACACATACATATCAAACATACCCATCCTCATACATACTACTCTCTGTCTACAGACTACTGTCTGTCACTTCCAGAAATCCATTTGACACAACATCTCATTTATCCTCTGCAATCAAAATTCGCTTTTACACAGCCATCCCTTATGCAGGCTCTCCCCTCCCCCACCTTTTTCCACTGGCATCACTCCATCTCTCAAATCCTTCCATTCCTGTCATGTCAGATCTTAGTGGATGCCACGGATCAGTGCCTCACTCTCTGAAAAGACTCCACCATTCATAGGGGAGCAGAGAGGGGATTTACATCTCATGGCAGAGTTTTCCCCTCCATTTGTTATAATGTCAGGTCACTGCACTGCTCAGCTAGCAGAGAGGGAAAGATAATGGCTTCAGCACACTCCCTCCTGATATATTACACACTCACTGGCTCTGACCTTGTCTGCAGCTTGGGATGCTTTCAGATTTTTGGTTAGCCTGCACTACTTTGACTTGCCAGCTAGCTGGCTAGCTAGCTAGGTGTACTGCCAATCCTAGCTACTTTCTGAAAACAAGAGAGGTTGCTTCTGTCATCCCTTGGCACTGGAGCAACTGTAATTCAGCCTGCCATGATATGTCGAATTGGCATAAAATAGCAGTGGAAGGACCCAGATATATTTTATCTACAGCATGTTCTGGGTTTGACCTGGGCCAGGTGTTTGTTGAAAAACCTCCTGAGTTTCTCTTTGAGAACAGTGCATCCCTGTGTTTTTCAAATGTAGCAACACACTAAGACAGAGAGAACACACACCAAAGCATAAGAAAACCAACTCAGTGAATGAAGTCCAATGCAGTGAGGACTGCAAAACACATGGCTCATCACAGGAGAGCCAACTCCTCAGGCCAAGACTCAGCAGTCTGCCTACACCTGAAAGACAACAGACACTCATTTGATGACAATAACAGTACATATTTTGGATACAGAAGATAGGTGGTTTAAAAAGGAGTAAAATAAGCTATCTGTGTCAAAGTAGAGAAGCCATCACTCAACAGAAGAGGAAGCCTCAGACATCACCTTTCTCCCCCCACAGTGCTGTCCTTTCATTCCTTCCCAGGAGATTGAACAATCACTCACAATTGATCTCATGTCTGAACTCCAACGGTCATTCACACCTTACATCACGTGACTCTAAGGACTCTTAATGACTGTCATTAGAGACCCAGGAGCACCAACATACTAGGCGTTATCAATGACTTGGTTAACAACCCACAGAGGATAAGTACCTGGGATTCCCTGCCAGTCACTACTGAAGAAGCTTCTTGGGTGAGAAGTGAAACATCTTCAAGCATCTACAACCAAGTCCAGTTGTCATCAATTCAACCCTTATTGTGAATACCATGACTGAGAACCATCACAGATACATAACTCATCAGAGAACCTAACACGAGTGCAAAGTGCATGAATCTTTATTGTGCCTCTTGTTGTGTGGTACAGTAGATTAATCCGATATTATCAAGTTTATCATTTCATAGGCACTCACAGACCTCAATTAGGATTTTATTTGATCCCTCTAGTTTCTGGAGTTCAATCAGCTCCATTTGGAGTTTGGTAGGTGCGCTTTTGACATCAACTGCAAACAGATTACTGAGCAGTTCAAACCTACATTTCTGGACATCAAAGTCGGCAAATCACCAGGTACACTCTGCGCCGAGTACGCTGAGTTTTTCGCTCCTGTTTTCTGCCTTTTCTTTTCGCCACTTTTGAGATGGGTGGCACGGTCGCTATGACTACTGTCAACAGAGGAGAGGATGTTTATGGGTCCAGTACTGATTTACGTGCCAAAACACGAGCAGAGCATTCTGGGATTTGTAGTATTAGCGGTGCATGCGCTCTATAATACCGGCGGGCCAGCTCTAGTAGTCATTTGGTATTGCCTCACGGGCCAAATATAATTACACTGCGGGCCATACTTGGCCCACGGGCCAGAGTTTGACACCTCTGATATAAGATAACAATGCTAACAGGAGCGTCTGGTAGCCTCAGTTATTAAATCGACTGAAGTCCAATTTAATGTCAAGTGTAATAATTTATGGTGTTAATACTTACGAATAAAAGGCTTTTGTGTGAGGTTGTAAAATAAAGACCCTCCACATTTGTTAACTAACATTATGTAGTCTTAAACTGAAGTGTGTGCAAACGAAATTAAGTTTTTGTAACTTCAATATATTAATGTCTCATTTCTGAATGTTTACAGAAATAACCTTAACCCAGAAGTTGTTATTGGTCAAGGTGGAGTTGGTTATTAAATCTAAAGAGTAAGAGTAAATAAATTTGACGGGCCACAAACTCAAACACTGTTATTTATATTTATGTTATTGCCAAAACAGAAATTTTAACTTTATTACACTCCAGAATCTGACTGATTGTGACTGGCTGGAGGCTGAAATGTTGACATACCATAGTACCAGTACCAAGTGCCATAATCATAAGCCGTCCAGTATCTCTGGGTTAGCTGGCTAGCTTGGTGTCCATGTTTCACCAAACAGGCTTAATTCAGCTCCACATTCACTCCACTCCTCTTTGTCCATATTTGGATTAGCCAGAGAAAGCCAACCTCACCACTGCCAAGATGTCAGTGCGCTACAATGGGCTTCAAAATTGCTCTTCAGAAATCTATGGTCGACATACATCCATGTGTTATACAGTCCGTGGTTCCATACAACATTTTTGTCCTGGGAGGTATAATAAATAACCTCAGAAATTCAGCACAGTAACAGAGTCTTAGACTTTTAGTTTTAAAACATCACTGCTACAATGCAAATCCATTAAAGACCAATGCCAAAAGAATTCACACAACAACTTGGCATCATTGAAAAAAGATCCAACCAGCAGCTCTGTCAGTACCGTACAGGGTTGTCACGTGAGCACTGGGTGTTTTGTTTATTTCATTACGGACAGAGGCTGCTGCTGTTTTGGAAATCATTATATAGTCACTTTGAATCCAGTCTATCCCCTGTGTCTGCTTTCTTTCTCCTAAATGAGTGTGAGAGTGCTGTGTGGAGGTAGACAGGGCCCCCTCTGAAAGGGTCTACATGATTGATGACCTGGAAATGTCTTATCTTTTTGTCCTGATTGAATAAAATTGAGTGGATTTTTACATTTTATAATAAAGTGTCTCCACAGGGCTGCGATGGCATTGTGATATGCTTGAGAAGCTCTGAGATGTTCGTGTGTGTTCGTGAGAGAGAGAGAGAGGTGAGGTGAAGTTTTTAACCAACAAAGTGAGAACATCTTTGGAAAGTGAGGACATTTCGAACTAAGACTTAATTTTATTGCTTAGATTAATATTAGGTATAGGTCAAGGTTAGGGGTTTGTATTTAGTTCTGATAGTTAAGGTCAAGGTGAGGAGCTAGGGCATGAATTATGTCCATGCAGGTCCTCACAAGTGTGGACGCACAAGGGCGTGTGTGTGTGTGTGTGTGTGTGTGTGTGTGTGTGTGTGTGTGTGTGTGTGTGTGTGTGTGTGAAAGCAACTGTAAATTAGTGCAAAGTGTGTGCATGTGCATGCATGTGTACACCCATGCATGCATGAATGACTGTATGTAATCTGATGTATTTGTGAAGGGCATGGGAGTGTTTGTGCTTGAGTATGTGTGTGGGTTTGATGAAAGTCTTAAAGTGCTCCAGGCTCCTGGTGTTGTGAAGCAGAAAACTACAGTTTGTCACCATTCAGTGACACAACCTGCCACGACAATGTGAATGCCAAACAAGGCCTGCTGGCAACACAACCAAAGTTTCTTTTCAGTTTCATAAAAGTCTAACTTGGAGCTTTTTATGACACTACATTTTTAGATTGTGTGTACGCTTGTGGGCTTATGTAAGGATATCTGAATGTGTATGGATATCGAGCATAAATAACAAAGCACAGTGCTTTTGTTTATGATAGAATCAAAATTTTGCTGTAGTTTGCTGCGAAGCCTATTGCTTTGTTCTAAACAGTTCTAAGGGCTCCCTTCTCACAGCCAAAACAAGAAAGACATGTTCCAAAAATCTTGTCTCATTTTCCACATCCAAGGGTCAGTCAACTTTGCGCCATTGTGACAAGCAAAGCTGCGATGACATGCGTTTCCACCACAGCCTCATAGCAGGCGTTAGAAGCACCCAGGCACACTGCTGTGAATGTGAAACATTACATTAATGTGAAAAATTACATTACATTATCCAATTTTCTGTATTTCTCCTAAGTGTCTACAATTACTTTTGAGTAAGTAATTCAAATTGATATGTTATAGAACCAAATGCAGCAAAATAATCTGCCTTGAGTGTCAGCATATTAACAATTGCATTGTGTGCTGGAGTGGAAAAACTGAGCAGAGAGGATAACTTTGTTCCCTGTCTTTGTTGAAGAGCAGAATTTCACCTTTTCCACTTGTTCTAGTGGTGGAGTAACTACCAGTCTTCCTGGCAATATCGATCAAACACTGTGCATCACTGCACTTTGAAAAGAAGGTCTCCCTTCATCAACATCAAACCCATTTGAGCAGAAAAACTGCAGTGTCCAAATGATGTTTACACTTCTGCTCTGATGTCCCTACTTAGTGATATAGCTGCTCTACCCGCTGTATTTCCCTCAGTCAGCCGGCACAGGAAAGATTAATGATCCTGTGCTGCAGGAGCCCAATAACATTATGTGACATTTACAGAAGGCTAAAAAGCAAAAGCTTGAACACAGCAATTTTCAAAGGTCAGACATTTTTGATGGGAATACAGCTTGGTGAGAAAAATAAAAAATAGCATTTTAAAAACTTACCATTGCCTTCATTTGACAGTGGTGGGACTTTGATAAAGAAACAATCTTTAAGGAATTAATTCATTCAGTATTGCTCATTCACACTGTGCTGTGTGTAACAGCAACCACATTTAATAAATAATGTAGTTTTAATTCATTTTTATTCATCATATTTTTATTCATTTATAGTTCATTTTTACAATAATGTCCATTTGATACTACAGACTTTTGTTGTCTTAACAAAGAGAATGACCTTTGATTTAAGCACCAGCCAAATGGTAATCTAATTTTGCACTGTTCCATTTTGGTCTCATCATGGTATAAAACAGCATAGATGAGGAACACATCAGAAGAGAAAATCAATACATAATATTTGGCACAATGTAATTTTTTAATTGAAAGATAAGTTTGTGACTCCGCTGTTCTGAAGCCTCAAAATGTGTAGTGGTGCAGATACACAGGCATATTGCGTATAAGCACCATTGGGCAAGGGGATTTACTGTGCACCTATACTTTTAAATAGCCTCAAATATGGATCAGTGTCTGTCTTTTTACTGCTTAGAAGAGACTTTTGTTCACTGGCTTTAAGCTTTAAGGAAGTATCAAAGGTTGTGAATGTCTGACTGGCATTAGCACAAATAATACTGCTGCCTTAGTCATTTCAATGAGACCACTGTGATGACTCCAGCAAGGCCATCACTGTCAACCAGTAAAAAAGTGAACCTGGTTAAATTTTTTGCAGCAATGCAGCCTCATCTACCAACACACTGCCCTTGCCAATGGAAGCAAGCGCAAGCACACATTCTTCGTAGATTACCTTGTAACATGAATGGGATATTGCCATCAGCTCAACAGAGATTGAAATGCTTACAACTGTGATAACTTCCCATAGTTTTAAAATCATGTCTCATGGTATTATGCACAGCTGTTTGGTGTTTTTGATTTGTATTTCATTGCCTCACCTATACCCCAAACAGCATACCCACACCAATATGTTTTTTTATTGCAGTGCTGTCTCATTAAAATGTCACCAAGCCATGGGACAAAGGTACAGTCACACTAGCACCAGTCTGAAGGTTACTCACCCTGAAGACATGAACCTCAAAACCCTGCCCATTCTGTTCTACAACACTGTCAGCTTTGCAGACAGTGCATCCAACAGAATTAAAAATGATTGTTTTCTCAGCTGGTATTTGTTTATGTCTTTACAAAGAGGCACAACAGTATCATTTCAGTACACTTATTGTCATCATTTTGTCACTTCTGGGGCTGAAATACCAAAACTTTTAGCAAGTACTGTTTTCCTATTTTGTTGAGAAGAGGGACTGCCAAAATGTATGTGTTATCTGGGATTTAAAATCATGTCTGTGAGTAATTAGAATAAAGTAGATTGTGGTCGCTGTGGACCTCGGCAAGAATGACACTGACCTAACTTTAATTTTACAAATTAATCTTTATTTCCAAATAAGTTTCCTTTACATTTGTAGGTGTGTGTGATTCCAAGACAGAAATAATCCAAAAATAAACAAATGACATTTACTGTATTCACAATAAAAACGGGGCAAATTGCTGTAACTAATGTTGTATTTCTATACTGAAAATTTTAAATGAGGTTAAACAGGTGACTGTAGCATATACATACAAAAGACAAATCAATATTGTTATTAGACCAAATTCAAATTTCCCCCGTACAATAGCCACAATTCTTATTTGTTCAAAAACTGCATGTCTCACACTGGACTTACTCTTAGCTGCATGTGTAATATATACAAAATCCAATCCATTAAAATTCCACAAAACTCTCTCTCAAAAAAAAAAGAAAAATCTTTGTCTCAGTCTGACTCTAGAAAATTGTGTGCTGTTACTACATAGGCAATTGGTCTGCTCACTTGATTAGCTGTTCCATAACTAGTTAATTAAACTAAGATAGTTTAGGTAGTGACTCTAGCCACTACCTAATATACTACTATACTACTATTCTGAACAGGCACCGCATAGTTTGTTATGAGATTTTGCAAATTCCGGTCAGTTAAGTAAAAACTGTCCTCAGAAACAGTAAGAATTTTGATGAAATTACTCACAGGTCTGGTAAAAGTCCTGTCTCAGATTTGCATTTCTGTAGTGCATATTTGTCCATCAGTGCCTCTGAACACTTGGCCATATTGCTCTGGGCAACTGTGAATTCGCCACCATCACAAGTGTATCCTCTTGGATTCTACAGTAGATCGTGCCTGCAGAGTGGGCAGATTGTGTCTTAGGAAGTAACCAAAACTGCCAGTCTGCCAGAACCTGACAGGACTCCCATTGTTGTCAGCTGAGCAATTCAGAGTCACTGCAGTCTGCCTGGATTAGTGTGTGATCTAGCTGCTCTATGAGCAGGTTTGGGGTGATTGCATCTAGGTCAGCAACATCTGTGGAGATGTTGAGACTTTGAATTTTAGATTTGTTGATGTAATCAAAGGTACGATGATGGCAGATCTGCTATTCTCCAGTTAGTGGGTTGAGCTCTCAATCATTTTCAAACATTATGCACAATTGACATATGGAAAATACAATGACCCATGGAGGATCTAGTATTTTCTGTCTAACTCACCGAAGAGTCACTCGGAAAGTGGGTGCTTCAGTGCAGAATCCAGATTCCTGATAATGAGCTTGGACACACGGTAATGTACATGTAGATGTAATGAACTGTGTGCAAGTAGGGAGATTCATTTCAGAACTTCACAGCAGCATGGTCAGGCCAGGTTTGGCAATTTCTCCTCTGAGTTCCAGATTAGATTAGACTAGATTAGCCTTTATTGTGTCCCTTGGGAGAAATTCGTCTCTGGCATTCTGCAGAAACACAGTTGACATAGCAGCACACGTGGTCGACTTTAAAGAAAGAAAGTAAGAGGGCACAGAGGCCTGCTACCAATCGGAAAGTTGGTGGTTCAATCCCAGGCCCCTGCAGGCTGCATATCAAAGTATCCTTGGGTAAGACACTGAACCCCAATGATTATTCTAACTCTTGGATGTGAATGGGTTTGGATAAAAAGTTTCTGCTAATTAAAATTCTAGAATTGTAGCAAACATGTACAATCAAACTCCAGTTAATATCTATCATACCCACATGTATATACACCTGAGCATACATGCCAAGAATTCTATACAATTACCTACTTTAAATATTACACAGATGTCTAGGCCAAGTTGGTTTGTTGTAAAGGCATTCTCAATCTTGCACCTACTCTGGGGCTGATTTACTGGTCTGGTCTTGGCAGACTGTTCTCAGTGTCATGTTTTCTGGCTGACCTTGTAACCTCACTTTCATGGCTGCTTCAGGGAGACTCAAATCACCATCTAAGATAGTACAGGTTTATTGTACACATTGTACATATTTATTGTCCTCCATTTTATAATAGCACTTTGTTCACTTTGATAAGGACTTGACTGCAGCCTGTTCATTTATCCAAAAATAACACATAAGCTGAACCCTGCACAATCCCACACTTGCCTTTCTGCAGCAGCAGACCTCTTATTCATTCATGTAAGAAATCAAGTTCCTGCCTACTTTGCAGGTAACTCTTGCCTGTACTGCGTTGCTTGATGGCTATGATCACATTTACAGCAATGTTGGTTGATTTTCACTCACAAGGTCTTCTGACCTAAATTCAGTTCAATTCAAGTCAGAATTGAACTGAAGGTTAAAGTACTGATCAAAGTAATGGAGACTTCTGCTGCAATAAAGGCAGGATTCCTTTGATTTATTTGGTATTGGGAGAGCAAGGAAGGGGCAGTGGTGGCAACAGTAACCTCAGTGGTTCCATGATTAAATAACTTTCTTTGGTTGTCTCTTCTTTTTATTGTTAACTTTCTGTTCATCTCTTCTTTGTTCCAACCCCTCTCCTTCAGCCTGGACATGCAGTATATATTCAATCCAGCACACTTTGTCTTAAAATTAAATTTGTCTCTCTATTAATGGACAAGCCCTACTAGACTACATTTTTTAAATTTCTAAATAATCGTCTGTTAAATCAGCAGTGGGAAGCATGTAGAAACTGTTTTAAGCCATTTGCCTATCTCTCTCAGTCACTCTTCCTCTCTTCCTCTCTCTCTCTCTCTCTCAGCCTCCCAGAGGCTAACTCTCCAAGACAGTAGCCTCTGGGAGGCAGGGGAGATGGGAATTATTTATATGACTTCACTCCAAAATAAGCGTGACTTCATTCAAATATTGGTAGGGACAATTCTGTCCCACCAATATAATAGTAGGGATATGTCCTTACTGTCCAAATAAAAAGTTCCTTAACTAGATAATTAAGCTGAATAGAGGGATTATTACCACTACTAATGATTCAGAATAGTACCATTTCACTCACTCACTGTCTACCCTCCCTTTCTAGTGTTCAACATCTTGTTTGTGGATACTCTTACCTTTGGACACCTTTAGCACATATTTCTTGACATATTTTACAAGCCTCTGTCATATTTGAACATGTAATGTTGTGGGACTTCTCTGTGGGTACAAAAAAGCATTTAGTTGAAGGTGCTATGCAACCCACTGCCTTAATGGCATCCTGACAAACAGCTGCTCGTCATCTGTCAAATATTTGTTCTCTCTCGCTATCTGCCATCATGTCCCTGTATCATTATTCAAACAGCTTATATAAACACCTTTAGCATGACCCACAAGCTGGCCAGGCCATTGAGAATGAGCTGTTCCGGGCTTTGATGCTTAATGGGGCAAGGACTTTTAACACCACATGGGCAGATTAGATAGCACCACAACGTCATGACAGCCTTGCAGATGACACCCTGAATGAACTTTCGGCTATTCATATATATATATGTATGTGTGTATGTGTGTATGTATGCATGTATATACATATGGGCATTTACAGCCCAATTATCATGTAATGTGGCATGCATATTCATGGTCCCCAAGCATTGATTCCTCATAATATTGAGCAAGTTTTGAGGCGGTCTGAGCATCTGATAAGGAATCTACAAGATTTCAGATGCTTCCCAACAATGTTATTCTGAGCGCATCCAACTGAGAGGTAACCCTGCAGCATACAAAGAACACTCTGGGGGATTACATGTACAATGTTCCTGGGAACCTCTCAAGATCCTTTAAAGTTGGAGGATTTGGCTTGGGAGAAAGAAATATGAACTGCCTTGCTTACCCTGCTGCCACCTCGACTAAACCTGGATGAATGGCAAAAAATGGATTGCCTCTAATGCCATAGGTACAGTTTTTCAATGAGTAAAAATGCCCTCCATGCCTGGATAATGAATGCGCAAACTTCCATGAACTGTACTGATATTTATGGTCTCAGAACCCAGAGAATCAAGTTGTTAACGCGCAGTGACATAGCACCACCTTTTAGGCTGAAATGGTGAACTAAATCCCACATTCAGCAGTTACAAAGCAGTATTATCATTCATTTGGTTTTGTGTTTGTGACCACTTGATGCTTCCATGTCCAATATTCACTCTCTCATCAGCTCTGCTTTTGGTCTCTATTAGTTCTTGGGGGAAATATTTGACTCTTTAGCTGCCAAACCTGCCGTTTGTTGCTAAGCAGGTAGTGTGCTACAGATTTTTCTGAGAAAAACAGCTGCCTGTAAAGCAAGTAAAAAACAAGTGTGCTAAAGTTAAATAATGACCTGGCATTCATTATAAAGCTCCTTAAAGCTGAGGGGAGGTGTAAATTATCAATTGATAACTCTCTGTAGGTTCATTTCTTCGAGCAACGCTTCTCACATTGTCACACAAAAATACCAATTATAGATGCTTTAAATTTTGAAAAGATTAGAATGCAAAAATGTTTGGCAGAATACACAATTTGACAACCTTTATATTTGTATCTAAAACAATGTTGAAGCTTCTCAGTGACCTTTCCTCCTCTGAATGAAGAACATAATTTGATTAATTCATGTAATAGGGTCAAACAACACATTTCTTTTAAACACAGTTGCATGAGGAATTCAAAGAGAACCTCCATATAATCATGTCTTTCCCAAAAAAAAAGTCAGAGGTAAGAATGGTTTAATATTGGTTGACTAAATTTAGCTAGCTAACATTTCATCTAGTTTTCTTGATAAATGAAGATGAAAGAGCAGTGAGCTCAGTTCCAAAATCAGAGTTCACCAGTAAGCTCAAAAGCTATTTTAACCAATCATTTAAAGTAGTTTAAACTGAAAGGACATTTGTAACAGTACCATCAAATAGTATATTAAATTCTACAAATATTATTAAACTTTGACGCTGGTAATATGCAATGTCAAGACCAAAAGTTGCTCTGAGGGTAGTGAGAAAGATGAGGAGAGGATTGAATATAAAGAAAAAAGTGGGGGCATTGCTGAGTGTGTATTTGTAAAATAACTGAAATGAAAAAGAAAACATTATGTGTGTACAATACGTGCAGTTTGTAAGAACAGTAGTTCATTCCGCCTCATATTGTGAGGTAGTAAATATTTTGTCCCGTTCCTTTTGCACCAAATGTTCACGGTGAGAAGTTTACCAGATTAAAATCAGTTTAGCTATAATCCCATATCATCTACACAACAAAGCTCTGTAGATAGGAGAGTAGCCATCTGTTCCAAAGAAATCTGACCTGGACAAGATGACCTGGTACCCTAGTCCCTGAAGTATATAATCAGATGGTTGGTGCAATGCATTACTCAAAGGAAGACAACAGCAGGTGAAAGTCAGCGTAACTAAGGCTACATGACCACCCCCCACCCCACCCCCCACCCCCCTCTTTTCACATTATAAACAAATGACTGTACAAATCAGTGCACAGAAATTTACATTATCAATCAAATCATCATCATTATTTCAGATGAAACAGCCATACTCAGTTTACTGACAAGAGAGTCAGACATTGCTATGTGAAAGTCAGAGATAGAGGAGACTGTGGTGTGAGAGACACAACCTAATGCTAAGTGTCAAAAACACTAAAGACAGCTTTTGATCCTGGGTCTTTTGGTGATCACAACCAAGTACTAATCAATGGGGACATGGCTGAGCAGCTAACAACATAAGTACACATACATAAGTACTTAGGTATTCATTTTCATTCTCAGTTACAATGGGCTTATCAAGAGGAGTACTGTTTGTTTGTTCACAATTAATGAGCATCTTTCACAAAGAGTATCAGCCGATGCCTGCTTAGCCTTGTCTTGATCCAGAGGTTTTAGCGAACTATAGACCCATTTCTAACCTACCCTTTCTCTCTAAAATCACTGAGAAAGCAGTCTGCAATTAGTGTGACTATGACTTCTATGTGCATCATAGCACAGAAACTGCACTGGTTAAAGCAGCACTGGTGAAAGTTGAAAATGACTTTGTAATTGCATCAAACAGAGGACTCATCTCTGTACTTGTTGTCTTGTCTTGTTAGATCTTAGTGCTATATTTGACACCATTAACCATGACATACTGTTACTGGACACTGAAACATTTGATTGACATTAAAGGAGCTGCACTATGCTGATTTAATTCCTATTTCTCACATCAATTGTGATTGAGTTTGTATGTGTCAACAGTGATTCCTCCATACACGTTTAAGTTAATCATGGTGTTCCACAAGGTTCTGTGCTTGGACCAATTCTATTCACCTTATATATATTTCCATTAGAAATTATTATTAGGAACTCCATAAACTTTCATTAAAATGCAGATGATAAAGATGCAGATGATCAAACCAGATTAAACCAACTATAGCTAAATTTCAGGCAGGCTTTATGGATGTAAAAACCTGAATGATGATGTTAGGCATCTGTGGAAAATCTTGGTCCATCCATGCAGTATCTGGATATAGGCTTTTTAGAAAATTAGAAAATTATGAATCACAGAGGCTTGCTCATTCATTGATGAAAAATATGTTATAAATATGTAAATATGTTATTTGTTTTGTTTTCTGACGCATATTTTCAGTATCAGAGATTGAAATGAATAATGATTTACTATAGATTGGAAGCATGCAAGTTGATCCAGTAAGTGTCATTGCAAGTACAGTTGGTTAAGTATATGTTAGTAACTGACAATTAAGATTTCTTCATTGTAATTAACAGTGTCATATTTACCATTTAGCAGGTCATAATTAGACATAAAAGCAGTATTAGATGCAATTTAATAGCAGATCAGAGCTTGTACTGGCTTTATGTTCCCACAAGTGTTAGTTTTATAAGTCAAACTCATGAAACATGTAAACTATTCAAACTTATGTATTTTCTATTATGGGTTTAGAAAACAGATGGTTGAAAACATTGAAAAGTGGACCTTAGATGTCTGTATTCAATGGCATTGTTTTGTCACTGCACAGTGTGTCATAATTGTGGAACACATGGTCTGAACAGGGCCAGTTTCTACACTCAAACAAATGAGACCTCATTAAAAATTTTGACCTAAGCCAATGGTCAGTATAAACCCATAATTTTGTTGCAGTGCCTAAGGTCCAACACTATTCCCATACTAGTGTTGATGTGAACCTGTCGGTATCGAAGGCAAACATGCCAACACAGAAATGCTTACCACTGGCTCCATATCTGTACAACATGCCACCACCCCAAACATAAAGCAGTTAACATGAACACCATGTCAGAATGAATAATGAGGAGAACTCATAGTACAAAATGTTTACCTTTATTTTAAAAAAAAAAACTGTGATGAAAACATATGAAGAGTTAAGCACTTTTGATGTTATAGATCTCAATAATTCATATTCATATAATCCAATGAAATGACAAGCAAATAGCTAAAACAGTCATCACTGTCACAGCATTAATATACACATATAATGATTTTTGCTCTAAACATTAAACATCAAATCCTGCTTGACCTTTCATCTGTTCCTGTTCTCTTCCACTCTAACCTACACATCTTCCAGCCATCAGCAACAGATGTTGCTCCACTGCCAAATGGCCTACAAAGCAAACTGCACTACTTTAATCCTATGTGTAGCCAGCATTAAAAATTGGATTGAGATGGATAAGATTAGATTATGCCTAAAGGATTTGATCAAATTTAAAAGCCTCATTTAAGCTCCACATAATCTCCTTTCACTCCCAGCAAGCATCAAGCCTCCAAGCAGATGCCAGATACACTTTGTATAGATGTTGTCTTATTTTATCTCCTCTTCTTTTAGGATTTGGTCCTTTTTATCATGAGTACTGTACCTTTCCTTTTCATGGGGATTGTGTAGTTTTGAGGTGTTCACACAGCTAAAAAGTAGATGCTTGACTTCCACAGTTCAGGTTCATTGGCTGACCCTGTAGCTTTTACACTGATTTCTATTTCTCCACAGCTGGAAATCGGGTTCATACCAAGCAACACACAAAGCGCAGCTAAATCGTCTGTAACCAAATAAAAGAGTGTTTTGAGGAAGCAACCCTTTTCTGCTGAAAGCATTGCAACATTGAACATTGGACGTTGTGTCTGACTGCAATGTAAGTGTCATTTTCAAGTAGGTTTGTTCTACCGAGATATGCCATTTACAACCATGTCTACATAATTTGGTCTCTTTGGTCACACTCCCCATGCATTATGTCATGTGTCAGCTGAGCTGTTTTACCTGAGGGACGATATGACACATAGGCTCTGTTAGCCTAAAATAAGTAATAATACATTAAATACAGAGAAAGAGACAAAACTGTTTGACAGGCTTTTTCAAATAATATAATGCTATTTCAGACAGACAGACAGAGTACTTTATTAATCCCTTTGGGAGGTTCCCTCCGGGAAATTGGCATCTCCATCGCTTCTCATATAAAAATAGAATACAAAGTATAAAATAGAATATAAAATATAAAATAAAAAAATATATAAAATATAAAAATAGACACAATAAATTAGGCAGTAGAGATAGCAGAGATACCATTTCAAAACAAGATTTGAAAAACAATACCACACTGTAAGCCTAACCATTTGTAAAAGTAACACATTAAACAACATTCAGTGGGAAAATGCATTATAACTACATACAAACCCTATTACACTCACTCGATTAAAAAGTCCATTGTAGTGGACAGGAATACAATAAGAACATGAGTTGTCATTAAAAACTGTATTGTTGTACTGTTGAACTGTATTGCATTATACAGAGTTGCACTTCTGTTTGTATCTCTGATATAAATGGGGTGGATGAATAAAAACATGTGTTATTAGTTTTATCTAGGTGTAACTAATAAACTGTCAACTGAGTGGATATATCTCTGTAGGTTCTTTCTGCACCATGTTTGCTGAACAGCAGATTACAGAGCTGCTTCCATTCCCTTGGTAGATCTTAAGCAGCTGTAAGAGGCCTCAGCAGCTTTAAGTAAGCCCTGTTAAAGTAGCCTGCTGGTAATGCACTATACAGTAGGCCAAAATCTCTCTATCTCTGTCTAATAATAACAGAGCCCAGGTCAATCACAAAGTGTTCACTACAATAATGAATGAGTGAGAATTATGAATTATGAAAAGAATGAAAAGAACAGCAGAAAACCATACCAAGACAATAAAATTAAGTTGGTAACATAAGGTAACATACCAGTGCATTTCATTTGCCTGCCCAAGATTTCTCTTTCACAGTATTACAATACTACAATTCTAGATTAAACTTTGAGGGAACATTATAAAGGAGCATAAAAAATAAAAATCTTAAAATGAAAGTTAGTTTGAATGAACACTAGGTATTTTTCCACCACAAGCTGTTAAAATGCTCTGGTTAAAATGTTCTTAATTCAGAGTCAGACAGAGGCAGTAATGTTCCCTAAAGGGAACTTTAACCTCTGCATCCTGCCTAAAAATAAACAAGACAATAATTATGGTAGCTTATTGAGGATTTCACTTTTAACAGCAAAAAACAGCAAAGGGGAAAGAAGAGGTTGTAATATCAGAGTAAAACTTGAAAATAGAATTATTCGTTATTTACATCAATGTGCATAAAACTAAATGTACCTCTGTACACACATGTACACATTACACAAGTTGTAATAAAAAATTGGGAAACAAAAGAAAATACATTGTACAATAAACAGTAGAATAACAATCAATCCATTTGTCTTTCTGATGCCTGCACATACACTGCCTGAAGTAACTATGGACAATGGCTACTTACACACTGGTCCCCAGCTCCTCCAGTCTGTATGTTGAAGTGTTCTTGGCCCAGATACTGAACTCCAAATTGCTCCTGCTTGTTGTGTCATTGGTATGTGACTGTGTGTGAAAGAGCATAGACATATCATGCAAAAGTGCTGTATCCCTGAGCAGGCCAGCATCTTGCATGGTAGCCTCTACCATCTGTGTATGAATGTGTGTGCGAATGGGTGAATGTGGCATGTGTTATAAAGCACTATGAGTGGTCGGTGGACTAAAGAAGTGCTACATAAATGCAGTCCATTTGCCATTTATAACACTACATAATGTCTCATAATGGTAGTTAGAGAATGTTGCAAGAAAATATGTTTCATGAGAAATGTGTTTGGCTTAAAAAATTGGGGAAAAAAACATTTTCAAGGAAAGACTTAAAGGGTACATTTAGGTCAAATACTTCCTGTTAGATGTTCCCTAAAACAAAAGTGTGTTGTTGTTTTTTTTTATTGTGAAATGTCCAAAGTGGTGCTCATGGAGCCATCTGAGATCTGAGGGATTGGGGTTACTTTTTAGAAGCTTTCCTTGCTGCTCGCTATGAGCTGGGGATAAATACATCGACACTTTCTCTCTTCGTCTCAGGCTGCTAATCCACCAGCAGCTCAGCCATTTAGCAGTAGCACAGGACCTCTCAACCTGACAAGCAGCATGCTGCGAGGCAACAGGGCAACAGGGGGTGGGAGCACAATGTGTGTGGTTGGGGGGGGGGGGCTTAATAGTTGAACAGCTGCTTGTGGAACAAGACTTTGCACACACATGTAGACTCACACACAAACACAC